>NTHP01000381.1:584390-615818 GCA_003416845.1 Oplegnathus fasciatus | reverse complement strand
TAGCTGTTGATCAAATATCCAGCAGCTGACTAAAAATGAGATGCCTGCTTTTATCTTCTTATGTCTAAAATCAAAGGATCCCTGTTTCAAAATAAATGACATTTCAAATCCTGCTTAAGTAAAAGTACTGAAGTATTATCACCAAAACTTACTTAAAGTGTCAAAAGTAAANCCAAAACCTTGTAAGGCCCCAATCAGACAGGAGGTGGTTTTTGCAGCGAGAGGCGTCTTTCTCCAGTTGTTTTATATCAGCAGTAAGTGTTTTGCCTCACGTTTTAGACGCCCGGGGCGCCTCTCGTTTTTGCAGGAGCGCTCTGAATGCCTTGAGTTGAAAAAACTTCAACTCAGAGCAGAAAAGTGCCTGACGTCATTTGTGTTTTTTTCCTATTGTCCAATGCGATTAATTAAGAGGCCATAGCGTTGACGTTAAAACAAACGTAACTGTCCTCGACTCATCCTAAAATAAGCCTTGAACCGACCATCATCCAGGCAAAGCTCCTGGACCAGCTGGTGGTACTCCCTGTGATTTCTCCTCTTTCTGAGGGTCTCATGTACCCACACGGATCTCCGTGTCCCCGTGTCCAGCGTATTATTTGGGAACAGCCTCTCACCCTCAATCAGAGCCAGAGCAAGTGCCCTCCACCTGTCCATTTTTTATGCAGATGTTTCCAGCCAAAATAAAAGGTACAGATCTGTGAGTTGACTTCACAGCAAAATCACAGTTAGGCTGGGCCAGTTGATTCGGTGGTTGCCTAGCAACAATAAAAATTTGAATGCAGGACTTTTACTTGTAACAGAGTATTTCTACAATGTGGTATTTATATTTTTACTTAAGTACAAGATCTGTGTTCAATGTGTGAAGTTACATCACAACAGATCACCAATAAAACAAGTCAATATTCTGTTTGCCTGGTATTTCTTGTTTGTCACTGTTGTTTATTATTCTTGTCTTTTGTTTATGGGATTCCCATTAGCTTCTGCTGATGCAGTTGCTTCCTGCCATTCATAAATACACACAAATGACAAAAATCTGGACATGCTACTTATTCAGTTCCTCATTTAAGATATCAGTTATACCATCACAGATACAAGCAGACTAGTATATCGTGCAGTCATATCCACAGATGTTTGAGAAGGTGAATGGAAGGTCATTTATAACTAGAGTCAAACCTGCAATCCTCAATTAAACCTGTTATTTCAAGATGTCCTATTGGATCAGTTTCAGTCAAAATCACACATTTACATCACATTTACGCTGATTACTTTCAATTTGTGANCAGCAGCAGCTGACTAAAAATGAGATGCCTGCTTTTATCTTCTTATGTCTAAAATCAAAGGATCTCTGTTTCAAAATAAATGACATTTCAAATCCTACTTAAGTAAAAGTACTGAAGTATTATCACCAAAACTTACTTAAAGTGTCAAAAGTAAAGGTACTTGTTCTGCAGAAAAATGGCCCTATGATTGATATATTATTATATATTACTTCATTAGATTATTTAGCCCAGTGGTTCCTAAACTAGGACTCTCTAATATGTGCTTTTTTGTGAAATAGTGAACAATTTTACGTTTGGCCCTCAAACTGTTATTGAAATGAAACCATGTTTGGTGGAACTGCTAACTCACAGAGGTCTGAAACGGGACAAGGGGCCCCAAATAGACTCTTTGTAAGGAGTCGCAAGCCAAATGGTTGAGAACCTCTTGTTTAGTTTTTAACAATATGTGTCATATTTTATAAACTTGTCATATGTTTTTGTTTTTTTGTTTTTATGTAGAACCTTAATCTGTAAACTAACCCCGTAACTATACTAGTAACTATATCTGTCGCCATCGTAGGAGAACCTGTTTTCCTGAAGGCAAACTGAGTGAGATGAAGAAACATCACTTTGACAAAATGACTTTTAAAAAATTGATACATCAAAATAATATTATTATCATCTGGAATGTCCTTGGATACAAATCAATTAAATCTAAAAAATATGTTCCCTCATAAAGAGAGGAGAAACAGGAGAGTGGTGGTGGGGGGTCGGTTATTAAGGACATGAGCTGGGAGCAGACCTTTGGATATGGTATACGTGGTATGTGTGTCTGCCCACAGAGCCGCCAGGACACCCTTGGATTCCAGTAAATGCTTTTAACCATGAACACCATTTTTGCTTTGATGCTGTGACTAACGGCTCAGTCACACAACCACTTCCATCACAACTGACCGTGCAGCCATGCCTTTTCTGGGCTGTGTGTCATTTGGTGTTAATATCATGTTTGTTTTTGAAATCTGAAACTGTAGATGTTTACAAGAACCAGATAACTGAATGTGCTGTGAATATCAAAAACAGCAATCATGTGGTTTGTGTCCCTGCTAAAACTAGAAGGTCAGCGTGTGTAAAACATGCTGAAGCTGAGCTATCTGGAAGGTTTGTTTGCTTGTGTTGGGAAGTCAGAGATTAGAAATAGATGGGATTACTGTAAGCGGCACAAAAACACCATTTAGATCATTAGTGTAGTCAGGTCAGATTATCATTTCACACAAAGATGGTTGACATAATTATATACCGTATGTAATATATTTTTTTCTAAAACCAGAAAAGACATAATTAAAAAGGTCTCATCTCCTTCCAACAAAGCCATGTCTTTTTCCTCCCTGCCTGACAAACGCAGAAAGCCTCCGGAAACATTTCTTTTGCTAGTAATTGCCTCCTGTAGCGATGCTGTTAAAATAACTTTGGTAATCCAGTTCGGCATTTTATAACCACCACAATGTCTCTGACTCCTCCACTCAGAAACAGGAAATTTAAGGAAGTCCCTGTTTACTGAGATTACAAAGATCAAGATTTGTCTGTATAACACACTCCACACACCAATGAATTGTCTGAGTAACTGTTTTGGTTGTGAGAGATTAGCAAAACTTCCTTCAGCAGGAAGATAACATAAAGGACTTTCATCATGAGACATCAGAGTCTTGTTTTTCTGTTGGTTCGCAGTGTCCGGAGCATCTTTTTTGTAATAATGTACATTGTCAGTGAGCTTTTTGTCGTTTTATAAAGTCCCGCGTTTAAAGGAATGTACAAGACAATTCAGGTAAATTAATCATTTTAATCTGTATCAGTTAAGCAGTCAGTACGATGCTGAAGTCGACAGTCATGGAGTCGCTGTTTGGAGAGATGACGGGTATATAGCAGCTCTGTCAGCTAATATTCAGTGAAGCAGCAGCTTTCACTCCTTGTTTTATGTTGCCTGGTAGCAAACAAAAAAACAGCCATCCTCTGTGTCTCCTGTCTAGCCCAGCCTGGTCTCTGCAAGTGGAATAAAATCAAGTTCGTTGTTGTACACATGACCTCTGACCTCTGACCTCTGACTTTAAGCCATGCCTTCATTTACCAGTAGAACCATTTCTGCGTGTCACGTGGATAGCGACTGATTCTGACAGACACACTTGACCAGTGATGCCAAACTGAGTTGAGTCCCAGACAAATATGAAGTGACTCTCTATTTGGTACCTGTTGTTCCAATAGACAAATAATACTGTCTGTTTAGTTTGTAAGTTCAGGAAGTCTTTCTTAATTTATCCTAGGGAGGAATGGTGTAGAAACACACGCTCATGTTAGCAGACACACCTGGTTGGTTGGAATGAATGCAATAAATTGCTTTTGCAGTTATGATGCCTGGTTGAATATACTAACAAAGTTGTGAGTGTCCAGGCGGAGGTGCTTTATGCTTAAACCACTGAGGGAGGGACTGTCTAAACTCAGGATCTGCATCCATGGAGTTTAAGGTAAGCAGAAGATGTCTGGAGACACCTGTGAGAGTCTCAGTCTGCTTCGAACCTGCAGACACGATCCTGCAGTGTGTTTATTGAGGTTATTCAAGTGCAGTTTCTACCTTTTATGACACAGGGACCAACACATAAACAAATGATGTTTTATAACATCTTGATTGCTAGATATGCTGCATGAATAATAGATAAAGATGAAATATGCTGTTGAAATTCCCTTTTTGAATTACACTATGTGTAGAATTTAAAAAAGCCTGACTTTGGTGCCTCATGGGACGCCGAGACCGAAGGGCTGAAAGCATAGAGTGTGTGTGGCTGAATGCAAAACACAGTCTGCGCCTTCTTGCAGAGAGTTAGATGAGAACATCAATACAACTCTCATATCTGTGCATTAAATATGAAGCTACAGGCAGCAGCAGGTTAGCTTAGCATAAAGACTGAGGGCAGAGGGAATGAATAACATGAACATTTTTTGAAAACCAGCTCCTCTAAAGCTCACTAGTTAACATGTCATGTTTGTTCAAGCCAAGCTAAGCTAACTGTCTGCTGGCTGTATATTACTACTACTAATAGGCTACTGCAGAAGTAATCATAACGTAAGAATAACAGTAAGTGTAGCAATAACATAAAATAATGACAATTTCACAAGTGCATTTTCCTGACTCATTTCTGACCAATCTCGACACGTCCTCCTCCACCAACCCACACAGACAGTCATACTGCTGCATGCAGTGAGACATACAGTACATGCACACACACACACAAACACACACACATGCGCGCAGAATTGCAGATACCAGTGCCAGGTCTTTTCAATCAGAGTTTAATGTGCTGTGAAGGAAGTAGACCACGGTCAATATGACTGACCATCTGTAAATGGACTGAGTCACATGAAGTCAAACTGTTACTGGAAGGCTCACACGTCTGTCCGTATGCTTCTCGTCTTTTCTCTTCTCTTCTCTGACCATGTGAAAAATGAATGCATACATCTGTCCAGCAGTCTGCTGACTGAGAGTCATGTCTTCTGTGGTCTGTTTTCAGGATTATGGAAACATCAGGAATGTGTAAACCGAGTGTGCATGCAGACATACAAATTCTGTAAACTATAGATAGCAATCTGGAAGCACTTGCAAGCTTGCACACACACACTCAGGCTCTTTTTGTTTATTGCTATTTATGTTTTTCCAACTTTACTTTAGGCTTAATCAATCGGAAATCACAGCTGTGTTAAGACATAATTAAAAAATATTCAAAAATGATCTTGATGTGCAGTTTAACGATAAAATAAGTGGTTTTAAGAAACTTTTGTCACAGTTTTCTCCTTTTATAATTTCAAAGAGACAGACAGACTCAAATGGATCACCTGACGGGATCAAATACATCCACCTCCGAGTCTTTATAAAATGAAACATATGTGGTCATTTCCATATTGTGAAATCCTTTTGAAGATTTCTCTAAAGAGGCAGAATCAGATGTTTGCTCAGGAACCCTCAGAAGACCCCAGTTCCGTTTGATCTTCACAAACAGAGCCACTTTAAAGTGGAAATGTACAGATGTGCGGTAGTATCAGTATTGACAGGGGCCACTGAAGTCCATAACCGGCTTCAAACAGCTTCCCTTTCTCCACTTTTTAAAAGATGGTTTTATATGTTTTGAATGAGTTTTACACCGCATGCGAAGGGTCATGCAAATACGGAATTTAGTCCAAATAAAATGCAGACAAATAAAGAAATTAATAATAACATAACATAAAAAGCAAGAAGTGGGCTTTTTATGACTGTTTTATCTATTTGAGAAAGAATGTCCATCATCAGCACAATATGTTGTAAAATCCTGCTGGTTTAAAGATATAATCAAAGATTCTCATTTAAATAAACGTCTGTTAAGTCACTATCTATCACTGAATGATGCAACACGATGGTGACTGAGCCTATGGCCCACTGATGAAAGCCTGCAGCATTTGCAGTATGACGACCCGGGTGTCGGTGGCGACTTTCCCGGAAAAAATCACAAACGGGGCACAGTTCGGCTTTTAACGAGGCTTTTAACGCAACAGACTCGCTCTTCAACTCACCTGCGTGTGAAGCAGCGTGCTGTTTTTTCCGGTCTCTGCTAGCGTTGTGAGTAAACAGTTATTACGGCCGAACAAACAAAGGAAAGGTCGATGACTACAGACGAGGAAACTTGAAACTGAAATTGAAGTGAGGTCCAAAAACACACCTGCAATTATCGATTATCGCCATAGAAAGACAATGAAATGAACATTTTTGAGATTATAACTTTAAGCAAACCTTAAAGGTGCAGTCTACGATTCTAATCCAAAACAGTTTTTGTCAAATTCAGTGAATATCTCCTCACGGTCCGCTAGCTTTCCGTTCTGTGTGTGCACTGTCATATATATGTCATATATATGTCATATATATATATATATATATATATATATGTATGTCTATATATATCAACAAGCTTTCTCCAGTATCATAGACTACTTTTACGTTCACCTTAAAAAAATAACTAAATAACTGTCAATCAAAATAATCTTGACATAAACTTCACTATAAAAGAAGAAAGCTTAACTAAAAGGGTACCACCTGACAAAGTTATTTTACAAAAAAACCTTACTATGTGACAGGGTAATGTGCTGGTTAATGGATTCCTGACTGTCATCTTCGGAGTCGTGACCCCCAGACTCCCCTGAACCCACATTTAATTTCAGTGAAGAACTAAATGTGGTTTCAGTTTGCTGCCACGAATCACAATAAATGATGAAAGAAGAGGAGCAGTTAACAGGTCTTACCTCTGACATGTGTGATGCTGCACAGAGCTGAAGAGGATGATGTATGTCGGATGATTATTTATATAGAAAAGCCTCTGTGGGCTAAGTGGGGAGATAATGGAAATAAAGAACAGGTGTGTGTGTGTGTGTGTGTGTGATGCAGATGCTTCTCTACAAATCACACACGTCTCAGCCTTTTCAGACATTAAAGAGGAAGCAGCTGCAGGTGTTCTTTTTGCCTTTACACAGATGCACCACATAAACAAGCATAGCATGCAAAAACACACACAGACACACACACACACACCACCAAGTCCTCCTTCATCCTATTCTAACAAAGACATCACACTATTTTTGCCTCTTTCATTGTGATCTGGCAACAGCTTGGATAAATTAACTTGAGGCAGATGGGATTTCATGTTGGCTTTATTTGGATGATTGGCTTCATTACTCAGACAACAACATGATTCCAGGGCTGTCTCTGGTGTTTGCGTCTGATTTTCACACATTTCTCCTGAACTATTAAAATAAGTGGAATCTGAACCTGAACGTGAAAACGTTCAAAGTAAGGAACGGGACATGCATTTGCAGTGTCACGCTTAATTTTACATCTAAAAATCAACTTTTAATATAAGATTTGAGAGTTTGAAGAGGCGGCGAGAAACACCTGAACTCGTCAACTTATTCAGACTTAAAACTCATAGTGAGATCTTAGAAGAGCATTAAGAGTACAGAGTGATACTATATGTTGCTGTATTTCTTTAAAGTTTTCTCCTGGTGTCTCACTGTAGGAAAACCCCTGTTAACAACACATACATGCTGCTTATGTTTGTTGTGTCCCCTGTTAAGCAGGTGTTCTTTACCTGTTTCCAGTCCAGGAATGAATTAGAGTGTGAACAGAGAAGAGCTGAATGGGACTAATATTTTATGGAAGATTTTTAGAGACCATGCGGACGCAGACAGCCAGATCCTGAAGTCTTCAGATCAGTGGGTGCTGCAGAGACATCACTCGGTTTTCACGCAGTCTGTATCTGAATCTGTGTCTCTTCTCTTCTTGAACCCTCCATCCATCCTCACTTTCCTCTTTCTTTTTCGGTGTCAGAAAACTAAAAAAAAAACAGTCTCTGAATGGCACGACTGAGCCTGGTGCAGTGTTGTCAAAGCACAGGCAAGTTACAGCAGTGGACAGCACAGCTGGTAAAGATAAATGTCTCCACTAGGGGGAGCTTTAACAGAGTCACAGTACAATCATAGGTCCCAATTACCCTCATATGGACAGAAACGCTGTAGAACTGGCCCACATGTATATTTACAGTTTAAATGTGTGGGCTATACCTGTATCTGATTCCTCTTTCCTATTTTCATTTTAATTTTAAACTACATACATGGTTTCCTCCCCTTATCAGCAAAAACATTGATTAAATCTAATAACTAACATTATTTTCACAGTCAGNGCCTTTTTGCAGCCTCTTCTTTGACTGCAAACAGCAACCAGCGAAAATGAAGCGTCAACAACGCGTTTTGTATTTACTCCGACAACATCAACATGTGTTCGCTGCCCCCGTGTGAACCAGGACTTTGACTTCTCCGGAGCACAGAGCCGCAGCGCATAGATCGGCCTCCACGACAGGCTTACAGGTGAGCCACCTGCTTGACCTGCTTTTGCTTGTAAGGAAACTTTATCAAAAAAGAAGAGAAGGTCGTCAGTGAGGGGTGGGCTGGTAGGTGTATTCATACTGAAGTCATTATCACACAGTTTGGAACAAGTCTCACAAGATCTACTTTTGTACTTAAGTGTATTTATGATTAATTAATCTCAATGCACCTGAGATCAGCACCTAATGACAATAATATATCAATAATCAATGATCACACATCATGAACAAAACACTTTAATAGCTATTTGCCACTGAAACATCAGTATTTACAGGCTGCAAACACGTTTTCCACATGGACCCTAAATATGCTTGTTATTTACATGGCAGTGTGATTAGGCTCCACGAGCTTCCTTATAAATCTGTGGGGATAAAATGACAACATGATCAGGTTATGGCACAGGCTGTGTTTATGGTGAGTGGCCCTGTGAGGTCTGCTGGGCTTCATAATAAGGAGCAGCTCTATGGTTTCCATGTCTGCGCTCAGATGTAACGCAGAGTAACGAGCTGTTATTGCGGGGTTTCTCATGTTAATGCCTCCGGTTTGTAAGGCATTAACTACCAGGGCATGATAATCTATCCACGGGATCTCCACTGGTACCCTTGATTGCCTGCAGGCCTCCTGTAGGGGGACAACAAGAGACCTCATCAGTCTGGAGGTGAAGATAAAGAGAGGTAATGATACTGTGCATTTAAATCAGGGCTACCAGCTATTATTAGTCTGGTTATTAGTCAAAATATCCAAACAATATTGGCACAAGTTATGCCTGTTTTTCTTCCATTCCTCCAGTTCCAGATCTCACTGGTCCTGATGGTCTGCAGGCTTCCACACCTTGTTTATTGACATGTGAATGGAGACTTCACGTGTCGCGGGCGGGGTGATGTTTAATCAGATTACTGCTGTGCGTGTGCGCGCGTATGTGTGTGTGTGTGTGAGAGAGGGAGAGGGGGGCAAGAGATGGAGGGAGGGGTATGCAGGCGACCCAGGGGGTAGGCAGAGTGAGCTGCCCGGCAGAGATGCTCACACACACGTCGGAGAGAGAGTAACAGTGGAGACTTGGCAGGCAGAGCAGAGAAGTTTGGGCTTTAAGACTGGAAAGTGCAACTCGTCGGTGCAGTTGGCTCACTCACACCAGACTCATATTCACCAGCCAAACAGCGCGTTTTCTCTAACTTTGGCTCCAGGTGCGTTGACGCGGCGCGGACCTGTTGGCTCAGTTTGGCTCGAAACCTTCAAACTTTTGGACAAACTCGCGCAAACTCTGCAAAACATCGCGGAGAAAGCGATGCAGGGCAGGAGGTGTGCAGGGAGCAGCGCGTGAGAGGGGTGATGTGACCCTGCGTAAACTCCCGATGACCACCTCTCTCTCCCTCTAACGCACGTGAAACGGCGGCAGCGCGTCCATGTCCAGGCTCGAGCCAGCATGACTCTGTCCGGCGGTTTGTCGGATACTTGTCAGCTCATTTTGCGCGACCGCATGGAGCCGGAGCTGTGGAAGTAGGGCTTCATCCGATGCTTTCAGGGGAATAGTCGTTGCAACACGTTGTGAGGCACACACAAGCTACCGTGCACACTTTGGAGAGAGCTACGATGCGGGGCACTTTGGGCGCATTCATTCAGTCCTGTCTGATACTGCTGGTCCGGGCAGACCAGTGGAGGTTGAAGGACTCCACCAACTGCGAGCTTCACAAGAAGGTAAGTCATAATGAAACTAAAACACCTGAGTAATTACACTGCTTAAGCGTTGCAAAAGTAGCTATAATTGTTATATCCACTATAATTTCTCGTCTGGGCCCCTGAAAGCTGCCACGTTATCTTTTATTTTGTAGTAAAGTGTCAGTCTTTATACTGTTTGACATACTGTTCACCTTTTCTACAGCAGGGACACAATATTCGCTCCAACTTAGAAATGTTCAGTTGCACCCCTTTTTGTCTGATCTTTTAACCTGTTCCCCACTTTGTATTTGTATTATATTGGTCAGATCAGCCTTGTCTATGTTATATTTAGTGTTGGTCTGTAACTATATGACTGTTTTCTGTTACTTATCTGTTTGTAATCTGTTTTTTTTTATTGTTCAATTCATCCTTTAGCTCTTTAGCCCATAAAATGTGGAGAAACAGTTTAAAATGTCCATCACAAGCCCCCATAGCCAAAGGTGTCCTCTTTAAATTGCTAGTTTTTTCCAAAGCCCAAAGAGATTTAATTAATAATTATATAATAATGATAATTAATAATTATATGAAAAGCTGGTTCCAGGGAGTCCAGTTGTAAAATTATTTATGATTAATTTTCTGTCAATCAGTGAATCGACTAATTATTTCAGCACTAGTTTTGTGTATTGGCTTTGAGTAACATGCAGGTCTTTACACACTGTGTGTATTTGGGAAAATGCCATCAATTCCAGACTCTTTCTGTCCTTTAGCGTTGTATTTTTACAAATAAATGAGATTTCTTAACCTCCCTTTTACCGGATACCTTATAATCTCTCTCTGTTTTTAACTCGTCAGGCTCACACAGACCATTTCAGGTCCGATTCAGCAGAAACAGGAAGGCAAATCTTTCAGCTCGCAGTCTGATCATCCCTGACATGTGTATTGTTTGTTTGGCACTTGGGTCCTAAGTGGCCTGTTAATAAGTCATTATCAGTCTGTTAGTGGTCTGTCTAATAAACAGCCTCTCGCAGACAAAGCGCTGGTTTTTGGTTGGTGTCAGACAGGCCCAGTGTTGGTTCGTGCAAGGTAAACGGCATGAAGCAACTTTTAAGTTGTTTTTGTGAATTCACCACTCTTCCTTCCGTCCGTTTGTGGATTTCTCTTTCCCCTTTATGCCCCTCATTTGGTTCTGACTTGCTAATATTAATGCTGAAGTTTTGTCTGTTGACAGAAAATTAAGCAACAGCAATTTTGATAATCACATAAGGCAAACATTCACTGGTTCCAGCCTCTCAAAAGAGGGGATTTTCTGCTTTTCAGTGTTTTATGTAACTCTAAATCAAATGTCTTTGGGTCTAAAACTGTTAGTCACAAAAAACTAGCTATTAGAAGACGACATTTTGGGCCCTGTGAGCTTGCAATTGGCATTTTTTAACTATTTTCTGGCATCTATAAAGCCATTAATTGAATAATCAGAAAATAATCAACAGATTAATCAATACTGAACATAATCGTTAGTTGCAGCCCTGCTAATGTTTTTATCTCTCTCACCAGCAAACTGACCTGAACTCCTTCCTGTGGACGATCAAACGGGACCCTCCCTCATATTTCTATGGTACAATCCACGTTCCCTACACGCGTGTTTGGGACTTCATCCCTGAAAACTCCAAGCAGGCCTTCCAGGAGAGCAACATCGTCTACTTTGAGCTGGACCTGACGGACCCTTACACCATATCAGCCCTGACCAGCTGCCAGCTGCTTCCTCAGGGCGAGAACCTGCAGGACGTCCTACCCAGAGACATCTACCGGAGACTTAAAAGACACCTCGAGTATGTAAAACTCATGATGCCCTCGTGGATGACCCCGGATCAGAGAGGGAAGGGGCTCTACGCGGACTACCTCTTCAACGCCATCGCCGGGAACTGGGAGAGGAAGCGGCCCGTTTGGGTGATGCTGATGGTGAATTCGTTAACTGAGGCAGATATTAAGACGCGAGGGGTGCCGGTGCTGGACTTGTACCTGGCCCAGGAGGCGGAGAGGATGAGGAAGAGGACGGGGGCTGTCGAGAAGGTGGAGGAACAGTGCCATCCGCTCAACGGGCTCAACTTCTCCCAGGTGAGTTTGAGACTGTGCTGATTGGCGCTCAGGCTTCAGGTTTGCCTGTTTTTCCTTTGCACTCTTTCTGCCATGCTTGAAATCGTCTCTGTGTTTCTGTGTGACCTTCGATCAAGATATCAGAAAACAGAAAAGCCCCGACAGTCTGTCTAATGCTTGAAAACTTATGGCTGTTTCTTCTTGAAATTTGCTGTAGATGTTTATGATGCACACGTTCTAAAAACAGCCACACCATCAGTTTTCTAAATGAATCCCTTTTATATGATCTATTATGATGAACACTGGGCTCTCCGGGGTCAATAGAGGTTTTACTTTTAAGAAGAGTTAAGGGCAACACACACATGCAGCGACCGATGTGCGTCAAAACACTAGTAACTTTTGTTTTTTTTATGTAAGCCCACACACCAGCATGGTCAAGATATGCATCATTGCAGTTTACAGTCCAACAATTTCATGGCGTTCATTCAAGGAATAATCCGTTCGTTTGCTGTGGTTATGTGTGAAGCTCAGAGGTGGAAGTCACCAATCACTTTGCTGATTCGAATTATATTGTTCAGTTCATTGACAATGTAGTTCGTTCACTTTTTCCTTAAACTAAGCAGCCACACCACCGTCCAAATGGGCTTCAGTTTGTACAACAGTAAGTGAACGCATTACTGTTAATATGGCTAAGTTCAGTAGCACGTTCAGTCTGTTGCTGTTTCAAGCTGTCACGTTCAGTTCAGTACAAATCGAGCCTGTACAGGCACTGTACATGAGCTTAAACTTACAGTCTCGAAGATTTTCATTTCGTTGTCTTTCACGGCACCTATGGCAACGATCGGTAATTGCAGGCGTGCTTTTGGACCTCACTTCAGTTTCAGTTTCCTCGTCTGTCACCATCGATCTTTTCTTGGTTTGTTCGGCCGTAGTAACCGTTTATTCACAACGCTAGCAGAGACCGGAAAAAACAGCACGCCGCTTCACACACAGGTGTTGCGTTAAAAGCCTCGTTAAAAGCATAACTGTGCGCCGCTTGTGATTTTTCCGGGAAAGTCGCCGCCGACACCCGGGTCGTAATATTGCACATGACGCAGACTTTCATCAGTGGGCCATAGGCTCGGTCACCATTGTGTTGCATCATTTGGCGATAGATAGTGACTTAACAGACGTTTATTTAAATGAAAATCTTCCAGACTATATCTTTTAATAGGCTTTTAATGATGAATTATCTCAGTCACCAGTGAGGGGAGCTGCTAAAAGCTCCTGATGTGTTCAGTGACGATGGTGATTCAGTGTAGCCACTTCAGTTTCAAGACTGTTGTCAAAGATTCGTTCGTACAAGTACTGAACACTTCTAGCAAAACTACCACTTTTACCACACCACTTCCTGCACGTGCTTCACAATAAATCCATTTTATTACAGGCTTTTACCGTGAAACCGTAAGTTTTGACAGTGACATTTGCAGTTAGCTAACATTACCTAATTACTTTTTCTCGAACTAGATTTGGACACTCTGCACTTCTGACAAAAGGTCGCTTTACCTGGACGAAATACATTTTAATACGTGTTTTAATAAAGCTTGTTGGGAAAGAGGACTAAACTGGCTGGAGTTAAAAACCCTACGTTGTTTAGCTTGAGCTTTAGATTTTGGTTTGTGAGAAACAAAAAGAAGTGGTTTGGTGAAGAGACACAGAAGTACTTAATTCTGTCCAGGTGAAGCCTTCGCCATGCGGACACACAGAGGACCGTGAGTGCGTCATCGCTGGCTCGTTGTTTATCACAGCAGCTAAGCTCTGTTTGTGAGGTTTTTGTCTGTACACAACACCAGTACTCCAACAGCAGGAAGTGTGTGTGTGTTACATGTAGTAGACAAGCTGAACATGATGGTGTGTTTGTCATTATGAGGCTGAACACAATTTTCTAAACCTTAGGCTATAATTAACGAGCCACGAGGATTTTGGTGTATGAACGTCTCCGTAGTTAAGAAATGATGTTTACGTTAGCTTGAACATATCTTAATCGCTTCCACACGGAGAGGGTCACAGATTTTACAGAGCACTGGTATCAGATTGGTACTCTTTATTGGCTGAGTTTGGTTAAAGGAATTGGAAACGGGGGGAGAAAAAAATGGATTGGTGCATCCCTAATTCGTTCCACAGAGCAGCACCGTGGTTTTCTGGACCACAACTACTTCTTCTTTCTGAACGGTACATCCAGTGTGTACTTTTTAGATTTGTTTCAATAAACTAAATGTCAAATCTGCTCTGCTGAAGAGGTCTCACATCTCCTGAAATGTGCCAGCTCAAGAGACTAAGATGTGCACTACAAACGACAAAGACCAGACGCATAGATTCATTATTTATTTTACAACAGTGGCCTGTAGTTTTATCTTTTCCTCTTTTTCCCAGAGCTTATACTTGAGGGGAGAAAGGTGTGGCGTTAACAATCAGCTGTACAAACATTCAGCCGTGCTCCACCACCTTCTTGTTATTAAAAAAAATGGATCCTAATGACTCAAGTCTGAAATCACCAGAAAAAAAAGGGACCTTGTTCCTCAAACCAGCACACTTAAGTCCCCTTGTCTGCCTGTCTGTCTGTCTGTCTGTGCCCCTCGGTGACCCTTTCAGCATTACAAACATCTCTCAAAGGCCGCAGTCACTATGAAATCATGTTGCGTATTATTGAGGAATTTCTGCTAATGCTGGTCAGGAGCTAAGGGGATTACACTTGACCACTTACCCTAACGCCCAGAAGCTTAAAGTGTTGTTATTTTAAAGCAGGTCTTGTTGGCCCCTCAGACTCAGAGTCTCTGCCCAAACCACCCAGCAGCGCTTTTATTAGCATTCTCGTCGTCGTAGAGGAAGAATGGGGGATGTTAATAATCATACAGCATATGTAATCAGTCAAATGTAAAATTACTGATGATCACTTGTTTGCATAGGCAGTTAAATAGAATCAATTCTCCATGGCAATGTTTATGTCTTGGAGTATGAATTAGAGTTAATAATCGCTAGGAGTGAAGATTTTTTCTCTCTGGCTGAGATGACATGATTAGATTTAGCTTGCGTTATAAACCTCTGGCGATGGAGCATTTTCACACGATGAACAGCGGAGTCGTTATTTCTCATTCATGTCTCATTTTTGGCAATTTCTTGTGTTATTTTAAATCAGTGCGAGTGTTTCGGATGAATCAGCAGAAACACGACAGCGTCAGCCGCCGGTTGACCTTCTCCTGACAATCGTCCTCTTGTGGTTGTGCAAATAATGACGCCTCTTTCTCAGAAGCAAAGGCAGGTGATGTTGTTACGCAGCTCCATCCGCCTCTTTTGGGGGGGATGTCGGAGTGGATGACTGGATGTACAAAGTGTCTGACCTTGACATGCGAGACCAGAGTTTCTTTTAAAGCTGGATTTATGCTTGACACCAAGGTTAATGGGAATCCTGACATGGGTACCTATGGCCTATAGGTTTTAATTTGTAGTTTAGTGTCATATTCCACCCATTTATATAATACTTTATTAACCTAAAGGAGTTGGCAGATCATTTTTTTGGTATTGGTCTCTTGTGGAAAGCATTGACAAACAACTTATTTTGTCGTTTAGACATGGGGACTTGTTGTTATGGATATCAGAGAAAGAAAGTGGGTTGCTGAAATTGGGTTTGTCAACAGGGCTATGAAGAGAGAAAACCTCCCATCATTACAGCTTTCATCGAATTAGGTCCACAAAGCCTCCAGAAGGCTCAACAATGAATTCTAGTGTCCCAGAAACAACCCCGACCCTGACACCGCACCAACACAGCACACAGCTTGGCACTCCATAATTTCCACACTCAGTTTCAATCTAATCAACAGCAGCTCGATGGGCGCCTTAACCCTGCTTGGCTTGAAGCAGCCCGCTTAATATTTCAGTAAACATTTTTTCTTTCACAGTTTTGCAGCGTAGTTGAAAAGGGCAATTCCATTTAAAGCCTTTTAGCTCAACTCAACTGTGAGATGTCCAGATAGAGTGCGATGAGTGAGATACACGATGGCGAAACAATGCTGCTGCCTCAGCCGCCATTCTTGACTGAAAGTACTGTTTAATCAGGCTGCAGCTAGAGAACCATATTTACGGTCTGTAATAGTCTCTGTAATGTTTTCACTGGCCATTTACATCTGGCATGAAACAGACCTTAAAGGAAAGGGAGAGGCAAATGGAAAATGAAATATTTCATGTTTCTCCCCTCATGCCTTTGTTAAAGGGAAACACAGGACAACATCCTACCTGCTTATTTACTTTCAATAGTTCAGATGTGGATATGTGGTTGTAATATGAATACATTTTCCGTGGATTTTTAGCCAGAGTTGATACAGACATTAACATCAACCCAATCCCTGTGTACAGCTTATTGGATGAAAGCACCAGTCGCCAGGCTGCCACTGGTCTTTGTTTCTCATTTCCATGCTGGAAAATCACAGCGGCTTTTCTGGAATCACACCGAAATCTAGTTCTGAAGAAGTCTGAGGTGAGAACAGGCCTCGCAATCACGCTTCATTTAACCTCAGTTTGAATAGTTGTTGGTGAGGTTTGGGAGTTTTCGAGAGGTGGTGAATCACATCACCATCATCTGCTGTCTTGGCCAGGACACTTAATCTCAGTGAGGCGTTGGAGAAAGCGTAATCACAGCCATCGAGGCTGCAAGTAAAGCTTGTCAGTACAAACTTTAAACTAACTTCAACTCGATTCAGAGAGTCAGTTTGGTGTCTGACCTGCAGTGCAGCAGGGAGATTTTTCACCCACATGAGCACCTGATTGTGCCTGATTGAGCTGTTTGTCTCTATATTTCCTAACTTATAAAAAACTCAGAAGGTTTTCTCTTTTCCCAACACTGTGACACAGTGCTCTGATTAATTACTGCAAAGCAAATCAGTCACCTGCTGAGCAAATCTGACGCATCCCATCTGATCAATGTGGTGGTTTGACAGTTAAAACGGCCGCACCGCTCATTCAGTACGTGGCCTTCGCTGTGTGATGTAGACCCTATTTTCTTTGAAGCTTAATAAGCTTAATATTATGTTTCACAAACATGTAATAATTTCCTCTGACGTTAGCGAGGGCGCCTCCACTATAAAATGCTGCGAGAAAACCTCCTGTCTGTTTGAGTTTCTTTTTGTCATTATGCTGTCTGTCACGCTCTCTCTATTAATGGGGAAATGCCCTTAAAATATTCATATACATCTTTAAAAATATTCAATATGTTCACCTTCACATTGATTCTTCAAATGCATTTATAGTGAGATTATCACTGGTTCCTGTTGTATGTTGGTACTTTAGTTCTGGCTTTGTGCAGCTGTGTTAAAGTGCTTAACATCTGGAAGATTTAGGCTATAAGACAGCTTAATGCATTTAAAAAACAGGGTGGCTTTTTATCTCATCTTACAAGTGATGTGTCCATTTTTGAGTTTGCCTGCCATTATAAATTAAGCCCATTGAGCTCATTATTTTCAAACCACAATGAATTATACTTTCCTTACTCAGATCTCTAATCTGGCTAAGCATGACTGCTCTTATTCTCACACGGTGCCCCTCGTCTTTTGAAGAGCAGGCTCGGCCTTGCCCATTACACTAAGTGAGCTTGTTGAGGACAACAATAGTCGTATGAAGGCCGGCTTTCTCTGTCACTGTTGTTGGAAACCCGCGGGACATTCCACACCTCAGTGGAGCAGACCTGCTAATGAAAGTGTTGTTTCTTTCCTCCCATCACTGGGAGTAATGGTGCATGGAGAGGTGATGAATGCAGGTCTCAGTGTACGTCTATGAGAACAGGGAAGGAATGTTTGAAGCCCATTTGGTTCATTCATGACGAGGAGGGACTGGAACAAGGAGAGCTGAGATGCAGACTGAGATCAGTGGAGGAGCCATTAGGGAAGGAAGGCGTGACTCCGTCTCCATTAAAGGTATCATGACGTTACCTCTGTTTGACAACCTTGTAACTTCAGTTGTGGTGTTTTCTTCTCACTTGAACTGACGGGCTACAGGGTCTCTGGATCTGCTGGGTTTCACGAGGCAAGGTCTGATGAAATCCAAACACTTTTATAACCTGAGCGAAATGCAAGCTTGTCAGCCTGAAAATATAGTTGTTTTCTCATTTAATGGAGCAATTCAGTCCTCGTTACGTTTTCAGTTCTCATCTCTCTTTCTTCTCTTCGTCTCTTTCTTTGCCGGAGGAGAAACATAAGATATGGGAAAGGTATTTCACTAACCAAAACCAAACACAACTTCTGCCCCATGTGAAACTGAGCATGAACCAGACTCAATAGCGATTTTAACCCAATTATCATCTGCCTGTCTGTAATTTAGACATTTCAAAACTCTCCTCCTTAAATGTGGACAAGCATATCAAGGCCATATCAACCTTTTACGTCTGATATTGACTTCGTTCTCCTTCAATTTACATCTCCTTGCATCACACCTTTCAAGATTTGAGATTAAAGGGTTTAGTTACAGTTTTTTTTTTTTTACAGATCATCTTGACCCATTGGTCAAGAAGTCTTCTCTGCACGCAGGGAGTGAAGTCTGTTCTCAATTACAGCAAAAAGGCAAAGCTCTCTTGGTTAGTGGATTTAAACTTTGACATTAAACACATCAAAGTACAGTTTGTTTCTTGAATCCACAGAATTGTGGGAAAATGTCTTGTATCATAAATGAGATCTGAGAGGTCACATGTGAACAGATGGCTCACTCTGCACCAAAAGTCATTGGACGGGACAGACGCTGTCACAAAGTGTGAGCATCTCAAAACTCCCACACCCTGCGTTGTCCCAATCCTGGCGACTGCAAAGTGCGTCGGTGATGCAGATTCTATGAAAAGTGAAGCTCGACATCCTGGACAGCACAATGGCTGTCCTTATGTTCCAGCCCGGCTTGGGCAGCGCTTTGGGAAAACTGCCACTGATTTCCAGAGTGTGCCCACAGAGGAAAATCTGTCTCAGTCCCCTCTGTAATGAGATTAGACGGCAAAATGAGAATGATGATGATAATGATGATGAGTAAGGATGGGAATCTTTGGGAATCCTAGGATTCAATTCCAATTCTTGGCGTCACGATTAGCTTCGGAATCGATTTCTCCTTTCAAAACCTGATTCTCGACTGAATGCGTAGGAAGGGGTGCACTCTTTTCAGGCTCTTACTGCACAGAAATGCAATATGAAACATAACTGGCCCCTGACTGGTCATGATGAAGGTCACTTTCTGAGTGAACAGGAAAACACAAAGAAAAGTGTGCAGCTTTTTTAACATAAAAAGTTAACTGCATTAATTTGGAAGCAAGTTACAGTATTCTGTCTGTATGAGGTCGGTGCACCAATCCACTAACGTCAGCAAGTCTCTGAGTGATGAGGTACAAACTATCCACAAAATACCTCACTTTTATTATTCAAAGCTGATCATTATGTTATTAAATGCAAAATGCGCCCGAACACTTGCCTTTCTAACCCTAGTGTGTGCACGCTGTACATCATCATAGACCGGTTACAGCCATTCTTAAAGGAATATTTCAACATTGCTGCCAGCAGCTGCTTAGCGTAGCGCAAAGACTGGAAACAGGTGGGAAAAGCTAGCCTGGCCCTGTCCAAAGGTAACAAAAGTCGGCCTAGCAGCACCTCTAAAGCTCACTGATTAACATGTTAAATGGTTAACATTATATCTCATTTGTTTATTCTGTACAAAAATCTGTAGAAAGTGTAAAAACGACAATATGTCATTTTACGGTGGGGTTATGTGCGGGACTATTTCTTGGCCAGGTGACTTCCCATAGTCATTCCCATAGGATTTTGCTGGCTGTTTCGCCCTGCTTCCAGGCATTTTGCTAAGTTAAGCTGACTGTCTCCAAGCTGTAGCTTAATATTTACCGTACACATGTAAAGTAAGAATGGTATCAATCTTCTTATTTAATTCGTGGCAAGAAAGCAAATCAGTGCGTTTCCCAAAATGTCACTGTTTCTTAGAAAAGAAAACCTTCTGAATGAATAGCTTTGGTCGCTGCACATGCTGGGTGTATGTGTGTGTAAGAGAGAGCGAGAACATATGCTGGCGCGATGACAGTATTACACAGCAATACACAGGCAGCAAATCTGATTAAATCTCATTTGTCCCGTTGGAAACAACCGCAGCTATCCGGCCAATTGATTCGGTGATCATAGGAGCAGCATGGCCCGCAGTGATGAAATGTATACGTGTACTCACATGTGCAGACGCAGCCAGAAAAATGACAAGAACAGCCATAAATCTCAACCTGTACTCGAATTTATTAAACTCATTAAGGTATTTCAAGTGGGACTTTAATGCTCTGCCAGACGATTGTCCTGGCTTAAAGAATATTCATTTGTTATTTGGACAAATGATGAATCATGTGGACATTTTTAAATAAGTGACGAAAGAGTTATTCCAAGTAAATGTCATCATATGAGATATAACAGGAAACGTGCAGTGTAATTTCGTCAAACCAGAAAAAGTGGATGTTTGTGCAGTAAGATAGATTATAGTGAAACATGTTAACATACACTTAAACACTCCTCCTAGAAGATAAATACACCCACTAAGCTGCTCACTTTTTGCAGTAAAGCTGCAAATTTATTCTCACTCATATTGTAGATTTGTATTATTTGTGCACAATAGTGCATAATGTTACATACATGTTAAAAAGTTTGTTTCATACATTTTGTCCCCAAATAGTTTGCAACTTATAATTTGACTTCAGTGTACTTTGATCAGTGGGAGTAAACTTCCCATGTTTAGTTGCGGTGTCGTGTTTATTTGCCCATGTAATTGCTTGTATCTGTTTATTGTTGTTTGTGTCTGTGTGTACATGAATGTTTGTGTGCACATGTGCATTTCTGCGCACGTTTGCAAGAGTTCATGTTGGTGTGTGAATGAGCATTTGTATATGTGTGTGTCTGTGTGTGTGTGTGTGTGTATATAGTTCTGCGCTTGAATTTCCAACATGTCCTCACGGCTTCCTTTGAGTCCCTGGTTTCGTGTGGCACTGAGGTGCTTGATTTCCTCCCCACTGTTGACCAAACAGTTCCATATTAGATGTCTGACATTCCCTCAGACATTATCTGTCCATCTGTCTGGATACACGACACCCGAGACAAAGATGCAGAGCGCCTCTCACCCAGCGTAAAGTCTGTCAACAAGTCCTCGTGAAGAAAAGCTACTGAACAAAGAGGTCATCAGTGTGATGTGTTTGATAATTTGATCATTTTCCGCCCGTTTAAAATACAACAAAGTTCCTTCAAAAGTTTCTTTTCGAGTGATCGTGAGCAAATCCCCCTCTTCGCTGCCGTCATATCAAGGTAGAATAATTTCACAAATTAGATTTTCCATTCCCGTGTAAATCCACCCATTTGCAACGTTTTGTTTTTCAAGTACATTTGATTGAAAGCGGATCGGATGCAGCTGGATGGTGCCAACTGTGAGCCAAGAAAAAGAGCTTAGATCCTTGAAAGTATATACAGTAATACACTCCAGCGGAGGAGAGTCTGACTTCTGGAGACCGCTGCAGGCTTTTCCCGGTTGTGTAACGCAGGCTTCTGCAGCTCAAATAGGGATTTAATAGCTTGTCTCTCTGACTTAAGACCAGGTCATGAAAACCTGTGCAGGCTGAGGAGCCTCGTAGCACGATCGTTGCTCTGCAGCCCTGCTAATGTTTGATACCTCCAAATGATCTGCTGCGCCTGTTACTTAATGCTTATTACCATGATTTATCTGCCCTTTTGAAAGGACATAAAAACCTGCATTTTGAGGCTTTTACAGCCACTGAGCAGTAAATAATATACCTTACTGGCCTTGGCATTACATTTATATATGACCCTGTTTAACTCATGTTATTTGATCACTATTGTAAAATAGATCAGAGAACATGTTCTTGATCCCACACGACACAGGTCTTTCTACATTTTTGCTTTAAGATCAGTGCAGATTTTGCTGAAATACGCCTCATGGCATGCCCAGTCAATATTTTGTATCACATGCTGTGTGAATCGTAATGTATATAAGTGCTCAGTGTGTTAAAATAGATTGATTACACAAAATACAACTCACAGCAATGCTTTAGCCGACAAACTGGCTCCAAGGTAACACTCAAGTTGGACACAGTTCATTACAATGAATTAATCAATGACTTGATCTACTCCAAAGATTAATGTATAATAACTCAAATGAAACAAGTCAAAATAACCCTGAATGTAATTACAGATGAAATAACAGACTTCTCTGCCACTGCTGTGTTTTAGCAGGCAGTTTTCCATTTGCTGTTCCAGCATGTGATTGTGAAACCTTGCAGAAGGCAAACAGCCCAGGGAGAAACACTGAAGCACATTTGTGACTCTGCTATCTCGCAGCGTGCCTCCACCTTCATTTAAGTAAGAAAAGCTCAGCATCTACAAATGTACTTAACACTCACTAACAGCGGCCTTCCCTTATTTAAAGCTAATGTAAGTTATACGTAAGAGCCATTAGTCATTACGATGCTAATTTCAATTTGTTTGGTGCCCATCATTCCCTCTATTGTTGTGTAAGTTAAGATTTTTGCAGGCTGAATGTGGCCAAGACCCCAGGGTCATTGTTATTACTAAGCTATGACCAATCAGCACACAATTAGCATGTGACTGATAAAAATTAAGCAATGCCATACATGCTCTTTTTTTTGGGGGGGGGGAAAGTAATTATATTAATTCCTGTGTATTGAAAAACTTGTATTTGAAGAAATAATTCATATCTCGTACGCTTCACTATCAAAATCCAGTAGCTGTGAAAAACAAGAGTAGTTTCAACCCACAGCTTCTGTGTCAGGTCAGCAGATGTCTCCTGTCACGTCAAAACACTGCGGATTTCAGTTAAACCGTCACTCAGAACACTCGTAAAACATCTTGTGTGGGGTTTACATTGTTTTAACATGTCTTCACCCAGAGGGCACAACTTACAGTGACGTTTGATGTGAAATGCAGACTGCACAGTGATGAATCTCATCCCATCATTCCTTTTACACATGAATGATACAGAATCTGTCCAGGCTGCAACATTAGTGCAATACTTTCTTGGTGTTTGCATCTCAATTTGTTGATTAAACTTGCTAAATAACATCAGCATTTACTTGACAAATAGCTGATATTGTATTGTTGGGATACTGTATCAGTTGCAGTAATTTGCCATATAAGACATTCACGACAGCGGGACACTATGACCTAACACTTCTGTTTTCCTGTAACAGTGGATTTGGCTGTTGTGCTTTGGGACTGGTTACGTTGCATTAAAACAGTGTTAAGGTGTTGCCTACAGTATGTGTGAAAAGAAACTTGTGGCTACATGCTAACAAAAAGAAAAAGGTGGCCGCGGACATGATAGCTATCAGATAAGAAGGGAGTAATGATCTTCTTTACATGCGGATACACATCAGTAGTGAAAAGCTTAATGCCTCTGTTCACAGTCTAATGTTAAATGAATCAGACGACTGTGACCTTATCATCTCAGCTGCAGCGACCTCTGAGCAGGCATGCAGTAGGCCACCTGATTTTACCTGCATGTAGTCAATTTTTAATTCCAGCTTCACAGCAGTGAGCACGAACTACATTTATTTGAATTAATATGCAAAGAAATGAAAGATGCTTTTTAAGACAGGGCTTTAGTTTTCAAATGAGCACTAACCTGTCACAGTTAGCGCAGGGTAGGTTAATGCTTTCTCTGCACTGGCCAGGTTTGTGGCCGGTCTGAATTAAATCAAGCTTCTCCCACCGCTGGTAGAAATGAGCCAAACCTGGCTGGAATTCAGCCGAGCAGTGCGAGGCCAAAGCTGTCCACAAGCTCCAGCACAGAGGATTAATAGTTTCTGCTTCCTTACAGAGTGTCACCTGGAACTTGTGGAAAGGTTTTGTGCAGCAGCCACTTTGTGATTTGGGATTAAAATTGATTTCTTATTTGTGACTGCAAAAATGAGAAAGGATTCATTTTTCTACCGTTTTCTTTGAGGTAACTGTAGTTTTGCAAAGAAATGTGTTGTAAAAAATATTGTAGTAATGTAAAATTGTATGAAACTGACAAACAGTAAAAATTAGGTTGATTTCACATAAATATACAGATGCTAATAAAACATATTTAAGCCTATAAAGAGTTGAACTACAGTCAGAGGGACCACATAGTTTTTGAGCTAACCTAACCATAAATCCACTTGTGTCTCTCTGGCTCCTTTCCACATTTTTGGTGGCTTCAGTGGAATTTCACAGGTGAGCACCACACAGGAGGGCGTTGTGAGACTTTGCTGTTCCCTCCACAGACGTCCTGATCAGACTTAGACTCAGACAAGCAAACATCTCGACGCTGTTGCATATCTTCACACGTTCCCGGGAGCAAAGTGAAGAGCTGCCTTAAAACATCAACGGGAATTTCTGTCAGCTGAGTGACTTTTTCAACCAACACTGCGAAGTTGCTCTCTGACATTCATGCGATCGCTCGTCTGTAACTTGTCAAGTTAGTGTTCACTGCGTTAATAATTACAGGGTGCACGAATCGTCTGTGCTTGTGAGATATTTCACTGGATAGTAGTTTCTTTAAATTGTCTAAAAAGTAACGTACTGCAGTGGTGGATGGACATCATTTTCAGACAACACACAGACCGGGACACAGCAGGATTTAAAATGGAACAAAATTCAGGGGCAACATAAATTCACCCCAGTGAAATCATGCAGATCTGCTAGAGGAGGCAAAATTATTCAGCGCGAACTTTGACACACAAATTTATGATGTTGACCAATAGCAAGCCATCTTGACAGTGCTGACATTTAAGGGGACGGAGCTTATTTGCACCATTCACTTTTACTTACGTGTCCTGGATGTAGAATGGGTTTCCGCTGTGACGTGTAGTGTGTCATACTGGAGAGCGCAGAGTTGTCCTGCTTGATGCTCATCATTGTACCAGATGCTCCACATCTGTTGGATTACGGGGCTGATTTCATGTCATCTCTTCCCGGCAGAAAATGATTTAGTGATCAGCTGTTATTTCTTTTTTTTTATTCCCAATAAAATAACTGATACATGAACAAAGTAACTATTAAATATCATCATGCATCCATTTTGCATCTTTCACCAGCTGTTGCTTCAATTTCTTCCTCAAATGTAAAGCAGAGCTGAATGGAGGGTAAAACTGATCTTTTCCTGTACTTTGTGACCGAGAACAGATGTCAGTATACCAGTATCTTGCAAAACAGTAGTATTTAATTTGGGATTTTAATATTATATGGTTTCCCTCCAGCATGTAAAAAACTGGTGAAAACAGCCCGTAGTTGTTCCAGATAAGATCTTTTCAGCGGGACACATTTCATTTTGATTAATAGTTGTTGCTTCTTGGATGACTAACAGATATTGGTCTGAACGCAACTGGAAATGTGATGGTCCGCTGCTCTGACTTGTTTTGCGTCCGTAAAGGAGAGAAAGGGAGAGATGTTGTATAAACCTCTGGTGTGTGGTTGTGTTTTTGTGTGTGTGGTGCATGTCTGTCTGCATGTCGGTCCATCTCTCTGCCACCTGTGTGTGTCTCTGTGTGCGTTTGTATGTTATTATGTGTGAAGTTTCCTATGAAGCAAGGAGCAAATTATGTTTCTCACTTCTAATGGAGACACTTTTATTTCTCTTGTTTATTTTATTTTCTTCCTCCCCTCCACTGCTTATATGCACACTGTGTTGTGTTACATTAAATTTATAAATAAGGTTTTAAAAAGTGGTCGAAAAACACACTAATACCATTGCTGGTGTTAAAACACAGTGTTTGATTGGCATCAAATTATCAAAACCAAAGGAAGGATGCTTGAATCGATATCTGCAGAGATAACAGTGATGATGGTGCACACACACACACACACAGATACATGGTCAAGAGCACACGGAGGTGTATGTAAGCTATTATATGCACACATGCTTTTAAGCACTCATGCAAGCGTCCACACACGTCAGACCAACACATACATAAACATGTGTATCAGATTCCTCCCACCGCCCAGAGTCAGTTCCAGGCTCTGGATGAAGGATTTCAGGGTTGTTTCTCCCCAAAGACTGTTTGTGTTTTGGGGGTTTTGTCAGCCTGCTGTAGCTGAGATCATAAAACCTTTGAGAGCTTAACAGCAACGCCACTGTTTGGCCTCGCAGCTCATTTCACCACTCTGTGTGTCTGTCTTCTCTATGTTTCGGTCCCTTTAAAAAAAGGTTTTTACAAGCTTGGTGTTACTTTCATTGCTCTGGACACCATTCTGGATTTAACTTTTTAGGGAACTTTTTCTAGGGATGGCAATGTCGGTCCACCACTTCGGCCCAAATTTAAATATCTCAACACCTTTTTGATGGATTGCCACAAAATTTGGTACACACGTTCATGATCCCCAGAGGATAAATTATAATACCTTTGATGAGCCCTTTACTCAAGCTGTAGCGCCATTATCAGGTCGAAACCTTGTCCAATAATTTGGTTCATGACTAAATACTTGCAAAACTAATGAAATTCCCACCAGCCATCACTTTGTGTTTAAATGTTAGCAAGCAAACACGCCAAACTGATGAACTTGGAAAACACTATACCTGACTTAACATCAGACTGTGAGCATTGTCACTGTGAGCCATAGACTGTATATATACATATTTATATACAGTCTATGCTGTGATATAAGCATGTAGCTCAAAGCACTGCTGTTCCTAAGTAAAGCCTCTCTTAATCGTGTTATTCAGCAGATACAGGGTCGCTTTACTTCACTCAGTTTCAGCATGGATTGCACGGGACATTGCAAACGTGAGTGATCTCACCGGTTTTAAACAAGTCCAGTGTCGCTTGGGACGTTCTAAAACTTTCGTTATCCTGTTGGTACAATTAAATTTCTCAATGGCTCAAAAGTCGATTATATCAGGTGTAATGCTAATCAACAGGAATTTTCAGCCATAAAGAGCTCGTGACAGTCCGCGCTTTGATATGTTAGTTTTCAGTGCAACTCGAGACGACTGATAAAGCTCTCAAGAAGCCGAATCATCCGAGGGCCTAACCTGCAGCCGTATCACTCATAAAAGCAGCATGATCCTTCTCTTTGCACCTTTAAAGTTCAGCGTAATCTACTGCTCAAACAATAAACCTGATTAGTTGATTGACAGACAATTAACTGACAACAATTAGTGTTTATTTAAGTCCTTTATCAAAAGAAAATATGAAGCCTTCTCTCCTTCCAGCTTCTCAGATGTGAGATTTTGCTCCTTTTAAATTAAATATCTTTGGGTTTTTGGGCACTGTTGGTTGGAAAACAAGCAATTTGAAGAAGTCACCCCAGGCGGTAGGAAATTGTAATATACATTTTTCACTAATTTAAATTTTACAGACTAAATGATTTATCATTTCTAAATTATGAAATGCTTCATGGTCAAATATGTTGAATGAAGTGTTACTGAGCACGTGTCACTATAGAGACACTACAGATTCTCATGAGTACTTCGCAGCTGCGTCCCCAAATCGTGATCTAAAATTGGACGCAAACCACTTTCTGTCCCTGGATCTCCGTGTGTGTCTTTCACTCGCTGTCTCTCTTCCCACAGCTCTTCTTCCCCTGATCCAAAATCAGCGGAAATCTTTTTTTAGTGCATCTCACGTCGTTTGCGTAGCTTTGACAGTTGGTATTTTGGTCATAACCTCACATGACAGAAGCATGCTTGTGTGTGCACCATCCTCAGTGAATGCAAAGGGACACTTTAGTGAAAACTGAACTCCCAACACGTTTGGGATGTTTGGATGTTTTTCATATTTTGTTGGTTGTTTATAAGTCTGTGGTTGTGAGGCTGTGGGTCGTGGCAGACGTCTGCACAACAACAACCATCTCGCTCTCCGCTCTCTCTCTCTGTCTTTCCATCTTTCCACCTTTGTCTCTTTATCACTTCGTCATTTCTTTCTTCCCTACAGGCACGGCTCTTTCTTTCCTTCCACTGTCTGTCTTGTGTTTATCTCTCTCAGTCCCTTTGTCTCTTTTATTGATCAGTCTGTCACCACAACAGACAGATGGATTTCTCAGATGGTTTGGATACTAGGTCCTATTTTCCATGACATAGACTCATTCTGTATATATATGTGTGCGTGTGTGAGGTTTAGGGTGTGTACTGGTGATGGCGTTAAAGGTCGAGGTTGAGCATATCGAGCTTTGAGTCAGTGTTTTTGTGTAGAACAAGAGAATTGATGCAAGCTGATGGAAAGTGTTGACATGCATATTAATGTGAACGTGCTAGGCTGTGTGCTGGTGTGTGTGCGTGGCCTGTTCAGTGTGGTTTGCCAGCGGTGCTTTGGTTCTGAGTCTGGGCCAGTGGTTTAAGGGAATTGCAGATACTCGTAAATAGGGCTGTGTGGGTTTTTGATTCCTGCTGTCCCTCTCTATCTGACTTCTGCAGAGTCAAAAGTTGGACATTTATTTCTGGCGCTGCTGTCTGCTGTTTTTTTTGTCCAGTGCTGAGAACACGTTGTCTTAACAAAATTGTACCCGTCACCCTGTGCGTTAGGAGATTTGGTGTCTTTAAGCCCAAAAGGCGGTGTTGCGTAAAAGAGCTGTATCAAATCACAACAGGTCTTCAGATAAGTTGTAATCCTGATATGAGTCCTGAACTGCAGCTGTAGCGTTTAAACAATCTGAAACATTTTAGGCATGAAATGCTACCGACAAATATTATGTAATAATAACCCACCAATGCAAAAGCTTCCAATTTATGTTTTAATTCATACAATTAAACTTCCAAACTGCCCATGTCCTGTGAAAACCATACATGTCCTAAATTTAAACTTTTTTCGGCTAAGAAAAACTGCCCTGTTTTCAGCTAATCCAATAGCGTTTTAAATGTTTTTATTAACTGAAGAAGTAAGAGAATTTTCTCAACCCATAAAGGAACACTTCATCCTTCAGTTTATCTGGAAAAAATCGAAATCACCAATGTTCAAGATACGTGATTTTCATTGGATTTTCACCTCCCCAGATCATAGTTTGATTATTTGCATCATTATAGGTAATTCAGAAAATGTTCAAAAATTTGACAAAAACAAACGTTTAAACTGGCTGCAAGTTTTGGGGGAAAAGATTGACAGACTTGTCTTACACTCATTGCTGTCAAGTTACCCACCAACCCAAGACAATAAAATGACATTCGTAAAGGACGACATATTGCAAAAAGTTTTATACATTTGTTTGATTGGGCAGTTCCAAAGTTAGACAATATGCTGTAACACTGACGGAACATCTGGGCTTTTAATGTGAAGACACACGCCCAAACTGTTGACTGCTGAAGCAAATATCTTTCTCCAGCTAAATAAAATGAAAGCTAAGTAAAAGTACAAAATCTGGGTTGGGAAAACTGAGTATTATGGCCACTATTAGGAAACACAAATCTTAAAAGTAGTCGGAGAATTAAGTCCAATACTCTGTCGTAGTAAACAGATGAGAGCAGAGAGAACATTTTGCTGTCAAAGCAACCTGTTTTATGGAAATATTCTTACTTTTTTTCTCAAAATATTATGGCTTTGTTCTTGAAATCGCAGAACAGTGGCTCTAATACTCGTAGAACATGTAGAAAACAACAACTTAATGAAAGGAAAATACCTAAATGAGCTCAACTTACTCTTACCACACTGAGTTAGCCCAATGGTGCTGATTGCTAATTGATACATCATCACAACACAAACAGTATTATACAAAGTTTCTGCCCTTCACGTTCACATGCATGAAATTTTTAGCAATGTTATATATGTGACCTTAGTAATGGGGTGGTCAGTGTAGGAAGTCCATTAGTGACCTTTGGAGTCTTGATGAGGTGGAGAGGTCAAACTGTCTGACCCCACCAGAAGCTATGTGTGTGTGTGTGTGTGTGTGTGTGTGTGTGTGTGTGTGTGTATTCGTGCTTCGTCCTGTCCTGAAATATGAAGCGTGCCAAAAGAGTTTAA
This sequence comes from Oplegnathus fasciatus, assembly GCA_003416845.1. Classification (NCBI taxonomy): domain Eukaryota; kingdom Metazoa; phylum Chordata; class Actinopteri; order Centrarchiformes; family Oplegnathidae; genus Oplegnathus; species Oplegnathus fasciatus. Next base: position 585,887 of record NTHP01000381.1, on the reverse strand, counting down.
GCTGACAGTTGTGGGATTGAAATAGAGCCTCAAACTGTATCTTTGGAGGTGTGTGTGATACAAAGAAAAAAAAACAATAGAAACTGAGACAACAGGTTCACATACAGTAAGGTGATATTGGTACAGATGTTTATGTGCTGCTCTAAAGACACATGCAATAAACATAACTAATGTAGTGACACTGAAGACCAGTTTGCAGGTGATGATGAACCTGTCAGTGGCTGCAGCGCGGCTAATTTATGTCTGCATCAACGCGGGAAATCTTGATTTTATCCACTCTTTCTTTCCCGATAACACACACACACACACACACACACACAATGTGAACACTGGGATGGTCAGTGTGTATCCACAGTAAGTGCTCGCAGCTGTATTGGTTTGAATCTCAGCATGAAACAGCTCGGCAGTGTTGTTCTTGACTCGCGCTGTCCTGAAGATTAACAGTGTTCCTTCAGTCAACAGACAAGTCGGAGAGATTGATGGATGTTTTCATTGCGGCTCGCTGTGTTTTCAAGACCCTCGTGTTGTTTCTTAGTGGACTGAGTGTATGTACGCGTGTGTGTGTGTGTGTGTTTGTAAGAGAAAGAGAGAAAGGAAGAGTGACAGACAGAGGCAAAGGAGTCTATGAACAGTGGATGTATTAGGTCGCCAACTCTCACAAACTCTTCTCTCCTGTGTGGTCACAGTCAGTGAGTGTGTGATGACAGGTGTGTGTGTGTGTGTGTGTGTGGGAGTGTGTGTTTACAATTATTTGCATACTTATATAATAATGAGAGAATTAAATTATGTATGTTGTTAGACTTACTAAGTTACTTAAGTTACTGTTTTCATGTTTACGCTTTTTTTTTTCAATTGATAATCAGCTGATTCTTTCGACTGAAATAGGAGGAAACTTAAATATAGTATTTGATAATCTATTATGTCATAATAATCAAATCAAAACGTCCAGACATTCAATTTACGATGATGTAAAACAGCAAATCCTCCTGTCTGAGAAGCTGGAAACACCAAATATTTGGCACTTTTTGCTTGACTTTTTCTCCGAACTGCTGGCGATTCATTTTCTGTCGTCTGGTTGATTGGCTAATCACTGACTATGACTGACCCTTTATTTCTTACAGCTTTGATTCATTTGGCATCCAGTGTTTTATCATGATAGATGTGAACAAAATATAGTGCTGGCGAGTGTGTGTGTGTGTGTGTGTGTGTGGGGGGGGGTGTGTTGGTTGGGACTCATGTACAGCTTGTTCAGGGTGTAGTGAAGCAGGATAGAGTGGGGGGTTTGAGAAGTTGACATTTCAATCACCACAATCCCCAATACACACACACACACACACATGAACACAGACCTCCAGCCATTTGGTTTGAAGCTGATTCCCTGTGACAGCCTAAATATTTGGCTGCGTCCGGGCACCAAGGTAAATGCACCCCACAAGAATGTTTTTACAGGGCGAGAGAGAGGGGGAGAGAGAGAGAGAGAGAGAGAGAGAGAGAGAG
>NTHP01000381.1:554331-576690 GCA_003416845.1 Oplegnathus fasciatus | reverse complement strand
AAAAAACAGCCGCTTGGGTCGGCCTGGTTGGCGTACGGGTATGCATATCAATACTGAATTCATTCGACAAACCACACACACACACACACACAAACACACACATGGACGAATACGTACACTGAATTGTAAAAACATGCAGACATATTGTAGACACATTTACATAGTTCCACAGCTGACAAAACACATCTCCACTTTGACTGATTGTTCCCATTGAGAAACAAATAAACCATGCAAACTTTCCTCCTTTATGGGAATCAACATCAATGGCTCGCAGGGTGAAAGGTGTGTGTTTGTGTGTGTGTATATGTGTGTGGTGGAGAGATCAGAGGGAGACCATGCGCTGAGGTGAGTGGCGGTGGTTTCTGTGTGTGTCTGTCTCAGTCTTGCTGTGTGTAGACTGTAGGACCTTCAGTATGTGTGTGTGTGTGTGTGTGTTTATGTGCATTTGTGTGCATGTATGCATATGTGTGTCCTTGCGGTGCTGATCATAGGCGGCAGGCTCACCGGGGCCCTCTCACCAAACACTGGCTGATTTCACGCTCGCACAATAGCTGAATCTCTGCAGCAGAGCGGAGAGTGTTTTGGCAGTTACAACTCAAACTGTCTCCTTTGCTGTAATAGTTAGTTCAGTGAATCTAAATCTTTTACTCAGTTAGCCACCTGTTTGGGTTTTATATCACAGGTGTAATAAAAGATATGATAAAATCAAAGTGACCAAAGATGAATTCTCTTTTGAATTTACCAACAATTTCTTGCCCAATCCTAACATATCCATTTGCGTGTTGTCCCAATAACATGATCCCTGACGTGGTACATGTGATATAAATGCATTGTAGCCGTGCTAGCAGCGCGGCTCTGTGGCAGTTTCGGTCTGGCTCACCACTTCGTCCCACTTCGAAACATCCCAATAACTATCTGACAGATTTAGATGGAATTTTGTACAAACATTTGTGGTCTCCAGAGGATGAATGCTACTGACTCTGGAGATCCTCTGACTTTTCGTCTAGCGCTGCCAGCAGGTCAAGGTTTTCACTTATCCTGTGAGATATCTAGATCTATCCAGATGGATTGGCACACAAATGTGTACAGGCATTCGTTGTTCCCAGAGGATGTATCCTAATGCCTTTGGTGATCCCCTGACCTTTCCTGTAGCGCCACCACGTGGATCACATTTGTGGTTTTGGGTGAAATGTCACGACAGCTATTGGATGGATTGTCTTGAGAATTGGTACAGACATTCACGTCCCCCCTCAGGATGAATCCTAATAACTTTGTTGATCCCTTAACTTTTATCCAGCGCCATCATCAGGTCATAAAATGTAATTCGTCCAGTGCTTTAGTTTATGACCAAATACCTGCAAAACTAATGACAGCTTCAGCTATCATTTGTGTTATTCTAATTAGCTTTAGTTAGCTTGCTAACACACTAAACTAAGATGTGCATTTAGCTCAACGTACCACTGTGTTTAAGTACGGCCTCATGGAGCCGCTAACATGGCTGTAGACTGCTGGTCTTATTTGGATATGTCTGCGTCGGAGATTAGCTGCAGTGGGGGAAACAAATCTTCCACCTCTGAAATTGAAGACTTTCTTTTATCTGTTTGCTGTCACTTAATGTCACAGCTTCCATTCAGAGCTGGAAACACGAGCACCATCACGTCCTTGAATAGTTTTAAACTACTTGAGTAATTCTCAAGGAAGTTTAAGAGGTGAACAGGTGAGCAAAGCCGTGCGTTATTACTCCTGAAAACTGATGTGTGAATGCATTTGAATGCAGTTGTTATCAGTGTACTCGCCATACTGTATTATACATTTGTTGCATCAATCAAGTCAAATTCTTCTCCATTTACTTGCTCTTGCTGCGTCAACTATGAACAATTACGATCTTCCATCAGGGTACAAATAAATCGATCAATAACTAGTCGCCATTGTCTCATTCTAGGTGATTTTTGCCCTGAACCAGACGTTATTACAACAGGAGTCTTTAAGGGCTGGAAGCCTACAGGTCCCGTACACCACTGAAGACCTCATCCGGCACTACAACTGTGGAGATCTCAACTCCATCATCTTCAATCATGACACCTCACAGGTCAGTTATCTTATCTCATCTCATCTTATCTTATCAGTGCACTTTAACTACTTTCACTCTAGTTAATAAGCTAAGAGTCATTTTGACCCCTTGACCTTTTGGAGTGTCCCAGTGACACGACCCTTGACCCTTTACCTTCACCCCCAACCCTCTGACCGACCTTTCATCCCCCACACCTACTCCTGCACCCTCCCTTCTACCAGTTTCTCTATACTATTGCCAATTTATTTCTTCTGTTCTTTGCTCTGCCCTTCTTTGTCCCTCCATCATCCTCGCCATGTCTTTCTCTCTATTATTTGCTATTCTTCCTCCTCGCAGTCCCTGTGCATCTTGGTCAGTCCAAATACTTGCCTTTCATTCATTCATTCATTGGACTTTTTTTTGTCAGTCAACATTGTAATTTGGCAACAAAGTGGAACAAATTATGAGCAATGTGTTTTTAGGATTTCTGCTTTTTCTTTCATAAAATGTGAATGAACGCTCTGGCAAAGACAAAACAAAAGAAATCCTCCTCTCCCTTTTCTCCTTTTCACCTTCGTGGCTCGACTGAACCATCACCCCTGCAACCTTAGGTCCCCAACTTCAATAACGTGACACTGCCACCCAGCGAGCAGGTGACCGCCCAGGAAATAGACAGCTACTTTCGACAGGAGCTCATCTACAAGAGGAATGAGAGGATGGGGAAGAGGGTCAAGGCGCTGCTGGAGGAACACCCTGACAAGAGCTTCTTCTTCGCCTTTGGAGCAGGTTGGTGTTAAATACACACTTTAAAGGAATAAAACAGGACAAATATTCCTGTGATATTAAAGCATCAACTCCACAAATGTCCCGTGTCGCAGACAAAAAGATAACATTTAGGTCTTTATTAGTCCCTGCTCATGTGTCCGTTCATCAAAGCACTCAATAAGATTACTTTCATCCCAACAACAAAATGACTTAAATTCCTCTTTTTGTTTGGAGAGCACTTCTGCAAAGGAGGTAGAAGGCGTCTTAGTCTGAGCAGCTTAACAAACTCATGGAGGGAACGAGAAAACAAAGGCAACTTAAGAAAGTGGGGACAGAAATCCCAGCTGATCAGAGAGGTGGAACTCGCTAATTAGCTTTCTCTTTCTAATCTGCAAAGCAACTTAGCTGCTTTCAGATATAGAAATATATAATATAGATATACATATAACATGATACATTTCCAGAATCTCTCTTTTCTTTACTGGATGTGACAGAATTTTTCTCGGGTCGTCCTCTAAAGCAGAGGCTCAACAAAACATCCTCTTATCAGTTCAGGACTGGCCTCAAACAGACATGTGGCCTGTTTGAGTCCCTTCACATAGTTTTAGTCAGTTCAGCACTTTGAATTCCTTTATAACTATGCAGCAACCTCATAAGTAGCACCCGCCTGATAAGAGACTTGACTTAAAACAGGGAGGATAAAGAGACCAGATAACAGCAGAGAAGATTCCACAAAGTTGTCTACTTAACCGTGGATGCCTCTGTGTGTGTGTGTGTGTTCATGTTTCTTGGTTGGACGGTGTGTATCTAAGGCAGACAGCCTTTGTCCTGCGGGTGTCTTGTTGGTCTGTTTGGCCTCTGGTTGTTTAATCGCAGCATTGTTCACACCTAATAAAGAAGACGAGGCTATTTTGTAATCATTTACTCAGGTGGGTTTTCGGTCTAGATAAAGTTAGCTAGTTCGTTCGTATGTCATGCCAAACATTTAACCCTTCCCACACAAGACAGTGCTATAGATCTAGCATCAAAAATATAACAAGATATCTTTCGAACACACATACAAAACCAGGAGAAATCAACCATACCACTATATTTACCTACTTTTCAAGTAACATGTATTTATGCACCAAATAGCAGAAGAAAGAATAAAATTGCTACAAGATGAAGACAAATGATACTGATAAATGACTGCAGGTAAATCAGCGTTTTAATTATTGTGTCCAGATGTCTCCAAACTTAATTTTATCTTGTTTCTAGCAGGGAACCTGTAACAGGAAATAGGCGTTCAGTAAGACTTTTTTTTTCACATTTTATCATTTTTAAGCCTGCAACTAACAATTATTTTCATTATCAATTAATCTTACCATTATTTTCTCTATTAATCAGTTAATCATTTTATCTATAAAATGTCAGAAAATAGGGAAAAATGGCGTTGTAAGTTCCCACAACCCAAAGTGATGGATTCAAGTTGCTTGTTTTATTTTATTCAAATATGACACAGAAAAGCATCAGATACTCACATCCGGGAAGCTGAAAACAACGTTTGGTGTTTTTTCTTGAAACAAAACTAAAACGATTAATCGATCATCAGAATAGTTGCTAATTAATTTACTGTCGACTGACTAATCGACTAATTGTTGCCGAACTAATTACTTTTCATTTATTGATTTTTATTTAATTTAGATAATTACCAAAAATGAAGTGTTTACAAATCAATTTGAATCAAACTTTATTTCTCACACTTTTGATGCAAAATTGAAATATTCATTATACCAGGAACTAAAGAAAGTGAGAGGAGCAAAGAAACCAAAAATATAACAGATCTAGAGCAAAATTAGTCATATCATCAGATGTAAAAAAAAAAATACTACATTGTGCCAACATTATCATTTAATGTAAATGAACCACAGCTAAATGCTTGAATTAAAATTAAAATGCCCATTTTGCTTGTCATGAATTTATTTGTATCATCACACTCATAAATGGCACTATAAGTTGACTAAGTTGATCTGTCATCGTTGAAACCATAAAAGCCTTCATGATATTTTTACAGTGACGTGCACATACACTTTGGAAAGAATCTCTTATTGGCCCAAATTGGATTTAGTTCATTATGGGATGTGTACGAAGGAGAGAGGATCACATTTCAGTCCTATCAATTTCAGTCAGACTTTCCTCGTGATGACATCGTCAGAAACGTCCTCGTCCAAAGTTTCTTCGGTCATTTGGAAGCAGAAAAGCAGCGAACTCGAGCAGAGAGAGAGGCCTTCACAGTCTGCTGGTCTCTGAGCTGGCAGGAAACAGCTGAGGAAAAGCAGACACACACACATGCACACACACACACACACACACACACACACACTCAAGCCCTAACAAGGAGTACATTTCACGGCGTGTCCCTAAGGAGGTGCCTTTACAAGGGCTTGGTCTAAAAAGGTGTGTGCCTCTGTGTGTATTCATGTGTGTATTTATGTGTGTGTGTGTGTGTGTGTGTGTGTGTGTGTGTATGAGCTGGTGAGTGAAAGTGATACGGGAAATCAGCCCAGAAGCACTAGTCTCAGACATACGGAGGGCAGGTTGGGTCGGCGTGTACAAGGAACGGGATGGGGCACATTAGGGTGCATGCACATGTGCACATGCACGAACACACACACACACACACACACACAGTCCCCAGCCCCCAAGACAGACCTGGATAAAATGTGTCCTTAATTATCCCGAGAGGGGTCAGAGGACACACACATACACATAGACACACTCACATACACACTACAATGGAGCCCATTATGTCGGCATACTGAACTTCCCTGTTACAATCAGGTGTGAGACCAGTCTTATCAGTGGCCATCTCATGTCTCTGAATCTGTACAAAAGGACTAATAGCTAATAATTTACTGAACTGTCAGGGTGACGTGTTGCAGTGACCAGAAACTTGGAAAGAACTGGAGCCTTAAAATGTAATGCTGCAAGGTTTAGATAAATTATCATTACTTGAAATTCACGCAGACTTGACTTCATATCGGAATCGGAGGAATTAGTTTCGTGCTTTTTGAAAGAGCAACTGCATATTTAGCATACTTCTCTTCCCAAGTAATGATCCCATTAGCCTGCAGGGGTTGGCCTGCAGATTCCTGACTAACCTATGTGGAAAATTGTTGAGGGTTTTCATTTTTCCCTATAATAAGCTTTATTGCCACAACAAGTTAACAAAACAGTTTATACACGATAATTTATTCCCTGTCAAATTGCCCGGTTGGATGCAGATTGTGCTTTGCCAAAGGAAACTTAAGATATCACAAGAGTTAAGCATAAAAGTTAAAACGTTTTGGCATCCTGGTGATTTAGTGTTTAAGGAAGCCTCATTCATGCTTGTTTGTCAGGATAGATAACAGTTTTTAAATGAAATTTATTTTTTTGCAGTAAAACAAAATGCTCCTGGAAGATCATCAATCTCGATCTGTAGTTGAATAACTTCTTGATGTCAGGGGAAGCAGAAATGTTATAAAATCATAAGCGAAAGAAGCTGAACTCCTCGCTAAGATCATGTGCTGTAGTACGAAAAGTGAAACAGTAGTGAAGAAAAAGCTTTTCATTGTTGTCCGTGTCCATGGGGAAGAAATATTTAGTGATTCTTTGGGGTTTTGAAAATTGTTTATGGAGAAAGCATTAATGGTTGACAGTCACACTGCCAAACCAGAGCGAACATTTTCTAACCCTAAATGATTTCTCATGTGCTCACAGCACACACACACACACACAAACACACAAACACACAAACACACAAACACGTGGCCATGCACTCATTCTCTCTCAATCTTGTCTTGTTTTCTATGAGTGTGCACAGTCTCGAGCCATCACAGAGAGATGGTTATTAATTTTTCATATTATATAAAAGGTTATAAAAATATAAAAACAATAAGTTCAGTTTCTTTTGAATCAGTACATCGAGATATTCCGTAACCAGGACGACTGAAAATCTTTACAGACATCAGGGTTCTTAAGCCCTGATCAGACAGGAGGCGGTTTTTGCAGTGAGAGGTGTCTTTTTCCAGTTGTTTTCTGTAGGCAGTAAGATATTTGTTACCAGGATACCAAGTTCGGGCTGCCCCTGCTTAAACAGAACACCCTCTGTGAGGTTTTTTTTTGTCTGAAACCTTGTGCCATTTGTTAAGAGTCATTTACACCTTGATGTCAAATCTGTAAACACACTGGAAGAGGAATAGCACATTATAAGATGCAGTTTTTCTGCAGTTTGTTTGTGAGATTTTTCAATGAAATCAAGTATTAAATTAGTCATCAAAGTCTTAAAACTACTAGTCATAATAGATGTAGACCTCCTCTAGAAAACTACTTTCTCACCAGTTCTAAGATATTGATTCTTTGCTTGTTCAGATTCACCAGAATGAGGCCTGTGACACAGTTTTGCATGCCAGTGCTCGCTGCTGGAGAAACGTTGTTTTTCCAGCGGTCTGGTCAGAGTAGTGGTCAGGAAGGCAACAGTCAAACAAACAGAAGTGGTCACTGGTCTGCCCAGAGAAACACACACATCTTTCTCTCTCTCTCTCTCCCCTCTCGCTCTGCACACTTGCTCTCTGTCTTGACCTCTGCCATGCAAGTGTCCTCAGACTTTTGCAGACTGAATCCAGACATGAGCAGAGAGAAAGACTTGGACATGATAAGAGCTGCTTACAGCAATGTCACATTTATGTAGCGCACACCCACGATGACCACCCAGGAGTTTGTTTGATGTCATGGGGACGTCGTGAGATGATTTATGGAAAAAGAAAAGACTTAACACAATGTTCCTTATTGTGTCGGGTTTTTCCTGATTTTTACGACTAGCTTTCAGCCTCTCTGCGCTAAATTAAACAAAACAGGGGTCAGTAGGGGAACAGAACCATTGCCTCAGCCTTTACTGACATCCACATGCAAAAAATTGTAAATGTAAAGGCTGTGATGACAGCTTTGGAATTAGGCAAGCTTTCAGTGATTTACTTATTTTTGTTAAGCAACATTACTCCAAAACTTGCTTACTGGCTGGAGTAGTATTTTTGACAGATAAAATTTGCCAGTTCTTACACTCTGTCAGAAGGTGTTTAAATCTCAGCAGGCCTGCAGTATTTTTGGAAGAGTAACTTAGATAGAACTTAACATAAAGCGCTGTAGTCGTATCCATTTGCGTAGAAATGTAAATTTTTTTCCAGTTTTTCGATGTATAACTAAACCGCTGCCCCGTCTCACCCTGCTTTGAGTTTAGGGTATTGTCATGCCTCGCTATACTTTACTGCACTGTAAGTAAATACCTCCTAGAAATTTGTCTTTTCCCCCCATCTATTTGTCTGAAATACCACGGCCATCACTCAGCGTAAATGATGATGTTGAAAAAGCGCCATATGTTCAGACAGGCATATGGAAGCGGTTATTGCTCCGCTCCATAGGTACAGTAACCCAATCCATGTACACAATCTGAACCCGTGTTCCCTTTATAATCTCTGCCATACCCTGGCACTCTTGACTTTAATAAAATGATGTGTTTACATATCGCTGAAGGCTGAGGGCTCTGTTTCTGCCGGCTCTTACTAATTCCTGTCCTTTTTTTTTTTCCCAGGCTGAACTTGAATGCATCCATGTTTCAGCCCCAGCCCCAAGCTGCTTAGCACATCATGATTCCCCTCAAACTCAGCTCCAAAACCACAAATTTAAATATTTGCGGTGGTGTAATTGCCAGTGTGGTTGACAGGCTTTAACGGTTACTGTACTTTGAAATGTTTGACTCTTTTCACAGACAATTAAGGTTTGCCTTTGGATCTTTTGCTATTTAGGTTGGTAGGGCCACGCTAAAGTGAATACCCCTCGGTTAGTGAGCTGTTTAGTGGGGTGGGTAGGCTCTAATAAATGGATGGCTTGGCCCGTGAGCTGCGGCTCATGACAGAGGTTGACATGAACTCATAACTCACACGGAGCACCTTGACTTGTCAGTATGTGGGTAGCTCTTGGTACTGGAGCGGGGAAATAGTCACTTAATACACTGCACTTACTGGGTCCATTGCAGTGTAAGAGTCAGCACCGTGTGCTGACAGAGACAAATGTATAATAGTAAAGAAGGAATATGGCTTAATGAGTGTTAAAGGTGGTATTTGATCCTGTATGTTATCTGCAAAAAAGAAAATATGCAAAAAAAAGAACAAATAAAGAGACACAGCAGTCTTTCATGTTTTAATTTACTGTGTCATACTGTGCATGAGCTTTGAGCCTTATGATGCAATAAATGTATGATGCACTGCCCCAGATAAACAGTAAAATGAATAAAAACAAATAGAATAAATTTGATTTTATCAGTGACCATGCTCAAAGTAGAACAACTGCTAAACTTCAGCTTTAAAGTTAACTTAAGATCACAAAATACTGTATATCATCATTACTAACTCACGCTGTGCAGCCAAACTTTATTCAAACCCACAGAACTTTATTTTGAAATCTAGCGGAGATCTCAAAGTTTCTAAAGGTACCAAAATATGCCAGGCCAAAGTGTCGGGAAATGTGTCTAAAATGATGCACAAGATGAGTGTAAACATCATATAGCTTCAATAAATTGTTGGAACAAAGTGATTCAGAATATACGAGAGTATCAGACAGTGTGGGATAAGATAATTTTAACCTTATTTCGTGAGCAGACTTATGAGAATTCAGGGAATTTGAAAAAACACGAAATCATATATAAACTGTGTTTTAACTGCCCCTGTGTGCGTAATATTTCGTACTCAGAGTTATAGCTGATTGACTGGACATTCCTCTTCAAATTCTGTTCTAAATCCCCAGGCCAAACCTTACACATACCTGGCCCAAATCCCTCCAGTGTGTTTTCACACTGAGCACTACATCACTGCGGTCGCTGCACCCCTTTCTCTTTTTTCCCCTCCCCAGATGGTGTGAAAGTCAAAAACGTGGTGCTTTTTCACGGCACCTCACCCTCATAAACAGCCAGTTTACAACTGTTTGGGGCAGTCGCTGACATGAGTACACACATGTCACGCAGCACCATTAAAACCCAGACCAGACCTACCACACACTTGGTAGGGAAGCGGGCAGGCAGGGGCGAAACGTCTGCCAAACCTGGATTAAGTCTCGGATTTAGGTTTGAATGACACCTTTATGCTTCGACTTTTTTTCCCAAGGTTTTCAGTTTTAAAGTTACGTCCTGCAGGATTAATTTCTTCTGGAATAGAGAATAATGTGGCAGATCAGAAAACAGTCAATGGTCATTTGTAACAGGTCTGGAAGGCACTAAAAACTGTATTTCTGACAAAGGAGTGCTCAAGGAGCGCAGCCAAACAAACCTGCATTGTTTTAATAAAGAAGTCAGCAAATAATTGATCTAATACATTCATACAAACTCAAATACATTGAGTTTCCTGTGACTGCTTCACAATAAAAGCCCTGCTTTCTGCTTTTAACGTGAACTAGCAGTAGTGGATGATGTTTGGTTCGCATTAGGAGTAACTTAACTTGAAACAGCTGTAGGAGAGTGAAAGTAAACAGTGAGGGTGATATCAGTGAGATAAAAACACAACAGTCACTCTGGATTACATGCGTCGTTTTCCTGTGAATCCCTCGTGCATGTGAAGGCTATTTGCATCCAACGGGTGAATGGCGGACTCTGCCACTAACAGTGAAAGCTGCTATGTAGAAAGGTAAAAACATTCTTAATGTTTATAACTTTAAAAACTGTCCGTGGAATTGTATCTTGATGACATAATGATTTAAGAAAAATATCTTGTTGAAATGAGTGTTTTGAGGGAAAACTAACAAATGACAGATTTAATCAAGTTTTCGTTTTACATGATGTAGTGGGCAACAGTGGAACAGAGTTCATTGTATTGTGCATGAAACCAAAAAAATTTTCTCGTCAGTCTCTTGATATTAAATTTGGTCATACTGTTCGGTTAAGCTACCTGTATTTGTGTCTTATCAGTGACAGTAAAACTCACCTTTGCTTATCCTGCTTTAAAATACATCCACTCGCTACACATGGAAAGGCGCTTAACGGGATGTGACACACTGACTTACTGACCACCTGTCACTGTTTGCCAGTCTGTCTGCGTGGAGCTTCCTCCTGATCTTCTTCCTCTTCAGAAGTGTAATGTTAGCTTGCATATTTACAGTCCTAAATACAACCCGGATAAGTCATGAAAAACATTTAACCGGTGGGATGTTAACATGTCAGGAGCGTCTGCAATGTATCATCTGGTGCATCTCTGTCTCACCTTAAACGGGAGGATAAACCTGTCAGCCACTCTGAATAACTAACTGTCTGCTAAGCTGCTGAGTGAAAAGCACCTAAACATATACATTTTGTTGCAATCATCGGGTCAAAGGCCCCAGTCTCTGTACTTGAAAGACATATTTCATATAGCCCACACTTCTCTCCCAGTCTTAGCGGGGAACGCCTGTCACAACAGCTTGTTGTGATTTATTGAAAGAGTTGAACTCCTCACCCCTGACCCCATTCAAACCCAGCAGTATTTCCTTATGCACCTGGAACGGGCTCTTAACATGCCTGCCCAGGGGCTAAACTTTCATTTGGACCAGAAGTACCTCACTCCTATATGAAAGGGAAAGGAAAATTATATATGTAGCTATAGCGAGCAGCAGTGCGTCTATTGATGATTCTGAGTGGGAATTGTTCTGAAGGAGTTGTCCCTTTTCATTCTGGGGCTAAAACATAAAGGAGAGCAACACGCTGCCCAGAGGGGATGAAGATATGAAGAGACAGAGGAAAACATGACTTGTGTGATTTGTGGCTTCCACTCTCTCCCTCTCTCCCTCCCTCTCTCTCTCTCGCTGTGGAGTTATTGAATACTTTTTTGTTTCTCCGGAGCGGGGAGTTTTCTGGTTCACTGTATGAATGAGCCTGTGTTATCGGCCGTACGCAGTGCATGTACATCGTCACACAAGCTGTGTGAGTACACGCCGGATTCTGGGACGCCACGGAGCACCAGTTTGAGTTTTTGTACTCAAATTAGCTTCATTATATTTACAAACATTAAATTTGGCATTTCGGTGAAAGTGCCAGTTCGGTCCGAGATCCTAAAAGATATTAAACAAATGAAAGAGTCTCTTGCTACTGATGCAGCAGTAACAAAATGATCTTCTGGATTCAACACAAATGGGCTCAATTTTAATTAACTCTTGTTGAAATGACTGTAGTAGGTTTTGTGACTCCTGTTTTACGCCCCTGAAGGTCTGGAGCAAAAAAAGAGAGATTGTGAAAACACAATTTTCTGTTTTTGTTGAGGCTGTTTCAGATGCTTTAGTAGGTGCAGATGTAAAAGTTGGCCATGTTTCGTTGTGAGGCTGAAGAATTTGCAGGGAGGCAGGAGACTTTCTGGAAAACTAAGCCCACGGTTCTTATCCACAACACACTCTGGTTAACTAGTTAGTCAGGGATAGAGGAAAGAATGATTATAGGGATGAAATGGGACGAACACATGGTAATTGACAGAGAGAGACAAACATAATGTTGTAGTAACAAAACCTGGGAGACAAAAAGAAAAAGAAAAAAGACTTTGACAGTGGCGTAGGGAGCGATAGAGTGAGATAAGACAGCCAAAAATCAGAGCTTGTGTGAATTCACAGGCCTCCATCCCGGGGATCTGCTCTTAGTTATAACCTAGACCTAAATCACAGATGATACGCAGGCCTCATTTGACATCTACAAGATCTCTTGCAGATTACTCAAACTAAGTAGGCACAAAATTGCACTCTAAGCCACATGTTTTTGATGGGAGCTCTGTAAGAAAACATCTGAGAAAAACTACGACGTGGAATGCTTTTTAAAAAGTGAGCGGGCAAGTGAGCGGGCATCCGACTCCCCTTGGTATCCTTTTTTTTTCTGGATTGAGACAGTTGAAAAGGCTGAGCAGAGACTCGCAGCGGGATGCGAGACTGGCAGCGATACGTGTGTTTTCAGAGGAAGCAGACTTGAGGCCGCAGCATGCAAACTGCAGGAATACGTTTTGGCAGGTTTGGACGAGCAAAAGCACAAACTCCCCCCCCCCGCCAAAAAGAAACAGCTCAGCTTCAGAACTCCCGCTGTTTGAATGAATGATTGTGATCAACCCTCCTTTGCACGACAATCTGCAGTTGATTTAAAGTATAACATGGCTGGCCGTGCTGTTTGGTAGAAACCAATCTCAGTTTCCTGCTTCGGTTCAGTTTGGATGAATTTGTCTCTGAACAATGTAAAACTTTTGGTTTTTACTGCTGCCACTCTCGTCCTTTTGAACCAACAATTAATCCTTCAGCTCTGCAGTATGTGAAGCCTGCGTGGTCTCATTTAGTCAGTATGGTCAATCACGGGGGACTCAAGATTGCTTTATTTGGGTCTGAAGATGTAAAATGATCCAGTAATTCACAAGCAAAATGAAAAGATCAGAAAAAAGTCAGAAAAAAGAAATATAATTTTGTGTAGCACTAACTGTCAGAGTGTAATATTGTACTTTTTACTCCACTGCATTTATCTGACAGATACAGTGACTATGCAAATTAGGATTTTACACACAAACGATATGAAGCTTTTATATTGTACTTTTATGGTCAACATGAAAACCTTTCAGGTATCCCCCCGTCCCTCTTAAACTGCTTATAAAATCTCCTTTCACTTGCTTTTACAGTAAGAATATTCTCTAAGACAGTATTTCTAAGTAAAACGAGACATTCAGTGGCAGGGACATTGAGAGCTGGCAGCGCTCCGGTTTACTTTGTCAAAACTGCTCACTTTTACAGAACTTTCTAACTTTGATCACCCTTTCACACGACCACAGTGAATGAGCTGGTGTGTGTTCAAGCGCTGTAATTTCTTGGCAGAAAGGGCAAAAGTGAGGACTGCACCGAGATGGAGTGTAGAGACTATTGCAGCCTGACAGATGTAATCCCTAACACGGCTCCAAAGTGCTGTGTGCCACCACAAAGTTTGAGTGAGGGTTTATTTAAAAAACAACCTCACACCACAGGCCTCTTGTGTGCTCTGTTTCTCATTTATTCTCAGCATAAATTCAAAGCTGAAGTCGCTCAGCACGATCTCAACAGAACTTGTGCAGACAATTTAGCCGGTTTACTCTAATGATAAACACGGCGAAACGTGATTCATATAAAAGAAAAGGCCCGGGGCAAGGCAAAGTAATTAGAATGTGGGCATGTTTAATGATCCATCTTTTACATTTTCACAAGTGGACATAAAGCCATGGTAAGTTGTGCATTTTGCATGCAATTTTACTCATCAAGCTTTCTTTGTCAGCTAAACAAACCACATCTCCCATCGTTCCTGTCACATCCCCCCCAAATACTATCCATAATAAATTTCACTTACATGCTTTTTAACAGAACATCAGTCTTAAACGTGTGTCTGGGGCAGTGACATTAGTCCTAGAAACCTTTAGATGTGTCTGCTGTGGGATAATAAATTAGCTCAGATAAGCAATAGGTTGTCCCGATATGTGAAAGTTACAGATGAGGTGAAAGTAAAGAAAGCCACGACTCACATTTCCTCCGGAACTACTGTATGTTTAAAGTTTTCTGATGTAGGATTTTTAGAGATGAGGAGTTCACATCTTGCTCGCGTCTCTTTTTGCATACACCTCTTTAAAGATCAGCATTTTCTAGACCTGGTTTCCCCGGTTTAGCTTTGGATAAAGAGATTCAGAAATAAAAATGGTCGGAAAACCTGCATGCCAAACTGAGATACCACTTCAAGCAGCCCCGGCTCCGCTCCTGTTTTGTATTGCAGACTTTACATGGGCACCATGTCAAGATACAGTCTACATAGTCTCAATAGAGAAGTGTTTTAGTGCTAAACTGAAGGCCTTACAGGATGCTCTTATCCTCAGCTATCACAGTCTGGCATCTGACGACTTAACATTCCTGTGTTGTTTTGTGTGCCCTTTCCCTTTGTCTCTATTCCTGTTTTTCTTTCCATGTTAAATTCAGCAGTTGACATCACGCTCATTCTGCCCCTTCGTCTCTGCTTCTGTCTGTCTTGGATTGTCTTGTTCTTTTTTTTCTGCGTCTACGTCCTGTCTGTTGTTTTTGCATCTGCCCGTCTCTGATTCTCTCGTCTTCCCTCCGTGTCTCCTTCAGCGGCCTGTGTCTGTTCTTGAAATGGTGATCGGTATCAATTTTACATTAAAGGAACGGCCTATTGAATTCAGCCTCTTTCTGAACTGTGCGTGTCAGTATGGCTGAGAGAAATAGAAAGAGAAATGTTTTGGTGGTGGTTGAGATGTTAGCATTCTTTGGCCCGACTAGAGAAAGGCTTATTTCATGGAACAGAGGTATATTTGTGCCTTCGGCTCGCTGTTTAGTGTTTTTCAAATTCACACAGCCATATCACAGCTGTCTTTTATCACGGCTTTCTCACATCACTGGTATCTTACATTCAAAACCATATCCTGGAGGGATTTGGATTGAAAAGCTGTCCCATTCTTAGGATAAGTTGTCAAGTATTTCTTCGGTATTTATGGTTCGTTTCAAGAGGCAGCAATAACTTTAACAGCGATTTTAAAACTTTGTGGCATTGGGGAAGTCACGACAGGGGGGGAATCTATTTTACTGTTTGAAATCACATCACACCTGATTATTCGTCACGAGTGATATGGATTTCAAAGACAGTAGTCATATCTCTACATGTTTTTTTTTGGCAATTTATGAGAAATGACGCAGCATTTGATATATTTTTCTGTTTGTTCAAGGCTTCGATATATAGAAGAAAGACAAAATACAAACCATCATTTATATTAAATCACAATTTTTTCAACATAGCGTCAATAAAACTCCCAGTATCTCAAATAAAGATAGATATGCCTGAACAAATTGGAATGAATTGCACAAAAATATGATTTAACCCTTAGGAGTCTTTGTATACATTGAGCATGTTTTATTTATAGTAATATAACTTTAATTATATGTCATGTAGAGACAAGCTGAGAAAACCAGTTGAAAGTGCCGACACGATCACACGGTGTCTCATTTATGTTGTAGACAATAAAACTATTAATGGTGATTTACAATGACATACATAGACTTTCAATGAAAACAGCACAAATAGTTGGGATAAAATCACTTCACATGTAAATTGACTGTATTATAATTTTATTTCTTACATTTTTCTGCCGTATTTATGTGTATAGATAGACAGATAGACAGATATGTTTATTTAAGTGCCCTACACCATATGGTGCCCAGCCAACAAGGGCTTACAAGACACTGAACAACAACAACCAACATGACGGCCGCATGACAAATCATAATATACAAATCCACAAATTCAGAAGGGGAATATTTCAAAACACTCAATTTCCATTACTAAAGAAAGGTCTTATTACGTTGGATACATTGTTCTTTGTCTTAATTGCCACGCATTTTCTATAAATCTTGCTAAGACAAAAATCTCCTCATTAAAGAGCCAACCCAACATATTACCTTCAGACAACCAGAACAAACCAGGGTTCTTCAACTGAATTTTATATAAACAGTGTATAAATAGTGAAACTATATTTTTTACAACCATGAACTGTTCTATAATAATATCTTGAGTGATAATCACTAAAAAGAATACATTTTTTTATAGGTGTCTGTCATTTTTCTTGTACTTTGTGCTCCTCTTCATACTTTATTAAGTTGACAAAATGATGAGTCAGACTTTAAGCTGAGTTTGTGGGGCAAGGACAGTTTAAAATGTGATTGACAAAGACAAAAATGAATGCGCAGAAAGTTGACGAAAGTGAACCACAATGAACCTGGACTGCAGAAGGTCAAAACAAATCTATAGATCATTTATTTAGCCATGCTAGCGGCGCAGCTCGAGGGATTGTAATGTTGGTCTCTTGAGTCGGTTGGTCAGTTCACCACTTTGGTCCATAATGACATATTACAACAGCGGATTGCCATGACATTTTGTGCAGGCGTTCATGGTGCCCAGAGGATAATCCTGGCCCTATAGCATGTGTTATGTACCCCCCTTGCAGATACTGTAAATGCTTTTCATCCAGGATCTAGTGTAAATGTAGATTTGAAATTCTCATTAACCCTGACAGAGCTTTGAAGGAAATTATGACATCATTTTCAGAAACACGGGCCATACAGTAGGTCATTAATGACTGAGCAGCAGAAGCACTAAAACAACATGTGGAGGTTTAGTTTGGCTCAGTCAGTGGTTTCACCCTTAAACTGGACTTCTCTGGTTCCACGTCAAAATATGTTTTTTTTAATATCCTTATACACATAAGTGGGCTAAATCATATGTAGATGTAGCCTAGTTTTGTTTTAAAGTGTACCATTTACTTTTATGAGAGAGATTACAGAGAAGGGAGAATTGAGAGATGCAGCAGATTGGAGCTAAAATTTAATATGCCATAGGTTTTTGGACTGTTTTGAACCAATGACAGTGCAGGATTTTCTTTCCTCTTGTGACTCAAACTGAATTTGTGGGCTTGTATGCAGACACATTTAACCAAACATATCTTGGTTTTGGCTACCGACTCTCTCTCCTATGCTATTATATTAAGAGTATCCTTATCCTGCAGGGAGGTTGGATCAAAATGACAACATATAGTTGCAACAACATCATACTAAATTGATTCCAGGCGAAAACATTCATTTTTGAAATGATTTTTCCATGGCCCATCCAGTGGCAAAGACTCTTGGTGCCTGCTAGGATGAATATTATACATTAAGAGGCTCCTCTCAACACCACAAGTTGGCTACGTTACATATATTATGAAAGTTTCACTTAAAAAAACAACAACGGCTGCTGTCCAGTAATTGAATTGTGGTTAAGATCTCTTTACGTAAAACACTCAGTGCTATATTCCTGTCTTGTTGCCTTATCCATTCTGTTCCATTCTAGCAATGTGACTGTAGGGACGTTTATGTCGGTCGGTCGGTAGGTAGTACCACTTTGGTCCAGACTAAAATATCTCTTTAACTATTTGATGGATTGCCATGAAATTGTGTACCGACATTCATGATCCCCAGAGGACGGATCCTACTGACAATGGTGATCCCCTGACTTTTCCTCCACCACCACCAGCCGGTCAAAGTTTCCACATATTCAGTGAAATACCTCAACATCTATCAGATGGATTGCCAGAAAAGTTAGCACAGATATTCATGGTTCCCAGATGATGTTTTATAATGAATTTGGTGATCCACTGAAATTTTCATCTAGCGCCATCACTAAGTCAAAATTTTAAATTCATCTAACACTTTGGTTTATGGCTTAATACCTGCAAAACTAACAACATTCCCATCAGCCTCAGCTGTAGTTTGTGATTAGTGCTAATTAGCAAATGTTAACATGATAACACACTAAACTAAGCTGGTGAACCTTATACCTATACATAATATTGTGATTATGTTAGCGTGCTGACGTTAGCATTTGGCACAAAGCACCCCTGTGCATAAATATAGCCTCACAGAGCACGTGGCTGTAGACTCTAAGTCTTGTTCGTCTCCATAAAATAAATACTACTGGTCATCTACTTTTCTTCAAGTTAATAAAACAAACTATAATTAAAATGTCCAAAATAATATAACACAGTATGTTCAACTGAATGCTATGGAAATTTTATCTCACCACAAATGGTTAAAGAATGATGAAGCAAAGACTGATAGACTCTCTTACAATGCTACCACATGTATTCTCAACCAGCTTGACAGTATTTAATCATATTGTCTCTGATTTGAGACTATTGCCAACAGTGTCCTGTTCTTTTCAAACAAATTGCACTTGACTGATAATGGATGAGGTTTAAATTTAATACAGGGAGGAATTGACTGTCCATCAAAGACATAAAACAGTATGATTTAACCAGGGATAAGAAGAAGTGCTATGTAAGCAGAGGCTGTATTTCCAGACACTTGATATGTGTGTTAATATAGAGCTGGCATTGTTTGCAAAACACCAGGATGACTGTGTGATCTTTATTCCAGTGGATAACCAATAATTTTCCTGTTATTTGTCTTTGACACGACTGTCACTTTTATGGATGGCTGCGTCTCCTTGACTGTTGAAGACACTAAGGTTTTACTCGTCTGTTAGCAGCTCTGTGGGCCAAAACAGTGATTTTCCAGTAAAATCTTTGGCTGGTTAGCACTTCCGATGTCCTAGAAATGTCAAATCCTAAAATTCAGTCTATTATTTAGTCTTGACAATAGTTTGAATAGCTTACCTCTCTCTTTTTAACAGCTCTCTTTCTGCCTGTGTGTACTGTAATTTATGCACGATTGATGTTCCTAAAACCGCTGTGGTGTCAAATATCTACACATGAATAGAAAGCCTAAAAAATTGGCCAGTTGCGAGATATATTTAAGCCAAAAGTTTGTGGCTTTATGTCATTGGCAATAAAAGTTACTTCCAGGAAGTAACAAGCTAAAACACTGCATACTGCAGACTAAAGAAAGCACCATACACCTCACTGTCATCTTCTTCAATAAAAGGCTTCATTCAGCTCTTAGTAATAGTGATTATGGGCTGCTGGGCCCAGCTGACTAGCAGGGAACGTGCACACAAACAACTAGCAAAGGCTATATGGGGCAGAATGGCCTCAGTGCTGCCTGTAGCGTTTGTTTATCCAGCGTGCTGTAATGTTATGAGAACTGCTGCTTGGGTCCTGGTTACAAGTTGTAATGTAAATATTAATGCGTATGGAAAGGGAACGCTATTTAAGGCTTACCATATGTTCTAATAATTTGAGCCGCTGATTGTGGAGACTGAATGTCTTTTTAAGGACGGGCGTCGCCGTGGTTCTCATCTGGTGTTCCTCTGACTGAGTACAGGTGTGCAGAAAGATTTCATTCAAATTAAATACAAATCTGCTTTCGGAAAGATACTGTAGATGCATTTTTCTTCCATTTCTTTCAACTGGTCTTTTCCATTTAGTATTTATGTTGTCAAAAGGAAACAGTAATACAAAAATCTGTGCTCCTCATGCTGGTTACAGACAAGACGGTAACACATTTGGAACGAGTGAAATTATGTCACGATTATAAAAGACATCGATCTTTTGCCATCAGTTACATTGTGGGATAGAGAAGTGGCATCTTTGGGCTTCAAAGAGGAAGATTGGGAATAGCTGCCTGTTTTGAATTATCCAAACCTGTCTTCAAAAATGACACACGTATACAAGAAGTGTGCTCCAGCAGATACGTTTTGTGGTAAACATAATGCAGCTGGATTTCTTTAACAGCATAACAAGGAACCACTCGTTAAATATATTAAATGTACAGTATCTGCAAAATGTTGGTGGCCAACATAGTTCCTTTGTTTTGTGTGATTTTTTTTACATTTTATGGTTATGTTATTTTAGCTTTAAGGACTCGGTCACGGTTAGGAGGTTAGGGGAAGGCCGTGTTGACGTTGACCTGAAGCACAAGATTTTGACTTTTCCAATTTAACAAAAGCCACAATCTTTCCCCGACCTTAGCCAAATGTTTTAGGAGGCTTAACCCAACAATAAATGTGGGACGAAGGACGTGAACCCCGGTCTCTGGTGTAAAAGTGGGGTACTTTGTCCACGCAGCCATACTACACCACTTCCTCCTGCTACAACTTCTGTACAGTGTAATAGCGTCCCACTTCCTGGATCCAGAAAGCAATTGTGTTTCCTCCAAAATGTGTTTGGCCAAGAAAATTAGTGGTGTATAAACCTGCCTGACAAGGGTTTTTTTTTTAACCAATGTGTTTAGTTTTGTGTCTTATTACATAATATATAGTTAAGCGTCCCTACTCAAAATTCTAACTCGTTTAGCACATATAACCAAGCCACGCCACCTGATCATTAGGCACTGTTAATAGACTGTTATAAAAGCTGTCACTTCATAGAAAAGTTTAGTAAACATATAAAAACTCTGCAAGTTTCTATAACCATGACATGAGCTAATCTGTGACCCTCTAACTCCCATGTATGAGTGTCGCAGCATGTAGGGAGTTAGCTGTGAATGAGAGCTTTCAGGCCTGTCCCTGGTCTTTATCTCTACCATCTCCCCTCTCTCAGTGCTGCTGGAAAGACGTACAATCAACATATTGTGCATTGATGTACATACTTTTGGCCCATTTCACAGATTTAAAATGTATGAAATTGGCCTGAATAAATAATCTGTGGAAATATATGTCAGATGTCACAGATGTCACTCCAGAAGTGTGTTTCTTAAACTGTGGGTTGGGCCCTAACACGGGCTGCAGGCCTGTTTCTAGTAAGAGCCTAAATGAATATGACTATTATTTCTTATGTAGGGAACCTAAAGTACAGTGAAGCGACACATTTCGGGCCTCAAGGTGGAAAACTGTAATAATCTGCAGATCAATTAGAGTTCATTTATTGAAGTGACATAGTACAGAGTAAAATTATACTCAGAAAGAACAAACAGTACAGATATTTAGAGCTGGTGTATTAAGAAATGTTTTCATTTTGATTTGCCGTGAGACAACCAATAACCAGAAAAACTGATTTTGTGTTGTGTGATTCTGTGAGTCAACATTAACAAAGCCATGCGATGGAAACATCTGTGAAACCAGCATGGCAGAACCAAACTTAATACAGCACAGAAGAGTGCTATAATGTTTATGTGTCAACTCCACGGCATTTTTACAATTATCATGTGTGTTTTGTTTTGAAGCAAATATGGAAGTATTAAAGTAGAAAAGTAAATATGGAAGTAGTTTTGCTGTGTGCGGTGAGTCACTGTGAGTCCCAGAGCTCTAAAAATGTCCTCTCTGACCCAGAAGTTGATGTTGATGCTCGCTGTGTCGAAGTAGAAATTTGTCTTTGGCAAAGGATGCACGTGTGTTTTCTCACCATCAAGTCTTTTCAGTGTTTAGAATTTGACAGCACCTGTAACATTTAGATATGCTTCAGTCCTTTCCAGTGTTAGGACACAAGGGATCGAGGCATGCAGGATTAAATTCACATGTCTCATGAAACCAATATTAGGTTATTTAGATTGTTAGAGTATTCTGCAGAGAAAATGAATCCAAACTGGGAGAGAAAGGTTGAAAACGTGGAAAAGCATGCACTTGTATATGCTGATTATCAAATTCAGACGTTGTATGTGGCATTGGGATATAGAATACAAATCTCTGCTTACTGTGCATTTTGGGTATTATTGATGATCAGGACTTCATCACCGTGAGACATCCAGTTTCTCAATATTGTCTGTCAGACTGTCCTTTCTATCTTTCTTTCTTTCTTTCTTTTGTATTGCTTGGCACCAATTATAAGCAGTATGAGAGAGAAACAGAGAGAGGCAGTTGTCACAAATCACCTGGCATATTTAGGCCTCAAAGTTCATGTCAGTTGCCAAAGCCTACATCATACATGAGGCCTAGTTGCAGGGAAATGCAGACCTTCTGAAACATAATTTTCTGTTCCTACTTTCTGCCTCTTTCCGGGGCATCAATCATTTTTAATCAAAGATGTCTGAATTTTGTTTTTGTTTGTAATTCCATGACTTAGGTGCAGCGGCAGGCTGCAGGTTGGGCCTTTTTTTTT
>NTHP01000381.1:542863-554140 GCA_003416845.1 Oplegnathus fasciatus | reverse complement strand
AAGTATGAAACGTGTTCTTGTTAAGGTGGACTGCTGTTGTTCATAAAAAAGGTCTCCATGTGAAATGCTTGCAGAAATGATGTTTGCTTTAAATTCATCTTTTTTTAACATCAAATTTCAATAAAAACTTTTCTAAGAACAGGCCCGCTCAAGAAAGTGTGTGAAATTGCACACTTGGTTCATACTGTGAGAACCATGTTCCATTTTTTTTTTATTATATTGCTCATGGGCACTCCAGCTGCTCCAAAATAGAAAGCATATTTGGAGAAAATCAACTATAAAGAAGAATTTGTGTGTTTATGTATTGGCTAGATCTCATAAAATAAAGCTTCTTCTCATTTTTAGATTTGGGGTTTTGGACTTGTTGCGTCAAATTATCAAACAGCGCACAGAAATGTCACTTTGTAACTTTAAAGATATCCTCTGTAGTCTCAAGCATATAATGGCACTGGGTTTTTTTCGGTCCCCAAAAACACATTGAAGCCTTTTGGGACATGTCAGAATTGATGGTTCACCTCCTATTAGAATTTGCGTGTGTATACGTATTTGTATGTGTGTGTGTGTGTGTGTGTCCCTTTGAAGTTTTGAAGTCCGCCCACCCTTCTGCGGCCCTACATTGTGCTGAACAGCTCCATTTGTCCCACCTTAATCCCCTGACGTAAACTCACATAAATCACACTGAGTTGTTTCTAAACGTGGGCAGGCTGGAAAACTCTGTCTCCGTCTCTCTGCCTCGCTCTGGTTTCCAGCTCCCATGGAGAGTTTAAGAGCTGCCTGGGTATTCACTTAACTGACCACCTGTATTGATAATGATTTCAGCTCAAAGTACAAATAAATTCACATCTCTTTTGCACGGTAACTGTTGGTTATTTAGAGAGGTGCCCAAATTAGATAAATGCACCCTCACTCCAAGACATGATGAAATGTAAGTTAACGTTTTTCTATTTAAACACACCAGAAACAGACCAAACAGAAGGTGAAGGCTCGTGCAAAGCTTGTCAGCTTTTTGTAAAAGGTCCATCAAGCTTCATTCTTGTGGTACATTGTTCCTCTCAAAGTGGCTAAGCAGATGAAATTCACTCGCATTTACCAAGAAAACAAGGTTTAAATTGTGTCACTAGTCACTAGACCAGATCAAATGTTAACGCAGCACTTTTCTATAGTACCCTCAGTTCTTTTCTATAGCTAGGACATCGTTTTAGCCGACACTTATTAGTTCTCGAGATGGGGCAGCATCATGGCACCCATAGTGCATCTAGGCCAACCTCTCTCTATCAATGGCTCTGGGCCAGATTAAAGTGCCGGGGCTCATTGTTTACACAGCTCTGTGGTGCCACGGCTGAGCAGGCCCAAACAATGGGCCCCTGCTCCCCCTTGTCAGAGTGAGGGGAAGAATGGAGACCTCTTGACATGGCAACCTGAAGCCTCAATGCCCCCACTTCACGTAGCAGAGAGGGTCAGAGCGAGAAAGAGAGGAAGAGGGGAAGTTAGAGATAAGGAAGAGGGATAATGGAGAGATGAAAATGGAAGGGGAAGAAAGGAGGCAGATATGAGGGGGGATGAAGATTGATCAAGGATAGAGGAAGAGAGGTAAAGAGGTGAAGGGAAATGAAACAAAAGATAGTCCATGGAAAAGAGAGAAGAAGAGGAGAGAGATGGAGAGGCAATGATGCGTGGGAAGCGTGTAAAAGTAGGAAGTGGGATGCAGAGAAAAGTCGAGCATTAAAGCGTTTAGGAGGCAGCAGAAGTATGAAAAGACGTGAAGAGTGTGTCGAACATGAAGCTGAAGCCATGAGGCGATTAGCGTAGCTTAGCACAAAGACTGAAAGCAGGGGAAACAGTTAGCCTGGCTCTGCCCAAACTGTGTGTCATTGCTATAGCTCAGGACAACCTGTCCTCTCTGTAATCTCCATCACTTTTATTTCTGTATTAAAATCATGCGTAGGACTTGGTTACACTTTTCCGCTGATCTTCTGAAACAGTGCAGTTAGCAGGGTATTAAATGTCTCGTTTCAGTTTGCTTGCAGTAGCTCATCATTAGCTTTCAGAAGTGGAGGTCATCACTTTTCTTTTTTTTTTTTTTTGGTCGCAGGTCACTTTCTTGGCAACAATACAGTCATTGATGTGCTTCGTCGCCAGGGATACGAGGTGGAGCACACCCCTGCTGGGCAGCCCATAAACAGGTAAATTTACTGCTAAAATGCCCTTAAACACACACACACGTTTGTTTCCATCACTTTTGGGGACATTACATTGACTTACATTCATTCCCTGTACACTAACCCTAACCATAACCGCTACTTGCCTAACCCTAACCCTTACCCTCACCTTAACCTAAACCTAACCTTACCCTAACCTTAAACCAAGTCATCACACTAAAATGCAATGATTTACGTTATGGGGACTTGAATTTTGTCCCCATAAGGAGAGGCGAGTCCCCACAATGTGACTGTGTAAACAGATTTATGTCCCCACAACATGAGTAATACACCACACACACACACACACACACGTGTGATTTATCATGGCCAATACATTGTGTATATTTAACTAATCCTTTAATATGATATGAGCTTCAAATTTCACTAAATTAATGCAATTTATCCTCCTGAAATCAAAATTATGTCTTTTATAATTTTACTTTTATGCAACTTTTTTAATTTCTGCTTAGTCTGCCACAAAAAGGCAAAAAGGAACAGGAAATCGTAAATTGCTTGTGAAAGTAATTTTAGGTACGAGTCCCAACATGAGACCAACCTTTCAATTTACACACAAACATTCAAAATCTGAAAATCAACAACGGTTTTATAATGAAAGATGTGTTGGGTTAGGTAAAGTAAGCCATGGAGACAAAGGTTTTTCATTCGTAGGTAATAATTTTCTATGAAAAGCAGGAGAATTGTCTGAGAGACGAGAGAAGACAAGAGAGACTGACAAAGAAAATAGCAGAGAAATACAGAGATGACGGATAGAGAACCGGGCGGAAAATATTGTGTTTCGCCATCGTTGTTGCACATTATGATTTCTTCCGAAAACACGAGTCTGTAAAAGTTGAAGGCCCATATTTTATCACTTAAATGGGTGTAAGGTTTCATGTCCCGGCCACATTATACAGGGCAACCGCTGCCTCATGGCCATGACAGGAATATATATTTCTCTCAACTTTTTCACTGACTGGATGTCAAATGGGAAATCGTTTTCCAAGTAAGCACAACTCCATAGCTGGTCTGTGTTCATTTGCAGACCCAAAACAGATGTTCAAGTTGTGCTTCAGCCCTTGTGAGAAATGTGTTGTCTGCAAATAATGAAAAACTGCACTCAGTAGTTATCCGTTGAGTGATTCTCCTTTTTGGAGTACTCACTCGCTCCAAATGTCCCTAAACGCGAGTATTTGTTTTATCGCCTCATTTTGAAATTAGTTTTATTGTAGTTTCATTGATTTACCAGCACTATTGTCACTTGAGAGTTCACTTTTTTTTTGTTATTTACTGGCAATGAACCACTAATCTACTGATCCTATAAGGAGTGTGGAAGTTGGTGATCACAGAAAAGAAAAGAAATAGCCAGATTCAGAGCACTGTTGTTATTACAGGGGATAAAAGGTTTCAGCACTAGAATTATAAACTTAACTGTTGCACTCAGTCGTCAAGTGTAAATGCCTTTGATGCATTTTCTGCAAGCAGTAAGTGGGAAAAAAAATCTTTTGCATTGTCTGTGTTGGATTAAATTGCTATAAACATTTTAAATTATTCGGTGTTGCCAGTTATTGTCAAAAGATTTAGAAATATACAGTAATTTGTGAGTATGAGTGTGCAGCACTCAAACAGCTTTTTGTAAAAGGAAGTCTGATAGACTGAGCTGCAGTCCTGAGTGTGTAATTGAGTACGTGGAGTCAGGGAGTGCGGTGTGGTGGTGGGATAGCTGTAGGGATCTCTTTTTTTTGTTTGTTTTAGGAAAATAATATGCGCCGTAATGTCTCTTATTCTTGGGGGCTGTTTAATTTTTTCTGCTGTTTCTTCGATGTAGATTGCACCGCAGATAAATCTGACAAAATCCCCACCAGCCACCAATGAAGTGTTGTTGAAAAGGCCAACCTAAGCAGAGCTCATACCTCCTGCTGTGAAGCATGTAGTGCAGTCTACCATGGCACACTGTGCGGGTGGCTATCTCGCTGCAGATCTGTGTCCTTGTGTGTGTGTGTGTGAGTGAATGAACGAGTGAATCTGCTTTCACACACAAACTCTGGTGTTTGGTGCAGGATTATGAGCCTGTGATGAACCTGCATTTGACCCCAATCACATTAGACTGTCGTCATGGGTTAATCCCTGGAATTCACCATTCACACGAGACCTGCAACTGTGTGTCCATACATATCTCTGCTAAACGGTAGAATTACACCACACCTTTGTATAAATACATTTGATGGACATCTGAAAAGGTACAAGTGAGTGTGTGCGTGTCCGCGAGCATGGTGATTGTTAAAGATAGTTACTGACCTCATTAGAGATAGCCAGCAGCTCATCAGAAGAGTGTTTTTAATAAAAAAAAATGAGTTTTGGTTTTGCTCTCATACTTCACATTCCACTACTTAAATTATTTTTTCCAGAAAATCTTGAACATGTTCTCTATTAGACTGCATATTGGTTCTTGGAAGGTCCACGGCATGCTGTCCTTACATAGCAGGAATTCCTCCTCTCCTCTCCTCTCCTTCAATTTTGTTAAAAACTAAAAACATTTTACTAAAAACATGAAGAACCATATTACCCCAGAATAACTGATAATATTGTGTGGGAAAGAAAGTCACATCATACATATGCTGACATTAAAGGTCACATTTACGAATATACCTTATGTTCCAAACGTATCTTATGTTCCTGCTGTGTGCGCCCTCTAGGAGATCATCATCCAGACCTGCCTCGCCAGAGTCAGAAGAGCACCGTGATGAGTCCCCTCTCCTGGAGCCTTTCCTCCACGAGCTCCCCCACAAAGAGGAGGATCAGGGGCGTCCCCTGGAGGACGATCTGTTACCCCACATGCTTCTGCCACCGGATAGCCTGGAGCTGCTGGAGAAAGCAGAGAGGAGAATGCTGAAGAAAAAGAGGAGGAACAAGCAGAAGAAACAGCGGCACCGGCATTTTAACGACCTCTGGGTTCGCATCGAGGAGAGGTAAGAGGAGGACAGGGAGGGGGATGAAACGATGAGGGTACTTGTTTTTTATATGCATTTGTCATCAGTCAACTTGTCTGTCTCTTTTGCTGTGAAAAGGGGGTGAGGAGAAATGTAGAAAAGGTGAGACAAAAGGTCACCGGTGGGGACAAAAGAAAAGAGTATAACGGTAAAAACTCAGAGAAGAAAGTGCAGAGAGGATGTGAGAGGGGAAACTGGAAATGTGTAATGCAGTCTTTCCACTTGTCTATAGAATAAAACTGACACTTCCTGGTGTGGTGCCGCAGGCTCAAACAGCCACCATATCACATCACCATACTCTTCATGCAGTCTGCACACACTTCAGCACATAGACACACACACACACATCCTGCAGTGTGGTATGAGTTCAGACTAGTTCCTAGCTGGTATAAGTGTCTTGGATGTGAAAATAGCAGCCTGGGAATTCCTACTAAGTATCCGGTTTTGGTCTCACAGTAGCTCCAGGCAGGGACTAACCGGACAACAAAACAAGCTCACCTTTCAGACAAAAAAAGAGTCCCCTGCACAAGGTGTGGTCTGCTGTGTTGAAACTCAGTTTGTTGCAAGGGCAAAATGTTATGTTTTCATAGATGTGATTGTGCATGTGGGCAGGAAGCACAAACTTAATTTGACCCTCCATCCATCCATCCATTCATTTTCTACACCCACTTATCCCGTGCAGAGTTTGAGGCTATCTCAGCACGCATTTGCGAGAGGCTTTTGTCTATCACAAGACCGACACACATATTAGTCAAACCACCACATTAATTCACACCTTCGGGCAATTTCCAGTTCACCTGACTTGCACATCTTTGGACCGTGGGAGGAAACCGGAGCCCTCGGAGGAAACCCACGCAAACACGGGGAGAACATGCAAACGGCACACGAAAAGACCCCAGGACCCTCTTGCTGTGAGGAGACAGACATTTACCCTGCAACTGAAACACAGATATGTTTTTGTGTAGCTTTATATTCCCAAAGCTGTTAAGTAATACTGACATACTTAGTCAGGGATAAACCAAATCAAAAATGTGTATCTGTGTATCATTTTTATTCTTTTATCTGTCTCCTGAATGAGCATGTGTTTGCATGCTGGAGTCAACCCTCCCAGACTCTTAATTTGTGTGGAACATAGAGCTTGTTTGCTATGGCTAGTATGAACATTATACAGTTGGAGACTTGGACTGTTTACACAGGAACGTAAACCCTGGTCCTTTCATAGCCACAGGCTACTGTTACACATGTCATTTCAGAACAATCTGTGGTTCACATTTCCAAGATGTCTGCACGTGGCCTGAAACCACCGGCTGTGCATCCCCTCTGGACCTTTTTCATTTCATTCTGCGTTCATGTTACTTTTCCTGACTCTTCCTCTTCCTCTGTTACATACACGTTAAATACATGTAGCTTTGAATTATCTTTACATCGAGTTGAATTTTCCTTTGGGTGCCACAGTTTACTCTCACAGTCCAAAGACACGCAGGTGAATGGGAGAATCTAAACTGTCCGTTGGTGTGAACATGTTTCTCTGTATGTTTTAGTCGGATAGACTGGCAACCTGTGAAGGATGTCTCCCTGGCTTGCATGCTGGGATAGGCTCAATAGTTCTGCTATAAGTTAAGAGTGTGAGCAGATCTGAGTCACTTCTCCTTCACATATTAGCAGATGACTATGTTGCATAGTAACAGTGCAGTGCACTGTGCAGTGTATAAACTCAGCCATCTCCAGCATCTTGACTGTTGACAGAAGATCATTTTAGAGCCATAATAATACAGTCATTGTTTTGCAGTCTCTGATGCTGTAAGGCCCTCGAGCAGAGTCCTGCACTACTGTAGGTGTGGGCGGACCACATGTGAAAGAATAAGGAGAAATGAGAAAAAAAGAAGTCTGGTCCTGCTGTGTTTTTATTTTAATTTTTACCTGGTTAGTCTACAATTACGCCAGTGATTTCCAACTCGTGATTATCAGTTGCTAAACACAGTTGCGATCTTACATTAACGGGTTGGGTTCAGAAATGAATGAACCAGCGGGTAAGGGTTAGAAAAATTGGACCCATGCAAGATTCTGCTCTTAACATGCAGTGATTTTTACCCCTATATGAACATGTATTTTTCCATGTACAGTGTACACTATTCCAAATTAGTGACGGAAAGAAAAATCCAACCATGTAGCGTCTGTTCTTCACAGGAACAGAGGGGGTTTGTGACCGTTTGTGTACATTATGTCTGCAGAAATGTTTTCTCTCTTTCTGAGAGACCCTGTATTTTGAACGGAAAGGAAACGGACTGTTTGTGTACACATGTTAGAAAGTGTACACGGTGCAGGTCTTTGTATATTTTAATGTCTGAAAAGGTGGCCGAGTGAGAAAGGGAGAGGGAGTCCAAAAGAGAGAAGCAACTACAGCGCCGCACCTGGTTTCCTTACGCCTCTCCTGGCCCTCAAACTTCAATAAACCTGCTTCATAACTTCATGAAAAATACCTAATTTGAATATCTGCTTCAATAATTTACACTTTAAACTTTAAAGAAAAGTTACCAGTTAAATTATCTCCAAACTGAAGCTTATTTGTGCACAATAACCCCTGTAAGCATTCTCTCATTTGTCTGCAGAAAAAATCAGAATGAGGACTGGGACATGATTTAATTTTACCCTTGTTTTCATTTTTTTTTTATGTTGATGCTTGTTAAAAAATCTTTCCCACTAAAGTAAAATGAATGAAGTTCTATCTTGCGATCACATTTCTTTAATATTGGATGTTATAATGCTGTGTCAAATTGCTGTTGCAGCCCACTGGTATCCGGAGATCCTGACTTCAGGAACTTGCGTGTTTGTTTTGCCTGGCCTCGTCCCAGCCAAAACCACACGAGCACTGCAGTCTCTGCATCAAACAGGAGAGCAGAAATGATTTAATTGCCAGACTTGTTTAGAAAAGGACAGATAAAGAGAAATAGAGACAGCCAAAATATATAAAACTGGGAGGGGGAGAAAAGAGAAAAATAGAGTAGAAGTGAGCAGTTGGTTTATAGCCACGAGCTGATCAATGAGTTGCACGCCCAGGAGTTTTGTATTTGTAAAATCCCGTCTGATTGGTGACTTCTGTAGCAGGGGATTCCTTTGTCGAGAAATGTTCCTTTGTAGTCTTCGCCATCATTAATATTTTCATTGTTTTCCTCCTGCAGTCTGCATATTTTCTCTGGCAATTTGTGGATGAAACGGGGATGTAGAGAGAGCCCTGTTCTTCTGCAGATTACAACATGATTTTCCTTTCGATCCCAAAAGAACAGTAGAGTGGCTTAGCAGTGCAAAGATAGAGCAGAATGCTGCACGTTTAAAAAACAAACTGGAAATAGTACGTTCTTACCCAGACTGCTAACTGTAACTCCAGAATACGGAAAGCTTTTTGAGTTGAGCTGAGAAAATGATTACACGCATCTCGTTTGGACTGTCTCAGCTCATTTCTGAAACATATTATTGCGAAACGGCTACGTATGGCTCCTGATTAAAGCCCCTGGAAACTTGTTTTTCTCCAATATTAGATATCCATGTGTAAATAAGCAACAATCAAATTTAAAGCTAGGAAAAAACATCCTGATGTATTATTTATTAAGAGTTTAATAATCAAAAACTCAGCTAATCTGTTTCATGAGGACTGTGAGTGTGATTTGATCACATTTGATTTGACAGTGGCCTGACAACAAGGGTAAACAACCCCTCAACTGCTGCTAAATGTTGCTAAATCCTGATTGGTGCGTGGAAGTATGTGATTTCATGTTTTTTTTTCCAACTGAACAACTAATTTCTACTCTCTTGTCTTCTCTCTACAGCACTATGGCCCAGTCTCCACCTCCCCCTCTGGTTCGCATCATCAATGGTTACATCACAGTGCAGCCGCCCGACAGAGTCCACAACCACTACAACTACCATCACATATCTTCGGCGCCAACCACCTCCTCATCCTCACCATCTTTACTTGTCTTCCTCTGCACATTGCTCACAGTGCGGACGTGGACTGTGTTCCTCTGGTAGAGCATTAGCTGGGGCTCTATAAAAACAGTCTTGAATAAAAACTCTAACATATGGTGCTTTTAGCTCATGTAAAGTGAGGTCTGAGGTCATCGTAATACCCAGAGGAGGCTGCAAAAGAGTGAGGTGACTCTCGGAGACTGTGCACAAAAAAAAAAAAATAAGCATGGAGAAAGGATGTGAAATCAGCTCTAGCTGTCAGGTAACAGTACACTCCACGGATGTTAGCTTAGATAAAGTTTGCGTTGTTGGGGCCGAATGCTAAATCGTGTCAATAGAGCATGTCTCGTACAAATTGAGGCCTTGATGAGCATGTAAGTTCATATAACGTACAGATTTCATGAGGTTTCAATTATTTTACACACACAGGAAAGAAGCAGGAAAGAAAAGTGAAAGCTCACAAACAGGAAGTATTACGGGACATCTCACCGACGTTACATAACATGTCAGTTCCCTAATGGATCACACTGTTACAACAGACACTCATCACTCGGTACCTCTGAGAATATGAGATCTCACTGACGTGTTCAGTGAATGAACACGGGGGACATTGTTGAAACTATTGCTGAATATCAGATACCTTCAATAAGTACAACTGGAACCATTTGTCCTGTGTGTGTGTGCGTGTGTGTGTGTGTGTGTGTGCGTGTGAGACAAGCAAAGTCTATCAGCTCTTAAACCCCGTGGCCTTGCAAACCGAGGTGTTCCTCTTTAGACCTTAATTTATTCTTCCATTTTAGAAGAATTGAATGTTGCATAAAAGCCTACTGTGGGGGGGGGGAATTGTACATATTGTTTCTAAATATTATAGATGTATTTTAGAATTATAAAAAAAAAAAGAAAATTATCAAAAGTTTTGTTGTTGTTTATATAAATATATAAATAGATATGCAGTATATTTTTGAAAAGAAAATCAGGAACTAACCACCATAGCCCGTGTCACGTGTCTCGCTGAAATTAAAGTTTTGGAAGGGACATATGATTGTATTGTACTTCATGTATCAGTGTTATCACTCGCTTTGCTGTATGTGTCTGCGGAAAGGATTCATGTTATGTGTGTGTTTTTTTCACATAGACATCATTTTTGTTTAATTTATTTAACAACTATAGTTTTGCTGTAGGTCATATGAAACATTCCCAATTTCTTTTATATATATATATATATATATATATTGCAGTCACTATGATGTCCAAATGTTTTATTTCAAGTGTTTTCAAGTATGATTTCAAATGCATATGATGGTAATGATAATTCAGTTTTAAATACAGGAAGCTGTCTACGTAGATAGACCACACACGGCATATTGCTCTACAGGTCTTTCACATTTCACTTACGGCATGAGATGATTGTAGTAGTATTACCATGACAACAATAAAATATTTATCTAGACTAAAATGCTTGGCTGCAAAGCAAATCAGTGGGACCTGCCCTTCAGATTCATTTTTAATAAAATCTTTGTTTTATTTGTATAAAAATGTTTATTGGCATGCATTGCTGTTTACCATGGCATCCTTTCTGATACTGGGGGTCGCCAAACTCTGATGTTTTTAAATAAACATATAGAGGCTTTAAAGCTGCTATAATCAATATTTTCATGTTAACAAAGGATCAAATGACTAAATGTGATGTGAAAAGGGGACAAACTAGCATCTGACGCTGCAGTTTACCTCAGCGCTACAGAGCATTTTAGCATCTTTTAACTCATTGTTTTGGTTTATTGTTCTGTTCACCGATCTCACCAGTGTTGTTTTCAGCAAAAAAAACCTTTGTTAAACTCACTCTACACTACCTGCCCAGCACCAAACAGCACACTGACAAAGTCAGCAACTAGCTGGTGAACAAAGAGGAGCATTTTGCAGCTAAAGATAAGTTTCAGATATGTTTCTCAGGAGCTAAAAGGTGAGTGAATATTGGACTTAAACTCAACAGGTGGACACAAAAACGACTTTAAACGAATGCTAATGTTGCCCTGTGCTTGCTGGATGCTTACATAAGCAACTGTCCGTGAACATGTTCATGTTGGTGTGTTTGCAGCTTGTTTCGCTTCCCCTAAGTGGCCAAAAAA
>NTHP01000381.1:490770-531013 GCA_003416845.1 Oplegnathus fasciatus | reverse complement strand
AAAAAAAAAAGGTCAAATACCACAACTGATTCATCAATTTGCTGAAATCAACATCAGCTACGGTAAAATTGCAATACAAGGAGTACCTGCACTCTGGAAGCACAGCTCCCTTTGCTGTAATTTTACTGGCAATGTTTTGACCGACACAGGGGGACAGGAGTAATATTAGAACACGTGACAAACATACAAACATAATCCCCCAGCTGCTCATTTCAAGTTGGCCGGTCACTGTATCCACTCTGAATCTGTCTATCTGGGCACTGAAAAAGCTGATAAACCGCCCAGAGCGGGTGATCATAACAGCGGGAGACTACTCCCTCAACATCTCGTCCCCTCGTGGTTTAAATGAGGACTTTTATATTAAGCCCTTTTTGTAGGCATATCCTATTATTATGGCCTATATATTTGTTTCTTGTGCCTCTGAGACATATAATCCTAGCCTTGGTATATTTCGTTCCTTCTTCTTTTTTCTGATTCCCCCTAGGATCTATATGTGCTAAAAAAACTATCTGCACATAAAGAATATTTGTGATATTACACTCAGTCTATTCATATAAACAGTTTTTGATAGTTATGAATATTTGACACATTATTATGCATTTTAATGACTCTTGTTCCCCCCCATCATCTTATTAACTCCTTGTTATCCCACTGATGTTTTGTGAACGTGCACACAACTGAGTGTGGCTGTGCAGCAGCCTTCTGTTGGCATGTCAGAGTTATAAATTGAGTGTACACTGGGTGTTAATTGTTGTATGGCAGGGCAAGTAAAACATTTCTGTGATCTCCAAGTTGCTCAGAAGACAGCATGGAAAATATATCACTTTCATTCATCATATGTTCAGCCAATTTAATTTAAAATATTCTCTTTCTATCCGACATATGGATATGAGTAATATGAGCTTTACATTAGCAATAATGTACACAGTAGAACAGGAGCTCAGCACTTTATATGTGTATAACTGAAGGATTGAAGAGTAGAAAATAACTTATACATGACAATTATGTGGCAATTTCTGCAAATTAATTAAAATGTATTGATTAGGAAACCGTTCTTTTCTGTCGAACACTACGCAGAGGACAGTTTTGGTCAACATCCACCACCTCCCTGTTGCCAAAAGCATTTGGATGAGGTGCATTCATTCAAACTCCAGTCACACTTTGGACACGTTGGACAAATAATCATTAAGCATGCTACATTTCACTAAGTATTATGATTTGATGGGCTACGATAAACAAAGCGCCTTATCTAACGTTAATGTTTTCCCACTTTACCCTTTGTTGTCCTTCAGCCGAACAAAACACTGTTCATTAAATCGTCCGTCACTCCAGTTAAGTGCACGTTTTGTGACTTAGACTGTGGAGTAAGGAGCACAACATGGCAGAGAATACTGCCTGTCGCACAAGGATCAAGCATTAAAGCCTCTGCAAGTATAGCCTTTCTCGAGACATTTCAGCTCTTTCCTTGAGGCTGAATCCATCACCTTTTTGAAAGACGGATGGCAGTGCTACCAGCCCCTCTGAAATTCCTAACCATTCTTTCCACCTCTCAAATGTTAGTGTGAAGTCTCTCCAAGTTCTCTGTCTCCTCACCTCAGGTTCTTTCCGAGCACCTAGAGATAACATTATTGAATATAAAGCACCTGGGACCGGCTCCTCACTCTGCCAAGATCAATTTCAAGTCAGAGGCTGTGAAAAAGTAGCGGAAAAAAAAAACTCTCTGAAATGAAACTGTGAAATATCACCCTGTCCCAAAAACACCTACAAATATAGGAGGTTCCTCCTGACACGTCTTATAGAATAGGATTCATTTAGGAAGCTATTGGAGGTGTGGGAAGGCATGCATTTGTTACTGAATTGACAAAAGCTAGTCTATAAATGAGTTTTCTGTGTTGAGCACTGTGGGGCGAAACTCTAATCGTCACTTATACCTTCTGCTAGATAAGGTATGTTAACATACGAACTTGATCTCTACAGCAAATTCCAATTTTTTTAATATAAAAAGAAGCTTGTTTTTATCTTCACGGTCAATTATACTGGTACTGTGTAAAAAAAACATCTCAGCAACATGTTATGTTGGCCTGAGCCTCCAAAACAGTGCTAGAGGGCAAATTAATAGTCTCGATGTTTACCTGCCTGTCAGACATTGGCCTGTTGAGACAGCAATTAAAATGAAGCCTGCTACAGAGTCTTTTCTTTAAATTTCTGCTTCCATCTCCTTCCCTGGCCTTTCAGTGTAACATTACTGAAATGGACAAACATTCTCCACGAAATGAAAAGTTAGTGCTTTTTTTTTTTTATATATCTTTGTGAATGTGTGGGAGGTGAATGCATGCAGTTATTTGTCATTCTGGAGTGTGTTTCAACTCCCAAAAGATGACTGAAGCACCGAAGAGTGCCACTGTTTCCTGTTACCTTTCATGATTTAAAAATGCATGTTTTTGCAGTGACACTCCCCTCCCAGCCGCTCTCCCACCCCCTGTTTTTCACACTAATTTCAACTAAAAGCGTCTCTTTTAAAATGAGCTTTCATTGAACCAGGCCGCGGTTTTGTTACCTGGCTTAATAAGCTTCCTGCGCCGCTCCGTGTAAATAGATCATGATTGCATCTCGCAGTGCTGTGTCGTGCATTCCTTTGGCACAAAAGAAAATTGTTTCCCTGCGATTTCAACTTGATTTCAGAAGGACAGGAAAAGGGACACAATCAAAGTACAGTTCTTTTGTCTGTCCGGGCTCACCGTGAACAGAGCTCATCATGTTTTCATGGAAATCCAAATATCACGTTGAGGGAAAATTTTTCATCTCAATGCAGCACAGCAATTTAAAAGTCCCAGATGACATGATAGCGGCCAAAACAAACCCAGAGGAGGATCGCAAACAGTGAAACAGAGAGATGTGACCTATCCTATGCCAAGGCTGCAGAAAACTATGAAAACTATTACTTACTATGAAGATGTAGCAAAAATTGTAGCCTAAATAAAGCACATTTATACAAAAAAAGGGATATTTTTCCTGAAACTACAGAGGAATGGTGCTCCTTCTGCCTTCGTTGTTTCATGACAAGATTTACAAGGTTAATGTTCAACATGAGAAACTAATGTTATAGCAGCACACCAATAAGATCATTAAAATGAGTGACTCATACTGGATTTATCTATTTTTATGTATTGTATTAAGCCTCATTTTCTATTCACTTGACAAAGCATGGAGGATTTGAGCCCTTACCCTCACCTTGACTGGCTGACTCTGGAGACCTAACCATGCTTGGTGATAATTTTAAGGGGATGGGGAATAATACCTCTGTGGTTGTTCTCACCTGAAAATCTCGTTAAAAAAACAACTCTGTATCAACTATGAAATATTCAGCTCATGTTGGAGAGCGTATAGTCTCAAAAAAGAGCCAAGGATAATCCAGTTAATCAAAAGGATTCATTTTTAATAGCTTGATCATTTGCTGCATATCCACACAGGCTCAAGCACATCTTTTATTAGAGCTGATCTCGCTTCCAGGGTGAGGCAAATGATTGAGCCTCGTGCTTCGTGCTCGAGGCTCCTCTCGTATTCAAGAGTGAGGCTGAGATAACTGACACTGACAAGGCAGAGCTGGGGCAGATGAACCTCATCGACTCCTGGAAGCATCACTGATCACAGGCGTGACAGCGCTGGAGAGGGAGGACGGAGACTGACACCAGAACAGGAGATATGGAGGCGCATGTCAGAGCTGATACGTATAATGCCCATGAAACAGGCATGGCTACCTCTGTAACTCTTAGAAGACTATATAGAAGCCTACAGTGATCCATGACAGAGGAAAGAAGGGCTTTTGCTTTTGCCAGCAAGTCAAAGGAAAAAAAAAATGAAGCTTTGAACAAAGCTGTCTTGAGGACAGCTTTGGAGACTGTCAGCCAGTTGAAATATTTGAACACTAGATGGCAGTTTGACACAGAGAAGTATTGTTTTCTGCAAGCCCTGTAGAATTCATTTAGTAACAATCACTGTAATTGCTGTTGTTTGGCGATGCTGATTGAAGCCGTGTTTACCTCCCCCTAGATTCGCATCAAGTTTCGATTGTCCTAAGCCTCATTCGATTTCCTGATCTCTGTCTGGAATATTAAACTTAATTCAGTTTGTGTGTGCGTTTGTTTGTTTGTGTATGTGCAAGTAGGAATTTGGAGAACACCGCACAACGGTGATGACACCGGGTGCTGCAGTCCACCTGTGCTTCAAGGTGAGAAGTTAAACCACTGGAGGTCAGGAAAAAAAACAAGATTTTCAGCAGGTGTCGGGTCTCTCTTTAAGTTCATCTACTGTAGGCATGTGAGAAAAGAGATATCATGCATTACAAAGAATAACAGAGGCGTTACTGCAGTTTCAAGCTTTCAGTTTCTACTTTAAAATAATTGCTAACTGTTCTCGTATATGACACTGGAACGGAGCATCAGATAAATACCAAGATAGTTCAAAGTAGTTGCAGTTCTTGGAATCAACGGTTAATAAATAAAAGGTGTGCCAGCTGAGTCCTCACTTGTCAATTAGGCTGATGATGTCAGGATGATGATGTCCTGTGACAAATCAGCTAGCACACCTGTTATTTATTAGCCGTTGGTTTCAGACTGCTCCAACTGCAATTATTCTGGACTAGCTTGGTATTTATCTGATGCTCCATTTCAGTCTCATACACAAGAGCAGTTAGCAGGGGCCATGGCTGGATTAACCTGTTAGGGAGCCCACGGTAAAAATGTACTTTATGGGCTGCTATTGACCCACCCACCTCCTGCCCTCTGTGCATTGTGTATATAACCCATGGCCTCTAAGTTTTCATTAAATCCAGAGCCCAGACTAAAAGTGGCAGCTTCATTATATTTTTCTTAGATCCCCAGAAACAAACTAGTCCCCCTATGCTGAAATGCTACCCGGCCTTTTCCCAGACAATTAAATGGCACAATATGTGCTAGAATAATAAAAAAAAACTGGATTTGGACGCACAGAACCACCTGACAAGGTACAATTGGTTATCTCAGTTGATATTGTACTTTAGCACTTTAGTGGAACAAATTTCTGAACAAAATTGCAATTAGTCAAAGTACCACAGACCAAATGACACAGTGAAGCTGGAGGCCCCGACACAGTTGCCCACTTTGTCTGATTGGTAATCCAGCCGTGGCAGAAACATCTTGAGGGATGCATTCATAAGATACAATGCGGTTCACAAACACAGTTGGTACAAAGGGGAACAGACCTGTGATTTGTTTTTAACCTGCAGGTATAATGAGAATCACATGCTTTTTGGCTGTAAGCTGCACTGAATGCAGTACACATTTATTAGTCCCTGGTCTGCTCTGAACCACTGGCACAATTATCCAACAGACCCTTCAGAATAATGGTAACAAGGTACGGTACAAGGTTTTTGGGCTGAGCTGGAGCTGGAAAATTAAAAACACTTTGAGTGCAGCATAACTTTTAATATAGCCTCATTGTAAACTCCGATAATGGAAACTGTAATGGCACATCAGGAAGGTAGCCCTGAAGGGACGGTGGTGCCTGAAGAACATAACAAAGAATTGGTTTGCCTTTGTCTATCAGCAGTCATGTGGATGCATTTCATTAGAAGGGAAATTGCTAACAATTCAAAATATTATGAGTTTTAGGCCTTCACAGAAACGACAGCGCTCACTGAGAATGTGTGCTTGTTCCAGTCAACAAGTACAGATATGAGTTTTCATTTGTGCCTATTCAAAATCAGCACAAGAAGTAAATGAAAAGTAAAATGGTTTGTTTGCAAAAATAGATTAGTGTGGAGTAATATAATTAATATGCAGATCATTATGAAGATAATGCAGACTTTAAACTTCCAAAACAGAATATTATTATCTGTATCTCTCATTCTCATCGCTGAAGACTGCTTTGAACAGTGTCCAGCATCTGATACAGACTGTTTTTACTCTCCTTTCTGTCCCCTGCTTTTTAATTGGCTCACCATCTTGTGCATGTGTGCCCTTTTTATTTTTGTCCCATGCTGTATTGTTATCTGATTCTTCTCTGTCCTCTTCCTGTCCTTGGCATTTCTTCTCAGTCTTGCATATATTTGGATGCAATTTCTTGAAAAATGGATGCTGTGCAGGTGTTACGTAATTCTTGTCCATACCTTTGATCCTTAACTCTGTTCCAGGAGCTTTTTAAGAAAAGTCTAATGCAACAACTTCTTTTTACAAAGAAAAATACATTCTGAAGTCCATAAGATGCCCACAGAGAAATATAAATTCTGATGCCCATAAGAGAACTTCAATGATACTTTAACGCTGAGAGCCTTAGGAGTAACTCCTTGACTGGCTTATATCTCTACCTTCCATGCAGTATTCTCTCCCTCAGGTCTCAGAGTGATCATAGCCTACTGATAATGTTCATTTTATGCTGTCATATGTAATTTCTGCAGCTATAATCACCCCTTTGTCTGATTGTCTCTTATTTTCATCTCTGCTTTCTCATCTTGCATTCATTTTGCTCTCAGCTGTTTCCTGCTGCCGTGCTCAGTGCACACATCAAGACAAACACATCTTCATTTTTTCCTTTTAGTCTCTGTATAGAGAAAAAGAGACCAGTGGACAGAAAAAAACAAAACAGAAGAAAAACAAAACATAGAGGAGAAAAAGCACATGATGTGTGAGCTTAAAACAGACCTCTTGCAAGTGTGGAGGATCGAGGTAGTGGAGGGCAGGAAATGTTTCTGTATTAAGTCCTGTTGGTGGCAGTGTTGATGCTTACGAATCTGTGAGGAGCTGTACTTCGGTGAACCCTTACCACACACGCGTCCCCCTTGATAAATGATAAGGACAACAGTGCAGCCCAAGGCCGAATGGGGGCTTTAAGCCGAATTTCATTTCGGGGTTTGGAAACCTTTTTATTTCATGGTGGTGAATCCACAATTCACAAAATCCATTTGTTACTGTAATATACAATAAAATATACAGTAAGTAATGTTATGTTCTGTTTTAGGAGAATAAAAAATATCAAATGTAAGTTTTGCTGATCAAATCAGAATTCAAAGATTTTATTTGTATGGAATTGAATCTACAGTTTATTTCACCTGCAGTCATCAATATTATGTCTTCAAATATTCAAGACAGTGCCAAAACATTCCCACCAAATTTGCTAGTGCCTTTCCAGTCACTCTCCACACACACACACGCAACACAATCTTACAATATCTACTCCTCCATTTTTCACACTGTGTGGTGGACTGACCATCTGGACTGATGGGAGTTTTCCCGGTGGGCCAGTCACCCTGTGTGGGTCTGCAGCGAGTCTAGCAACACTGATAAGAAGAGATTAAATAAAAAAAAGTCCTCTGCTGTTCAGTCCTGCTGTAGACTGTCTGTCCAGGTGTGTGTGTGGAGAAGAGCTATGAAAACATCGCATCTCATGAGCCTGCTTTTCTCTCAGTGCCGGCTTCACTTTCTGCCGCTCATACACCAAACTGATGATGGTGGACTGATTGTGTTGTGTACAAACTGTGACAGAGTCAGCCATACAAGTTAACTTGCTGCTGCTTTCTGTAACTCTTTGGAAATACCTGAATTACAAGCTGAAATGCACGAGGAACGTACACAAAAGGGTAAATATGGGGACAATCAGGTTTTTTTTTTAACTTCCATTATCGGTTTAGCTTGTCGCAATTATTCGCTTCATGAATGTCTATCAAGTGCATAGGTAGGAACTTTTTTTAATAAACAAACTAATGATGCTTTTATTTCTTCCTTTAATCTTTGCTCTCTGTTCTGATTGTACGTCACAATTCAAGACTTTACTTCAGGA
Source organism: Oplegnathus fasciatus (assembly GCA_003416845.1). Classification (NCBI taxonomy): domain Eukaryota; kingdom Metazoa; phylum Chordata; class Actinopteri; order Centrarchiformes; family Oplegnathidae; genus Oplegnathus; species Oplegnathus fasciatus. The sequence continues at coordinate 523,201 of NTHP01000381.1, read as the reverse complement.
GGTGACTGTCTCGCCTTTCCCCCTCCAAACAATAAACTGTAAATATTGTAATAATAAAGTAGCTGAGGCTTATGGGAGTGTTATTAGTTTAACTTTTGGAGAAATGACCATTTTGACCTGATTATGGCACCTGATGACAGTCAAGGGATCACCAAAATCAGTGAGATTCATCCTTTTAGGACCATGACTGTCTGTACAAAATTTCATGGCAACAGTTGTTGAGATATTCCAGTCTGGACCAAAGTGCTGGACAGGCCGACACCTTTGTTATTGGTCTTTATACAGTTATTTAGCTTCATCCAGATCTGTCATCCATCAGATTTGGATGATGTGTACAAGTCATAAGTGGTCATAAAGCACCCTAGACCAAGAGTGACCCTCAAAGGAGAAGAACATATTAAAATATGCCTAAAACATATTAGCAAGACGGGTTTAGTAGAGGCAACAATAAAATGAGTCATACCTATCCAGGAGTCTGTTTTTAACACCTGGTTATACCCATTCAATTTGCTTTTGCACCCCGAAATATATCCAACATTTTACAGGACTTCAAATTTGTAAGAACATTATTTCCAAAAGAATATATGACAAACACCCGAGGAGCTCATCTTTGGAAAACACAGAGGACATCACAGGGTTTTCCTTTGATGATAGACAGAACTTATATTAAAAGACATTAGAAGAAGCAACAGTTGAGGGCAACATGAAACAAACTGCCATTACCGTCTTGCTTATTGGCCTGGAGCTGTTTACCGACTGAAAAGCAAAATAGAATTAATAAAGCATCTTGTACCTCTTCCAAGACTAAACCGGTAAGTAAACACAATTTGAATGCAAATTCCTTGGCTGGTGACCACCTACTAATCAACAATAATTCCACCATCCTATTAACTCTGGTATACAGATGAAAAAGTTATTTACTTTGCACGTAGTGGTGCTCAGACTTATTATGTAATTTTTCTTTTTTCTTGTTTGCATGTTTCTAGCTGTGTTCTTGTGCTCCATGTATTGAACAGGTGCCTAAAGGCAAAGCTTAAACATCAGTACAACAGGAAATCAGACTTCAAAGCAAGCTGGCTCTTGCCTTTCAATACCACGTCTGGATCCAAGTACTCAACTCAGACATTTAAATGAGCTGGCATGAAAGCAAGCCCATATACATACACACTATTGTGTCTGCTACATTTATAGGGGCGCACACACAGAGACGCACACGTACGCTACTGCAAACAGCCCCACACATCTTGTTTGCTGTATTTTCTGTGGTGAGTGTCATTAGTGGCCAAAGCAAGAGCTGAATCGCAATAGCAAACTGATGCTAATACACCAGTCAAGCCAATTAGCTGACTGTCTTGATTACATTTTTCTAATGAACATTCAAAATGATGTTGTCAAACTCTTTCTGGCCGAGCTGTTTATGTAACTATTATGTTCGCTTTAATGAGCTATGAATAGACGCTGTGCTTTGGTCTTTATTTCACCAGAGAGCCTCTCAGGCTGGATTGCGTGAAATTCATTTATTATGAAACCATAAGTCTGCAGGGGATTGTCTGGAAGAGGGACTTAAAACAATGCAAACCACATACGTATACAACAGAACATCTAACTGTGGCAGGAAATGACAAAACAATCGCGCCGCAGAGTCAGCTAGGGAGTTCGTTTTCAACTAGTGATGGGGAAAATGTTGCTAATGCAATGTTATGCAATTGTACAAGAGTTTAATAAGTTTAATTGATCTGCAGATAGACGCCGTTCCACCTGTTGCATCCAGGGAGTCTTTCAGACTTAATGACATCAAGCATTATTACAGAGGAGGTGTGTGCAGGCAACTGCATCAGAGAGCTAACAAAGGAATCATCCGACTCTTCATTGTAACTGTAACATCCAAGGAGAATTATTAAGCAGACAGGTGGTTCAGATACGTATGTGTATGTATGTGTTCGTACTTGTATATACTGCTGCCTTCAAGAGCTCCTTGTGAGATACTTTTGAGCCAAAGTGCTTTTGGCCCAAAGAAAGATAAAATGGACCCTGCAGAGGAAGGATTCAGACGTTAACTGAACACAACATTAAAGGAAAGGCATTAGCATTAATTTGGCGTCATGTTTCTTGACATGGGATATATTCAAAGTCTGATAATCACTCTCCTTTCAGCTCTGTTTTTGCCTCTTTAGCTGCTAGCATACAGTGGAGTTTTAGGGCTTTTTCACTGAAAACAGCTACCTGCTGTGACCAAATCAGACTCAGAATTAGCTTTATTGGCAAGGCACGTACATATGTGTACACATACAAGGGATCTGACTCAGGTTTTAAGTTGCTCTTTCTCTCTCTCTCTCATACACACACACAGAAGAATTTAAATATAACAAAAACATAAATATTGAGGGTGAAGTACTGCATGACTTTATATACATGAAGTGGGTGAATATGTGCAGTATATAGAGTAGCATGTATACATACAGTATATACAGCGTGCAGGATTTATAGATGGACATGTTAAAGCACAGTGTGTATTTTAAACTGTAAACACATCATTTATAATTTGTACATAAGTGGATGGCCACTCTGGCTGTACTGGATATATCTGAATACATTTACAGTGTATCCACTTAGTTTTGTACCTTTCAGTGCGTCAGTGTGGTGTGAAAGTCCATTGTTTCGGGCTGAAAGACCTTTAAGGTTTATAGTGCTGTCCATTTTTTTGCATCACCATTCCTGTCACCATGGCGATGGGACCGTTTAGAGATCTGGGCCTGGTTCAATGTCATGCTTTAACTGTGGCATCATGTTCATGCTCTCTCTGGAAGTGTTTTGCCTCTGTGCTGATGTCGATGATGAGATAACAAGACCCTCCTCATCTCTTCTTATTTCCCCTCTGGGTGTGCATACTGCATGCACTTTTTGTGTACACGTGTCTTCATGCATGCTTAACATGAGGTTTGGGATGTGCAGCATCGACTCGTCTGCGAGACAAGCTCCACTTCAGCTCCAAAATCAGTGGCCAAAGTTGAGACCCTGAGAAAACTATAGTGATAACAGAGACAGAGCTTCTGCACCTAATACATATATTCATGTTTTTGAGTGGCAAATCAACAAGACCAGAAAACAGGATCTTTGTCTTTGAGAGATGTGTTTCTTGGTGACAGACAGGAAAATGACAAGTATCATTATTTTGGGAATGAAATAAAGTCAGAGGAAAGGAAATGAGATACCAAGCTTCAGGACAACACTTGACAAAATAATTGCAGTTTTGTTGGTGTTGACCGCCTGTGATTGACCAAACTGATAATACTTAACTTCTGAGTTCTTTAGGAGCCATGCTTACAAATTAAGCTACACTACCGTATTGAGTTATTTAAGGACAATAGTGCAGAGAAAGTGAATCAGCCCCACTTGTCTTCTTCAGAGCCCTACGTCTCTTTAAAATTTTTATTATCCAATTTACAGCGCAGTAATGCTGGTTCCATTGGGGTTACCACTGCAATAGTAGAGCACAGATAATTTACAGAGAAATCTTGGCAGGAAATTATTTGCAGCCTGGAAAAGTAAAAAAGGGAAAACTTTCTTTGTCCGTGGGGAGGTAAAATATGTGTAGAAAGTTAATGTAGAGATAGAGAGTCTTGTGATATAAATTTAATATACTACAGCTTTTCAGTGTGTGTATTACAATAATACTGCATAGCTGTGGTGGTTAGAGGTTTCATAAAGTAAATAGACGGTAACAGGTTCAAAATATTTGCAGATCTGATTAATTGCTTCCGATCAAAACCTCCTCTGTGGGCCTTGATATTGACTGACTGTGTAATGCTTACACAAACTCCTAATCACACATGTATACAACCGAGGAGATTTCAAATGCATTTACATATTTGACAGAGTGATGGCAAGCTAAACAGGCTTTTGTATTTTCTTTGATATTCTTGGCTAGCTCTCAGCTTGGTGCTGACTACCGACCTTCATCAGCTCTGCAGGAAACAATAGGCTATATGCAATGACAGCAGCGATCCAATCCACACCGCTGTTATTCTAGGGGAGCATAATCACAGAGTGTGAACTCTATTTCATGAAAGTTGCTTTCTCACTGACTTTTCCATTCTCTGCTGGTCTCTCTCTCTCTCTCTCTCTCACACACACACACACACACACACACACACACGTTGCCTCCTTTCTCTCAATACCTGTGTTGTAGGCTCCACGCAGGTCAGTGTGGAAATGCTGGGAAATCCAGTACACCTGAATGATTAGGAGGGTTGAGACAGTATGAGGGAAAGAACAAGAAGAAATGATGGAGAAAGAAATTAAAAAAATTTAAAACTGTCCATCCATGTGCTGAATGCTCACTGAGCGCATCTATTTTCTTCAAACTATCTCCCTCTGTACAGCACAGTGTAATGAAATTATATATGAGTCATGGAGCATTTAAAGTTCACCAGGGCAAACAATTAAGATATAGATTGTGTGCCTGGCTATATTAAGTTACAATTTCATTTCAGTATTGCTTGAAAGGATCATTAAGCATTTTCTGAGGGCAAAAAAAGAATAGATATATTAAAAAAATGAATATTTGATTATTAAAAATCTTCAATAATTTATACTCACAGTAGGCTAAATTTTTAAATACTGTGTATTGTAGCTTTTTATTAAAAGTATGAAACATAAGACAAAAAATAACATACAAAAGAAAAATTTTAAAAAAGAAACTACTTTGAGATGACTGTTGACAGAAGAACAAGAATAAGCGCTGACTGACGGACGGCTGATTAAATTAATAATTTTTCTTCACCCCATGTCTTTACCAACTGCACTTTCATAACTTTTCAGGGAGAGTGAAAAAAGACCAAAAACATCACCTACTGTAGTGAACTGTGTGCTGCACCGCTTTTGTTTATTTTCCATGAACTTTATGGCAGCTGCTACCTGAAGGCTAAATGCACTGACTCCCAAATTTGAGTGTAAGTTTGCTTTGTTTTTCCATGTTAGCTTCACCAACCAGACTGGACAACTTATTGTAATCATTCTTCCTGTTTATACTGGCCATATTATATTACATATATACAGAATATATCGGAAGTTATAATGAGGCTTCAGCAGTCTGAGATAAACAAATCAAGTCAGTCTTTTTAGTATAAAATTCCCCCCTTTGTTTTTCCCGTACAGTGTTTCTGTGCTAAGTTGTGGAGGGATAGTAACACAAAGAGCTATGAAGGTAGACCACCCAGGACCTTGCTGAACAAACAGATGGGCTCCTCAGAAGAAGTGGAGGATGTAGAGAAGCTCCAAACCTGCCTGTATTCGCCTACGCATACTGGTGTCAATAGAGTCATATTTGACAGTGTACAAATCACTTAGCGCTCCTTGATATTATTATGATGCCTTTTTTAACCACGCTAGCAGCTTGACTGCATGTCGATCTCTCGGACACTGATGGTGCCCAGAGGATGCATCTTACTGACTTTCAAGTTCAAGTTTTATTTGTCACAGATAATGAAATGTGGGACTGTTAGCTCCTTTAAATGTGCAGTAAAAATAAGTGTAAAATAGAATAAGAATAAAGAATAGAAATAAGTAACAAATAATAATGTTAACTAGTGACTTTGAATAATAAAGGAAGTAAAAATAGTCTCAGGTCTCCAGCCGGTAAGCAAAGTTCTCGGCCTGCCCGTGAGTCCAGACGAGCTGCACGATGGTGAAGAACTGCTGGTGGTCGCTCCAGCATGAAGAGGAAGAAGAGGTGAAGAGGTTGATGTCCGTGGACAGGAACACAATGTCCTCCCCCTGGTTGAATGGCGCTGTCCGGTATTCAAGGATTTAGCCAAGTCTTGGTGAAACAAAGGACGTTACAGTTCCTGATATCCCGTTGGAAACTGACGCGGGCACGGAGGCCGTCCAGTTTATTGTCCAGCGCCTGCACACTGGCTAGCAGGATGCTTGGCAGAGAATATCCACGCGGCCGGGACCGCAGCTGGTGTTTAATCCCTCCGCGTTTGCCTCGGTGTTTCCTCCCATGTTGAGGTGGATGCATAGATGGAAGCAGAGATGGTCTCGCTTGTCTATGTGGTCGGCGTCGTAGCTGGTGTTTATCCCCTCCACCTCTTCCTTGATGTTTACTCCAATGTTTACATTTGAAAACCTCGACCCAGCAAATATCAAATGGATTGCCATGAAAGTCGGTGATCCCCTTACTTCATTTAGGGTCATCGTCAGGTCAAATTTCACTTTTTCCCAATACTTTGATTTATGATCACATGCAAAAATAATAACATTCCCATCAGCCTCAGCTGTACTTTGTGTTTACTGCTAATTAGCAAATGTTAGCATGCTAACATGCTAAACTAAGATGATGAATATGGCAAATATTGTCTCCTAAACTTCAGCATGTTAACATTGCTATTTTAAGCATGTTAGCATGTTGATGATCGCATTTAGTATGAGTACAGCCACACAGAGCTGCAGGCCTGTAGACTGTTAATTAAAATTCCTTAAAGGCCAGCGTATCCTACTAATGATGTAAAACAGCCAATTAATATAAAATCTATTTTTGTTAAAGACTGTGACACATCTATATGCCTCAAACTAGCAGCAACCTCCTACTGCTGAGAATGTGAAATTTAAAATGCAAAATGTATAGCGTCTGTACGCACTGGAGCAAATCAAATTAGTGTTTTGAGTTATGACGGGTGAGGAAAATTCCAACAAGCTTATCTCTCCACTGATATAATTTCTAAAAGAGCAGATGCTGGATGACTATGCACTTTCCTCTTCACTTTGAAAAACATAAATAACTGAGCAGAGGAGTAACTAGCAGGGAGCAGAGAGCAGGCAGACTGCATCACTCCTCACAGATGGCTGTCTGATTCTGCAACATTGATGGAAGACACACTGTCATTTTGTGTTTTGTGTTTATCATCATTAGGTGAACTGACAAGGCCCAAGCATAGTTTTGTTTCGTTTTTGCTCCCAAACGCAAACAGAATTCGCTGACTTTTGGCAGACGTGCTTCGTTGCTGTCCCCTCAATCTGCTCGTCATGTGAGTGGACACAGAGATAGATACAAAAATGTCTAAAGGACATATTGTGTCCACTGTAAATTCTCTCATGAGCAATTAATTTTGGGGAAAAAAAGCTCTTCTTTTCTCACCTTGAAACACAGTTTGACAGAAGAAGTGCAAAAGAGCGAAAGGAGAACTTTGGCACAAAGTCTTAGTTAAACTCTTCAACTGTAAAACAGCAGCCTCCCGTATCCGCACCTCTCCTGGGGATTCTTTATCTCTGCTCTGAAGGGAAGCTCTCTAATGTCAGCAGCTGAGATAAATACTGTTATTATCAAAGACTCTCATTGCTTCCCTTTACAGTTCTTCCCTGCAGCTCCAAAGTGTGCTTCCTCTGCCACTGTCAACATTTGCACGTTTGAAGAATTTGATGTTTTTACAACCAGGTATCGGTCAGATTGCGTTTACAATTTCCATCTAAATACTCGGCTGCTGGGGGTTCTCACACAGTACTGTATGAATGTCAGAATGCATATGCATACTCCATGCGGGTGACAAATGCAATATTAAGAAAAAGTTCAACCATATGAAACTATCTGAAAAGCATTTTAAATGTATTTTTCTTTGACAGCTTACAGAAAGTGATGCCTTTTGAAAAGTCCTGCAAAAAAAGGAAATTATAGTGAAATATCTCTGTGGGTATTTATTGTGTATTCATTTTTTATGTGCAAACCACCAGTATAATACAAAGAAGTGATGCACACTGCTGGAAAGGTAATTATGGGTTAATTATAGGGAAAGTAGTTATACTGAAAGTACTCAGCTGTATCATGGAAGTTGATGTAGTGTTGGCAAGTTTCAATATGAAGAAAGACAAGTTATTACCTAGTAAGAACTTTACAGTACAATTACTGCTGAAAATGTATATCAATCAGTAACTACCAGCCACTATGTTAAGACGCCTACGTGTCTTATCCTTATAATTAATTGTACTGATTCCATTTCCTAGTGCATCAATATAACTTAATATTAAATATTTCCTATAATTCCTATGAGATAAACTATTTTTTCTGTTTGTAATCAATGTAAAACTTTGCAAGCTTTACAGCAAGGTACAAAATTGCATGTTGGTACCAAGGAACAGGGTGAAAAAATAACCATCAATTCACAGCATCAAATCACACAGTGAAACTCGCATATGCTGTCTACACAGCAAGTCGCTGGACTGTATGCTGCTACAAGTCCCAGTATATTTCTGCACTATGCATGTAAAATAATTATAGCTGTAAATGCGCCTTAAATGCACATTCTTTGTTCATAATTAATGTGCTGATGGAGGGCTATAAGACAATTTGCAGTGTTAAAAAGTAGGGTTGATGTAAAAATATCTGTGCTGTTCTATAATCTGTCCTCTGAGAGACAGCTGAGTTATTCTGCTATACTTAGTCTCTTTCGTTTCATCTTCTTTATCTCTCCCTCTGCTCTGCTGCCTCGCTTGGTGTATTTTCTGTACTTGTTGTTTATCTCTCTTGTCTCTTTATTTTTGCACATCTTTTGCCCAACACATTTGGCCGTATTTCATACATTCTGTACTGCCTCTACTTACATTCCTTTTGGTTGTAGTTGGTTGTAAGTCTTCTCATCTCTTCCCTTCTCTTCTCTTCTTCATCTCCCCCTGTCTGACAGATGAGAGAGTAATTAGTTTGTTCTTTGCACACTTCGTACTCAGACCTTTGCCAGACTGAGGATTATGTTAATTACTATGCCACATTTGACACTAATGACTCCAAGCAACAAAAATACACATGCTTGTACATATGCACATGCAAAAAGAAAATGCCACTACAGCACTAACAGATATAAAGACACAACAATACTCTCATGAAACCCCTGCAGCAGAACAGAGTAACTTTAGGTTTAGAGAAGAATTCAGAAAGCATCTGTACTGAAATAACAAAATAGCTGAGTACTGAGAGTGGATAGGTGACCTAGCAGAAGTTGGAGTGTTTGTTTGCTGAAAGTTTTGTTTACGACTGCCTGTGTGTGTCTCTGATGCCAACAGTCACTCTCTCATGGGGTCACTAATGCAACTGTTGGAGCTGCTCTATGCTTTCCATTTCACAGAAGGCAAGTGTTTACCCGGTGTTTACAACCCCTTCTACCCACCTCTATCTCTTCTCTCTTATTCTCTCCCCATCTCACTCTTCTCTCTTTATTTTTCCATATTTCTCTCTGTCACTCTGTCAGCCGTCTCACCAATAATGGAGCGGCTGTCATCCCTGGTTCACCGTGTGCAAGGTGGTGTGTGTGTGGTGAGTGTTTAGTGTCGCCTATCATCGCCCCTGTCACCGCCGTCTCCTCTGCTCTCGCAGTGCTCCATATCCTGGTGGGGAAATTCATATCAACACACTTAGATGTGTTTGTGATTGGCTGCTGTTACCCACACTGCCGAGCAATACACACAGACACACGGGAAGTAAATGATACAAAATTTTGATAAATAAAAAGCGGTCCTACACTGAATCATCCCAGGACTTTCTAGTCCATAAACCTATCAACTAGAAGATTGAAAAGGACTCTGTCTCCTGGGGAGTCATTTCCATCATCACCATCCACTCTGACACCCAGGGGGTTTGAATATATTTTACAAAATCTGCAGCTGTCATGTTGATGTTTTGGAACAGTGGCCAATGACAACCAATGAGAGGTGGTGATAAAACCAAGAATAGTAAACATCTACTAAAACCATCATCATGGCTTAATAATTTCCTCCAGCTCTGTGTAACAGACAAATTATGCTGCTTTCATCTCCCCAACCACTCTCCTTCAAATTGCAATTTTTGTTCTATTCACATGATTGCACTTAGCGAGTGCTGAATGCTGCTCTCCCTTCTCAAGCTCTGTTTTTACTTCAGGTGAAAGTCATGTTTTTGGATTTGTTTTCACGACACAGTAAATTTGAGATATCGCACAGCTACATCCAGGTGAATAATTTTTTAATGGGCAACCATCCATCTGAGCATCCATCATTTAAGGCGCTCACCGCTCCATCGACAATGCCAATTCGCAGTCAGCATAGCTGCAAACACTGTTGTGTCTGTGCAAGTATTTGCAGCAAGGCAAGGATGCTGCATATTCATCACACCTTGATCTATTTAGGAGGTTTTAGGTGGTGCAGGAGCAGCCCCCTGCCCCCACACCACCAACCAACACACACACCTGTATACACCTCCCAAAGGACATTGTTGCAGGACGCCTTAACCATAGTCATGTCTTCCCTAGAATATTTCGTTACAGAGGTGGCTTAGTCTGAGGCTGTATTTTCAGCAGCACAGATGTCACTGAATGATCACAGAAATATAATAGGAATATTATAGGAATACTACTGGCGGCAGTGTGCCTCTTGCTCTTCCGTGACTTCACATTGCTACTTGTCACTTTGATCATGAAGGTGACACTACTCTATGGAGGTATACTCTATAGATGTAATGTAATGTAATACTCTCTGTAGCCTCCCATTTTGTAGGATTGAACGTAATTAAAATGGACTATTTGGATCCTACTACTCCATCTCTAACATATCTGGCCACAGTCATATACCAAACCATCTATAAAAACATATGGCGTATTTGGACTCAGATTTAACCGTCATGGATCATACTGTCAAATGTCTTTTAATGCAGGTTGACAACAAAATCTTTTATCTCTTGGCATGACATTGACAGCATGTGTAGCATAAATTGCAAACAAGAGTTTCTCATCCCTTTTAGTTTGTTCCAGCTATACACCATGCATTAGTGTCCACATTGACACTAACGCACAAAGACACGTATGTGCGTCTTTGTGTGTTACAAACAAAATGGGTACATACTCATAAAACATTGCTCCATAGCGCTACTAGTGGTCAAAGACTCCACAGAGTACCTTTAACATTTTAAAAATGTTCCTACCCAAAGATTGAAGGTGAGTGAGGACACTGACTGTTAAAAGAGAACAAAATAGCTCTTAATATGACTTTGCTTTCTTGTGGAATAAAAAGCTTATTGAAGTTTTTTAGATTTAGGTTGTTGTACAGTTCTGTTCTGTTTATTTAACATGTGGAGGGCTACTGCTTTACACCACTATGACACAGCCATTGAGTTACTTTACTGTGTGATGGAAGCATGAGGAGGTGGAAATGTATTTTCAATAATGCCTCTGTTGCCCTCTGAACGATAAATGTTTTTTAATGACTGTCACCCTTTTAGAAACTGCTATGGTACATCGTGCCAGTTTCATTTTGTTCTGCTCCCAGTGTCCTTTTTTGTAATAGTGGTGCTTTGTTCCATTAAGCGTTAATGTTGAATTTACCTCACAAAGTCCTCACGCCAGAATCATCCTTGAAGTTTTTTTGTACGCCAATGAAACCTAGGAAAATGTGCTACTGCTGGGTGATTTCCATTCCTACATGATGATAAAGGTGTTCCATGTGTTAGATTTTACAAAGGTAAATATTATTTGAAGTGTTTATGTGTGTTATATTGTATTTTGCTGTTTAAATGGCTTTTCACTTTTGTGGTGAGGATCCGGCAAGACAAGAAACCACGACGTGCAAACTTATGGAAGTGGAAATTTGTCCATGAGTTTTAGATATCTTGTCAAGGACTAAAGTGTTGGTCAAGGGGAAATTTTGACTTGATTGTGGTGCAAAATGAAAGGTCTGGCTGCAATGGATGAATCAAATCAATAGAGAAAATCCTCCGGGAACCATGGATAACTATTGCAATCCCAATGGTGACCTGCCAATTAGTGTAAAGATATCTTTCTTTGGACCAAAGTGTTGTATGGACAAACAGACAGGTGGAACGACCTGCATCACCATCCTCAGTTGCTGCCTGTGGCAAGATAAAAAATGATTTATAGCAACCTGAGAGAAAGTTTGATGTTGAAGACCTTAATATGGCATTTTGCTGTCCATGTAGATCATTGATATACGGTGATGCATACAATTAGAAGCTACTGTTTGCCCTTATCCAACATAGCTGATGTTAAGCCATCATTACTACCTTATTTGACTTCCAATACATTTGCAAACATTTGTAAATCCATGTTATCAGCTTGTGTAGATGGAATATTTTGTGTAAATTCTGGGTAACGAAAAACCTAATCAGTTTTGAGTATAGGCTGCAAAACCACAGAATGCTGGAAAAACACATATTTCTCTGCAGGGTTTGAAAGGCAGAGGTACTGAGGTATAAAATTGGCAGGTATGTGGGAGTTTTGATCAAATGGGATCTCCTGTAAGATGATGCATTGAGGCTTGCCACTCCACTTAATCTAAAATGACAGCACCGCCTTTCATCAATTCGTCACACATGTACACTCATGTGCACTGTATACACACACCAAACACTTGCACACAAACACAGCCATATACATCCTCCTGTAGAAGGTTATTGCAGATGCCATTTCAAATTATGTGTAATTACTAAAACCTTATCTGTCACCTTCACCTGAAAAATACCTTGTTGTTTACCCTCCTCTATAATTTTACTATTATAAAATACACAGCCTGATACAGATAGAAGTTATCAGCTGCAACAGGCAGCTGATGTTTAATAAACAAAGCACAGTATATTTCGACAATAGGCCATTTTCATTTCTCCAGCTAAACCAGAGCTGGACCTGGTGATGTACATTCACCCCAGCCCCACTCAGAATTTACCCAGAGTCCATTGCTCCTCACTGCGCTGGTAAACAGCTAACTGCAGGCAGAGAGGCAAAGTTCAGTCGCCTGCTCAACTGTGAAATAGACTTCAAATTGCACTTAATTACTGCATAATGAGCTCAATGTGTTCTATACAAGGCCCCTACAATCATATTAAATTAATTAAAGTTTTAATTACCAAATCACCGTGGGGTATTTGTGTGCTAAAAGGATTGGGAAGTTTTGATCCTGGACTGTTTTAGGCCGCATCTTAAAACTTTTTTTTCATTTCCATAAATTCTTAACATATTCAGACTAATAGAATAACATGGTATTTAAGGCTGATGCAAAATAATACAATCTTGAGTCTTATATCAGCACGCTCCATGCCTGTATCACTCTGTATTAATCTTTAGGTATTTAGCCCATTTTAATCCTCGGACTTAATCAAGATCCTTACTGATTGTGGATATCTCGTTACCCTAGAACCTCACTATCTGATCTTTTTTTTTTAATTGAAAAACAGTTATTCACATGAAACTATTTTTTCGCAGGTTGTTCACATTTTGTGTAGATTTATTTTGATTTTGTTGCATTAATGGCCCTAAAATTTGAAAAAACAAAACTTGGTTTTGCAAAGCACTAATCAGTGCCTTGATTGTACACAGAAGGACCACTCGGGCTCCACCTCTTTACCATGTCACCTCACTGCTCTCTGAGCGGGGTTAAACGAGATGAAAACATGAAATGTTGCTCAATCTTAAGACCTGAAAGTTCTTCAAAGGTAATGAATGTATGGAAGACATAATGAATAACATTACAATATTAAAGGAATATGAGGTTAATTCAGGTTTCTATTTAGCTAATTTTTGATCGGATTTTATCGTACTCTTAACTGGGTTTGCTTCTGTTTATAACTCGTGTACAGCAGCAGACACACAACTGATGCTGGCATATCTGACACTGACAATGATGACCCTACAAAAAAATTGAAGATAATTTGGGAGCAGAAAAGAAACCAGAAAAGCACAGGAAAGAGAAGGAGCAGATGGACAGGATACAATATGGAAAAGATTTAGAACAAGAAGAGAAAAACATCAAATCAGCAAAATAAAAGAAAACCATTTTTGCGTGTTATTTTTCACTGTTTGCATTGTTGTAACATTTCAACTGTTCATATCTGTCAGTGAAAATCTTTAATGTGACCAAATGCTTTCATGTCTAAATTTAAAACTAGTGAAATATAAATATATGTTGTCTGTGCCCAGTTATCTGACCCCCTCCCGTAAAGAAGTAAAACTAAGTAAGACTAAATTGTCGACTTGTTTTTGTAAAGCCACAGCAGATAGAAGCTCTCCTAGAACAGAAAATTAGTTCTCAGAATAAAAGGTTCTACACAAGGATACACAAGGATGACAAGGCTGTGTCTGTAATCACTCCCTAGTTACTACATAGTGCACTGCATTTCCTGTCGGCCATTTATTTGAGTATCCGAATTCTGAGCATGTAGTGCCCTTAAAAATTCCACAATGGAATGAAAAAAGTAAAAGTCAATTTCAGTTGCGTGACTCAACAGCAGTGATGATGCAAAATAATAAGCATTGTTATTTTGTGGATCTCACACACGTCCACGACAGTAATCTGAGGAATGTATTCAAGAGATAAACCTAAAAGATAGGACAGTAAACATAGGTGCGGTGAAAGCTATCCATCCACAAGACCCTTTTTTCAATCCGCTTAGACGCTAATAAATTTGAATCTGCTTCCATATGTGGCTTTAAAGAATCGCTTCATCACTGTCACAGAGTGACAGGGCTGTTTTACATCGAGGTTGTCTCTGGAGATTCAAATCAGCCTCCGCAGACCACGACCCCTCAGCACATCCCGCCCACCTCATCACACAACTCCCCTGAACACACACCTCAATTATTCAACACGTTCAAACAATGACGTGTCTCCCAATATAGTGCAGGTAATGGAATCCATTACTTAAGAGCATGCCATGTTGTTGCTCTGGTCCTCTCCTGTTTTCCTTTTCTCTTCTTATTGTTCCTGCAGAATTGCAGCTCTCTACCCGCAGCCTCTCCTTATAACCTTGTATTAGGACATCGTGTCCGCTAAGGTTGTGAAATTGCCTTTTCTTGTTTCAGGTTATTCGCCACCTCCTCAGTCCCTGGTAGACGTTTGATTTACTGATGTTGTTGCCATGGAGGTGTAATGTGCAACATGGAGCACAAGGAACGCAGTAAAAAGGAGAAAAGTAAAAATGAAAAGCATTTTTTATTCTAAAGCTGTATCGACCTGTGAATGCACTTTCTTATGTAATTAAATTGTTTCTGCTTTTATCAATCTGTTTGATGGTATGTGCTCAACGGAGCTTTCAAAAAGTGGAACAGTGTTGTTGAAATAACATTTAGAATCAGAGCAGAAGTTTTATTTATCAGTTACAATAAAGAACCAAGAATTTGTTTTGGTTCACTGGCGTCTCAATATGACTGTCACAACAAAGTAACCTGTAATTTTAGGCATGGAACAAGAACAGGGTGGCCTCACATGCAATGCTGAGGGGGCGCACAGTGATACATGTGCTTTACAGAGTGTCAAAGTTCATTTTTGACCTTTGAAAACAACAATTTTTCTGGAGCTTTCAACGTCACAGTCTTCCTCAGTAGATGAAACCTGCTTTGTTGTCATGGAGATGGCACAGTTGTTGGAATTTGGTTGCATGATAACAGGTGATCATGTTGTATGTCTGGGAGAAAACGTAAATGTCTCTGTTCAAAGACGGTCTCTGGTCAGATTCAAATGGTTTCCTTGCTTAAGGTGTTAAATGGTTTGTGGTACGTGCTGACTCCTTGTGAGTGACTTCTTGCCAGCGCTTACCGCTTAACCATTTAACGCTTTAAGGTCTCTGCTGGAACACCCTAAAGACAGGACCTCCCCAGAGAGGAAAACAAGAGTGGTGTACGACATCACATACAACTAAGGAACATCACGTTGGTGTAACAACAAGGTCCAGGACTAAAGACAAGAGACTGAATGATTGTCGGAAACAGACGAGCTCAACTGTTTGTGAACACCGGATCAAAACTGGTCACAGCATCGACTGGGAAGGGATTTAAGTCATCAACCAGGAGTCAGTGGACAGGCTGAAGATTTCCGATTCACTGCCAGATCCTGGTTTATGATGCGGTACAACACAGCATGGCACAATACTGGAGAAGGACTATTATAGGGCTGTTAGTCCAAGCGCCAGTGGCAGTGTAGCCACCGACTCAAGTCCAACACCTCTTTGAATGATTGTATCTAACATACTGTAGTCACTGTTTAATCCCAGTATACAGCAGACAAACAGCCATAATAGTGGCTTAGTGAGGCTGTACTTCGGCACAGCTGTGCTTTGAGCTAAATGTTAGCATGCAGCACACATTTTTTGCAAGTACATTTTTTAGAAACCATAGTTTTGGACAAATTAAAACTTTGACCTGATGATGGGGCTAGAGGAAAACTACTATTTAATTACCAAAGTTATCACAATTGATTCTGAGGGCTTGTAGGCCTACCAATTTTGACCAACAGACCGAAATTGGCGGTCAAAAACAATCAGAAATTTTTACATCACAGAGGACTACTGTTGCAGGCATTTACCTGTCTCCCAGCATTCAGCTAAGTGCATCTTTCTTGTGCTGTGCACTGCTACATGATACAACTCTCCCGTACAGGTTAATCAAAGATAACTAATCTCCTGCTCTTTCTCCTGGGCTTTGATAAATGACTTTAATGTTAGTGAGTAATGTGTTGATTGTGCCAGACACTAATAGATGAGATCATTTAAACAGGCTCATGAGTGGGCCAGACCTCAGATTGATCAGGTCAGAACTTTGCAAGGAAGAAATTCCTAAATGTATGTATTTATTTATCATAATATCAAGTCACTGTCAGAAAAAGTTGTTGTGGTAGAAGTTTTATGAAGAAACTTGCTGTTTGGCCACTTGTGTCTCACTACCAGCAGTGACTAATGAGGCCCCCTGATGAACAAGGATTAATAGAAGAAGAGAAACAATGGCCTCTCTTCCTCGTCTTGGGAACATGAGCGTAATAATTACTGCAGTGTCAGTTAATGGTTCCAATTCAACCCTAGCTTCTACTCCCTATGGGAGCAGCCTTCATTAGAATATCAAGTGGAGAAGGTGCGGGTTTCTCTTCAGATGTGGTTGATGATTTTCTTGGAGAGCAAAACAACTGTTGAAATGATGAAATGTCAGCAGTGGATCTAAAAAGGAATGAATGAACAAAATACATTATATGTTTACCCCAGGTTACAAACAGAGCAATAAGTAATCACACATAACGATTGAAACAATAAATAGAAATAAATAATCCATGGCAATAAATAATCTTTCTTAAAACATGTTAAAATTACATTCTGTTGGTTTCACGCATGTTTTAAGTGAGGTTTGTAAAAGGTTTGACAACCCTTTTAATTGAACTAAAAAAAAAAACAGTGTGTAGAGCCAAGATATTTACACATCTAACTTTGAAACAGTGGAAAGACAAACCAAGATGGGGTTTTTTGTCAGTGTTTTTGTCAGGTTTTAATGAAGTGTGTTTGGCTGATGAGCTAACAAGGTAATTAAGCTCGCCTTAGTTCGGTAAAAGAGAGAAACTTGAATTCAGAAGGTGTCTGGTTGTGTTTTTCTGTTTAATAAGGAAAATTGTTGGAAGGCATTTTGTGAGTTTCTGTTGTGTAAGTTCAGTAACTGTGTAGATAAAAGAGCCAACAGCGGGAGAAAAAAAAAGCTCAGCCACTTTAAGTTAACTTTTCTGGAGTGAAACAGTATATTTCTTTTGTTAAGTTTTACAAAGACTGCTGATAAAAAAAAGACTTTATTTTCTGTATGGCATATCGTGCAGTCCAGGTTTTTCTCCCCCCATGGGAGAGTTTTCCAGAAGATTGAACGTGGAGTCTGATTCTTCATCGGTGAGTGTGGCAGTTGGAGACCAGATGGCGGGCCTCGCCCACGTGTACCTACAGTACATTGATTGGAAAGACATCCCAGCCACTGGATCACTGGCATATGGTTTGACTTACTGATATTCTGCTTCGCTGCTGTTGCAGTAGGACGGTGGACTTTCCCTCAGTCTCAGAGTTGAGCTAATTGAGCGACCGAACTGCCACTGAGATACTGAACTGGAACTGGAACTGAAGGAATATCCTCCTTGAGTGTAACATTGCGACATTTAATGGAGTTAAACTGCGAATGCTGTCCTGTATTGACGTTTGAGTTGAATGGTGAATCTTGATTGTGTTTTTCCTGTTAAAGGTGAAACTTAGTCAGTTAGTTTGGTCAGTTAACCCAAAAAAGGGGGATTTTAAAGGGGACATACCTGTTCACCAGGAAACAAGAAAAAAAAAGAGTTCACTCAAGAAGGAATATAGCTGGAATAAATGGGTTTAACCTGAAAAATTAAAGCCTTTACGGAAAATACAGACCAGTGTTAACTTAAATGACAGTATCTAGTTGACAAACCTAATTTGAAACTAGACTGAAAGGATTATTTAAACAAACTAAAGTAACCTACTACAGTATGAACAAGAAAATGAATAAAAAAAGTGGGTTTAAGTGTAATTTACCTGACTCCCACCTTCTGTGAATATTTTGTATGTAATGTTACTAATTGTCAGTTTGTCTTAAGGCTATAGTCTCTGGCCTATTATCTGATTTAGCTCAATCACTCCTTTGAATCTAGAACTGGTCCAGTAGCTCATAGTTCTCATGTGACACAGTGACACAAGTGCCATGCATGCCACTTCTTACGTATATATAAGTCGAAATAGCAACACGATGGAAGTGAAGTCCTCAGGTTCACATTCTTTGTTGTGCTCTGTAGTCTGAAGACAGGATAAATTCACATTTCGCTTTGAGTTCTATCTCTGCTGTGCTGAGGCATTAGCAATATGAAAGGTACTACTGTGATGATTTGCTTCTCTGTGTGTACTTAAAAGGCCCCTTGTGAGCACTGAAGATGAAGTAAGTTTTAAGACAGAACATCCATAAGAGAGAGTTATGTTTTTACAGCAAGAAATCAATTACTT
Source organism: Oplegnathus fasciatus (assembly GCA_003416845.1). Classification (NCBI taxonomy): domain Eukaryota; kingdom Metazoa; phylum Chordata; class Actinopteri; order Centrarchiformes; family Oplegnathidae; genus Oplegnathus; species Oplegnathus fasciatus. The sequence continues at coordinate 504,429 of NTHP01000381.1, read as the reverse complement.
GTGCTACAGGCAAAGTTTAATGTATCACTGGGAGGTGTTGTAAGTCTTTCAGCGTATACTCTGAAGTGATTAATTAAGGCAGTTCACCTGCTGGGGGCTGATTGGTGAGTGGTTTAACTGTCAACAAACCTGCGCATGCACATGTTTTTGATAACATTTATGTGTGAAATGATTTCCAGCCAACAGAATTGAAGTTAAGAATCAAGAGGAACAATTTTTTTTCTTATGTTTGAACAACCTGCTACTTACCCTCTCTGAGGTGCTGTAATTCAGGCGTCATAAAGTTGATCAATCAGTTCTCCATGAGTATGACTGCATTCCTCGAGGTGTCGTTTGGGAGGCGCAGGGTGCCACTGCTGCTGCTGCGAGCCATATGGGCCCTTTACACTCGTAATGAGTACAGTTCACATTCTTGGCGTCGAGTCAAATTCAAAGTGAGTGCTGGATTCCAAAAAGGATCTCAAATATCTGGAGAGTGTATCGCTCAGTGACATTAGGGTGGCATTTTGCCTTTCTGCATATGAGGATGACATACTTCTGGCCTGACTGAACCGTGACCTTGATAGTGTTTCCGAGTGCGACACAGTTGGGATGAGATGTGCACCTTGAAATCTTGAGAGGTTCTGCGAATGTTATGCTGTACCCTTCAGGAATATCCTCCCAAGTGGAGGAGCTGAAGTATTTTCTGGTCTTACTCACAGGTGTGGATTAAATGTGATCATGAGATAAGCTGTTGATGTTAATACTGTGAATTCAACAATTCAATTACACCATTTTGGTTAAATCTGCATCACAAAGCAAAAGTCACCTATGGTAACAGGCTTTGGAGGGTGATCAAAAAAAAAGAGATTTCTGAAGGGGAATAAAAAGTGGATTGGGGTGTCTAATTTATGTGTCTCTGCGGAGATTTTCTGTCTGTTGTGCTGCAGATGACATAGGAATTGAATACTAATCATCGGATTTAGCCTGCCACACCATCACCATCACGACAACACGAGGTGGATGTCTCACATATTGTTAGGCCATGTCATGCATTTATTTATCATATACCTGAAGTAATTGTGTTTACATCCTTACCTTCACTATGTGGTAGAGGGCAACATCTGGGATGTCTACAGTTAAAATGTGTTTGCTATGATCACAAAAGTAATTTCTGGTAATTGCAAAGGAAATGACTGATGTTTGATCACAAAATATACTAAAAACGTGTCTTTTTTTTGTCACTGGAAAAATAGGAAAACTGAGGCTTTCTTTAACTTTTGCCGTGTTGTTTTCACTATCAGCAATATCCAGCACCGGAAACACATAGGAGAAAACAAAAGCTGTATGCGGGGCCTCCTGAAGAGCAGTGGAGCTTCTGCACATAGGCTCTGTAACACCCTGACGCAGAAGTAGAAATCCACCTTAAATCATAACAGCAATCACACAATCTTTGTGCTTTTACTGCAATAGCTGTATTAAATACAGCTGTTACTTATAGCGCCTGTCATTAAAGAAATGTGACCATCTGCAGATTAAAATAACTAACAGTGTTACTCAAGTTTCAGAGACACTTATTAAAGCTGACTTTGTGATATCCAGAGAAGTTTAAAGAGAGCTTTGCCCTGCGGCGGGGGAAAGTTATCCTCTACTTTCTCTTAAATTAGATTGCACCGCTGCCAACTGCCCACTTGTTTATTTGTGTTTACCATAGCCTTTGGTGCCGTGGTTGATGCCAGCAACGGTAAGCAAAACATATCCATTGAGAAGGACATCTGTTAATGAGCAGGCTACTCATCTAGATCTCTTTCGTCCTGTTCTGTGCAATGAAGACGGGGATTTATGTTAAGAATTTTGCTGGAGTTTTAGAATAGATGGTGCCCTCTCTGTTTGCATGAGTTAAAAACCTCTTTGGGTAAACAGGGAGTGTAAAAAGGGTAAAAAAAAACAGGCGTGTTTGTGTGTGTGTGTGTGAGTGCGTGTGTGCACGTGTTTTGTCCATATGTCATCAGTCGTGTCCTATCACTGTTTATGTCTCAGGACAGATTGAAGCTCAGATGCAATATCTCACCTCCGCTCCCAGAAACAACATAATGTGTCTCAGACAAAGCTATTTGATGTGTTTGTATCCTTCTGCACTGTTTCCAGCAAAAACAACAATAGAGCAGCATATTGCACAGAAAAAAAACAGGAAACGGTTTGATGCTTGATGTAATTTTACACAGGTTGAAGGAGGCCGAACTGGAATTATATTCTGTGATATACAAGTGACGCGCACCGACATATGTAAGAAATACAGGCTGAATTTAGTCTCTTTTAAGCACTGTTGACAATATGGGTGTGTGTTTGACCACAAAGGTCTTGTTTCCAATGGCATTTAAAACTCCAGACCAATTTGTACCTGTCCATACTTGTTTTGTTGACTCTTCAGTGTTTTAATCCCGCTATTAAGTGTTCACTGGTTTTAATGGCAGTTGCTTCATTAACTGCTGCAAACTTGCAATCTAAGACTGAGCGCCTGCCGTCCATTTAAGCCGCCACAGTGTGCCATTACAGGACACAACTGCAAACACTGTGAGCCAGTGAGAATTCCTGCAGCATATTGCACCACTTAGCTCGGTTGGTCACAACAAAACCCAGACACAAAAAGTACGGGGGTTGCTGTGGTGAAGAGAAGCTCAATTTAACTGCCATTCTTGCTCCTGCGATGGCAACTTCAGTCATTGTATGCCAATTTCTGGAGGATGAGTTTGAAGTATTGCAGAAGGGGAACAGTAAAAGAACATGTAATTAAATATTTTTTGCCTTTTGTAACATCTCATGACAATGCTATGAAAATCTGACAGACTGCCACAGTCAAACTACAAAATATACAAAAACAAAATATAAACTAATGTTTGTTTTAATTCCAGTCCCGTGGTAAAATCACTATGCACTGCAGATGACCCATCCTGGTACAGTATTAGTTACCGTGCTTCTGACAATGATGTCTGCAGAAGTGCACTGGCCAGAGGATGCAGTAGTGGAATATTTGAAAGCAGTGTGAAGTGAAAGCAAAGGAGTGCATGGAGAAAGCAAAAAGACAGAGTGAAAACATTTTAGACTTCATTAGTTGACAAAACTGAAATCTGAGATCTGATTTTGTACCAAAATGGAATTATTTTCACTGGGCTAGTGAGTCACGTGTTCTGTAACGCAGATAACCATACGATATAACAACTCATTCAGTTTTTAGCATTCTACTGCTAACTTTAATTGTGCTGCTTTCTCTGACATGCAGCTTTTTCAACCTGAGTTCTCCCGATCTCCCACTCATATCACCTGTTACCATAATATTTTTTTCCATTGCTTTCACATTATATTCCTGAAATCATGTGACACTGCCTGGTTTCCCAAAAGAGGTACACTGCCAAAAACGTATTTTATTTTGTATGTCAACATAGTTGCTTTACACTATACAGGTGTAAAAACTCCTACAGTATTAGAGAAATTAGAAATTACTGGTCTGTGTTGGCAGGTAGCATTAATGACCCTCAATCAAACCAGTGTTTTATACATTAAGAGTGGACTAAAATCTTTTGACCCATAAAAGGCACTTTCAATCACTTTTCAATCTTTAAAACACTGCGCTGAAAGGATGAAATGAGAGGCTTTTGCTGCAGTCTCTGGGGATTGTGATAATATGTTTTTAAAAATAGGCTGCAATTTGAAGAGGAAATAATAATTTGTCTCATCAAACAAAACTTTGTGATGAAAAGGAAATTGGGTGGGAGTAGCTGGTGTGCCGGCTTAATTGCTCAGTAAGTGTTGCTGTAATTCAATTAAGGCCTCCACAATACTTGGTATTAGTGGGAGCGTTATTAAATATTGTCAGTGTACAGTATACATAACCACATGTAATTACTTTAGGTTGCATTGACTTGATAAAGCTATCTTTAATACCTAAATTAGAAATAGACTAGTAGATATTTTACATATTCAGGTAACTAAGCTTAATTTAGCTCAGTCTCATTACAGATTAACTGATTGATTAACTGAAGCTATTTTTGGGGAGATTAACTTTGAGAACGATGTGGAATTCTTATTTTGCCTTTGATTCAAATTATTCACAAAGGAAGAGCTTCATACTGAAGACAGAACCTTTTATGGAAGAATTGATTTTTAGCAAATGGAGGAAAATTACGTCTTATTCATCCCTTTGTTTTCAAGTGTGATTCTGGCTAGAGCCTCATGAGGTGAAATGTTTTGAAATAGTTGAAATAGGGCAACTGCAACAAACTTCAGTGCAACAGCGTAACAATATAGTGCCTCCAGCATCTTGTCAAAATAATGTCCAGCACCATCCCATAGCTTCCCACCAGTTCAGAGACCTCTGCAAGGAGATACGTGAATCCTTTGTTTGGGAAATTGCATGCGTGTTGCTCTGACATCAGGAGGCTGAAAAAAATCGCTAACAAACTCGCCCACACTTACCTCCCATCTGTTAATTTCTGTGCAGTACATAACAAACCCAGGTTGGGGGGGTCACAACAGAGACTACTAAATCACAATCTCACATGCAAAGACATGCACACCTCATTGCTCATGTATATCCAGTAATACGTACGCACATTTTTGAAAGCTCACGCAAATTTAGGTGCGTGTGCACACAAACATTAACCCATGTGAACACAAAGATAAACACAAGATAGTGAGTGCTTTTTGACAAATGGAAGAGAGAAAATGAAATAAAAATCCCAAGAAAAAAGACGTGAAGAAGCATTTACAGTGGAGAAATAAAAATAAAAAAGCGTGGTGTTGTTGTGTTGATGGGGCTCTGAGTTTACATCCATCTAGTCTCTGAGCCCCGTTAATCAAGGGATTGGACAACTGCTCAGCCTCTATTAGTGGCTTCATGGGTTGACTGATCCTTGCCATGATATTATAGGTCCTCTGAAAGGACATTACAAAGACAAACACTATACTGTTATGAATTTCAAAGACACTGGTATATGAGAACATTTAAGAAATCTCCTCTGTAGAGGTGTAAGTCCTCATGTAAAATCTTCATCATCAGTAGCCTCGGATACGCCTTCATTTCCAGAGCTGCTGTCGTCAAAACCCTCCAATATCAAAGAAAATGCTGCACCATCATGTCACAGTGAGCTAATATAAACAAACTTTTTCATAGTTGTGTCAGTATTTATTCATAGTAACAGTGAGACAAGAGCGCCAGCATGAGGCCAAACAGGAAAACACAACATTACCTGCTATCACTTGCTTCCAGCACAATAAAAATGTAAGCCTATAAACTTTTTAGAGAAAAACAATAGAAAAAAACAATGCTTTTTGTCATTTGTGACATTTTGACACCAGAACTTTGTTCAACAACAAACAATTAGTTTGAGGAATACCAGGCAGGTGAGTGCTTATTGAATGAAATGAATGAATTAGAGAGAGTGTAATCGCTAAAGTCCTGACATAAGCATTAAAGGGTTAACTAATAACTGAGGCAGCCTGCAGATTAAAAGATGTGGTGTTCAGCTACTTCAGCTTTTGTTTCACTGCTGTAGCAATGAATTTGCCACATTCTGCCTCTCTGTCTCGTCCTCCAGCCACGACCCCACCTCCCCAACCCCGCCCACCAGATGCCCTCTGACTTTTCCACCTGCCCCAGTCATCTCACTGACTCTGACTCCAGCCACTCCCTCCTGCCCTGCAGTAACCCCTTTCCCTCCACTCCCAGTCGCCTGACCTTCCCCGCCCACCTGCTCACCTGTTTCCACTTTCCCTTGTCAGTCCTGGAGTATTCANGCTGAAACATCACAGTAGGATATACCCCCCTACATTATAGCGTAGTTGTGGGTGAAAGTTCTCGTTTTAATAAAGATAAAACAAATAATATTTTCCTGGCACTCAAAATGAATCTTAAAAATAAGCACTCTGCCTAGGATGGGCCAGCATGTGAAGCACAAGTTTGCTGATATTCTCGACAAAGCTTGGATAACCCACTGTAACTGCACAAGGTGTTCAGACAAACTGAATCATTGTATCACTGATATAGTACAGCGGCAGCTGTAAAGGTAACATGCTCAGCTCCCATTTTTTACAACAGCAAGCTCCAGTCTGTACTATAGAACATGTGCTGCAATTGATTCGTCCCTTCTGACTAGCAATCATCCTTCAGGCCACAGACAAGCATTGGCTCACATTATATATGGCTGTGTGTGTGTGTGTCCTACTTCCATATTCTTTGGCGTTTTATATTAATTGCCAATGAATATGTAATTGCTACATGTTACATAATTAATAAGGTGGTACTGGGTCCTTGCTTATTAGTCTCTTGGAACGCTGCTGTTATGTTTCAGTATACAATATACTTTTCTTTTTGAAGACACATCATGCAGTCCGCAATCAGCAGAAAAGCAATTACACTTGTACACACATGAGAACATCCTCAATACCAACAATTGATAAAACGGATACTGTAGCGCTCCTATAGGAATATATGATCATTTGGAACAGTAGTCAGAATAAATTAAAAGATTACTGTATTCAACATGTATTCCACACACTTGAAATTACTCTGTCTATTAACAGTTTTAAAAGCATCCATCACTGTCGGGGTCTTCTAGTTTCATTACGTTACTCCTTGTGTATGAGAGACAGAAAAACAATCAGTGTAACACTGAGCACACTGATGCACCACCTTCTGTCAAAAAATAAGTGTTTTCTAACATTGAAATAAAACAGCCGTGCTCAGTTGCTCTCAGCTCTTTGTTGTGGTGTTATTATTCTATTGACCTGGCATAATTAACAATGCATGAGCCCTCCAAGTGCACTTCCATCTTCTATATCCCGCCACTCTCCTTAATGATCAGCAGATTACATTCAGTGTGGTTCAGGTTACATTGAATCAACAGCCTGCCAGCCAGAACGTGAAGAAGAGCAGAGGGGGATATGGGTCACACTGGGAGGAAAATTGTGGACCTATTTATTTTATATCATCCCTGATGAGTGTTGTATTGAAAGTGTGTTGATATTTCAGGGATGTTCTTCGTAAAGTTACTCCTGGTTTCACTTCCTCAGCGTTGTTTTTTTCTCTGTCTTCCTGCTTTCCTTTACATTTCTGTCTAAACAGAATAAACCAATATTTTGTTGTTAAGTACCCTTTTTTATGTATTCATGTGGTAACCTGATGTTAAATTGACATCACTCTAAGTCGACTATAATGATAGTAAATGGTGAGTATTTATTGTATGCATTCTTATTATCCTAGTTAGTCTTTGAATTTAGCAGACTCTTGTTGTTAGCATCAACTCTCATGTAGTTTTCTTGTGCAGAGTGGGACCCTTGCTAACAGAAGATTATTATCTAGAAATCTTGGAGTACTTGGTTGCACTTTTCTAAAGGTTTGGTGGCGTCCTTGGTCGGCTATGTGTACAGACTATGATCTGCCAGGCCCAGTGGTCTCCTGAGTCACTGTAGACGGATTATGTGCAGGTTTTTTGGTCTCCCAATCCAACTAAAGTGGGGCGAAAATCAATCTGCTGAGGCTATAGAGCTAATATTAGCGAATGTAATAAAGCTGACATGTCATATAGAAAATGTATATTTGGTTCACTTAGAGTGCACAAGCCTAGCGGGTCCAATGCTTGAAGAGAACTGAATATGCTCTGCAGCTTGTTTTCTCTCTCAGGAAAGTGGTAGTGGCACTGACAGTGCTTGGACATGTGTTGGAATAGCATGAGAGCTTGTTGTTGCCCTCAGTATTTCTGGCTCAGCTTTAATAGTAAGGTTTGAGGGAATTGAAACCAGCATGAGCCACTTCTCATCTCTGGCAAAAAAAAACAGTCTCCTCAGAATTGGACCTTATGTGTTTTTGCCCTTTGAATAGTCTTGGAAATAAGTTAGCTATTGAATTAGTTGATCAGGAAGTAAATGCACAAAGATTAACCACTCAAAATAGTCTATTTGAACACTCAAAACTTTTTTCACTTGATTTGAATAATATGTCATTTTTTCACTTTTCATTTTAATTTTTCTTTTTTTTTTTATTAATGACTAATTTATTGAATTCTGTCAATGTCCCGAACCAAGTGGATAGAATATACAACACTGAAGCCATGAGCCATTTGGGCTACTACTCCATCCACTGGCTGGTTACCACCTACAATACAAATTGTACATCTACAATGTACTGTAAAAAGTCATGTCCATGTCCTACCATAACTACCATAATTTGCCTTTGTTATGCCATTAAGAGGGTATCTGAGGTATTCAGGATAAGTGAAAACTTTGATCTGCTGGTGGCACAAGATGTTAAGTCAGGGGATCTCAAAAGTAGCATGACTCGTCCTCTGGGGAACACAAATGTCTGCACAACATTTCATGGCAATCCATCCAATAGTGGTTGAGATGTTTCATCCTAGTGCCGCTAGTGTGGCTAAAAATACACTTCAGTGATGAGTGATCTTAAACAAGTCAAACAGAGCAGGTGAAATTAATTTTTCCCAGCATCAAAGTGATATTTAAGATCTACCTTGACCTTTACAACTTTTCCTTTTGTATCACATTAAATAACCCGCCTACTGTGGTATGTAGCATCGCCTCCCCAGCCTTGACACTTGGAGGAAGTGATGTCATATCAATTAAAGCCACTCTTATCACTTATATTAATCTTTCAATGCTATTAGACAGCCAATGTATTATTGATGTGGCCTGACTCAGGCGCTGCATAGGATTTAATTCCCATCTGACTGGCAAAATGGAAACTGCTTAGAGTTTCTTACACCTGCAGATCGCACATACTCTTGTCAAATTAAATCACACTTTTCATTTCCAACTCAAATCAGGTCCTCCCAGCTTAAGTCCCTGCTGGACCACAGCATTTAATTACACTCAATTACTGAGTACTCAAGCGTGTAAGAATATGCCGTCGCCCATCTATCACTGACCTTGACTTACTCACTCACTCCTGACCTATCTGTCGGTCTCTGTAATAGACTTGTAACTCACGTTGTAAGTAAAGTATATGTTTCTGTCTCTCTAAGCAATAATAATAAAAAATATTAATGGTTCAAGTACAGTATTTACACTGCAAATGGTATTTTTAAATCTGATTTATACCTCAGCCTCAGCTGTACTTTGTGTTTAGGGCTAATTAGCAAATGGTACCATGGTAACTCGCTAAATTAAGATGGTAACCATGGTAAAAAAAAAACCATACACCTGCTTAGCATCAGTATGATAGCAATGTCATCGGGAGCATGTGAGCATGCTGTGCCATAGTTTAAAATCCGAAAGGGATACTGACAATACATATATATGTATATATATGTCAGTACTGCAAACATGTACGCAAGTAGGTTGAACAATGTTGCATAAAAATGACTGTGGACTTAAGAATCAGTGGTCATCTTATAACTTAACCTTAACCAACAGATGATTCTGGATAAGTTTATTCTTTATCTGGAAGAGTCTCAACACAAAGTAAAACCAAGCATTTCTTTGTCTACTTACTGTTTCTGGCAACTGTTGTTGTTTATAAAATGTTTTTGCTCTCAGCAAGCAGACAGCAGGTGTTGGCTATTTCCAAAGCAGCAGTGCAGGATTGGACTCCCATTGGCTGCCGGGCAAAACAGAACTAGCAGGACAAATGCAGATGGGTGCCAAATTAAAAGACAGAACAACATCAGGTATATCAGTAAGGTGTTTAGCCACCGCAAACCGCCAGAACAGCTTCAACTGCTCCTTGGCACAGAGTCACCACCAACACCATTCTTCCAAAACATGGAACAGCACCATCTAAAGTCCAAAAACTCCCATATATGTTACACTGGGGTCAGATCTGCAATATGATCAACATCATTTTTATTCTCATCAAACTCCCTGTGCCACTAATTTATTCACGTTTTTCCCTTTGCTGTCACAAAGCGCTTTATTACCGTTCCCTGCCTGTCCACAAGATGCCCTCAGACTTTCTCTCCTGTCCCGGTCACGTCACTCCCACATCCAGCCAGTCCCTCCTGCCCTGCAGTAACCCCTTCCCACCATTCCCATCACCTGACCATCCCCGCCCACCTGCTCACCTGTGTCACATTCTCCAATCACCCTGTCAGTACTTATATCAGCCTCTTTTGCATCCTGTAACCTGAACCCTTTACCCTGAAATCGGTGCTTGGTACTTGCCTGCGTGCCTCTGAGCTCTTCCTGTGACATTTACTTGTAACCTGTATGTAGGGTGAATATATATGTGAAAGAAAAGTTGCAAGCACAGTATTTATGAAATATAATAAATTAGTCATTTCTCTCAACAATTTCTTTTAGTTTATAAAAAATTGATTTAAAAAATCTGATTATCAGGATGGTGTGGATGGATGCGGTGTGTGTGTGTTCCTCTTCCCACATATTTTATTGCCTGTGGTGCATCCACAACAACATTCCCCGGAGCCTTGCCACTATCACTTTTGTGTTCAACGTGCCATTTGTCCAAAGCATCCCTCACACTGAATTATTCACAGTGCCTATGGATGCACAGCTGGCCTGCTCTGCTTTTATTGTTTTAACTCTGTTTCCAAAGACAAGAGAGGACCACAGGCAAACTGTAACACAGAGTTCATCTGTCATTTACAGTCAACACTCTCTCTAGCTGCAGCTCTAGCTGATGCTCCTCTTTGTACCCTGAATATCTCAGGTTTGATGTGTAGGATTTATACCAAAAATGGGGCTTCTTTTCCCTTTTAAACTCAGGATGTTTGCTCCCATATGGTCCCATATGCGTGAACAAAGCTATATTTGCATGAATGCACCAGAATGAACCTGAAACTCATTTTCATTTCAATTTCGTTCTCTTTACATAGAAAACATAACTTTATTTCTGCCCACTGGGGGATTTTCTGATTGGTTAAGAGACCCTTATGCTTTATATTGGTCAGTAAATAAACCCAAAGAAAGCAGTTCAGAGACAAAGAGAGTGAAAGAAATAAAGACAGAGAACCAGACAGTTGAAAAGTATGAAAGTGAGACAGAGGGAGAGAGTCCTGAGAGAATGGGAGACAGTTTGAAGAGGCAAATACCCACAGTTGGTAGCAGGAGGTGGGAGGATAAACAACAAAGAGAATCTTTCCTTGGCAGCTATGGGAGAGAGCAAAAGTAAAAAAAATACAGAGAAATAGAGGCTAGCATCCAGCTGAGTGTTTAAGCACGGAAGAGAGAGAGGAAGCAGGGTGAGAATAAATATGATATGCCCAGTATCACTCTGTCTTGCTGCACCATCTTTACTCTGTTGTGTGGGTATGAGAGGAGGCAGAGGAGGAGAGTGAGGTTGCCTGTGGTGCGGTTGTTGGGCGGTCAGGGAAAATTTGTGTCACTGTGTGATGAGCCCATGTGCCTATACAGCAACATTTTCACAGATAATGCTCAGTATCATTTGGATCTTCATATGTATACTGCATATGTTTGTAATCGCGTATGCCTTCAAAACAGGGTGTTTTTCTGGTTGTTTGAACTTGCCTCTGAGATTTCCAACAACTGCGTCATTGGGCTCCTAATGAAACATGCTGTTTCATACTGTTATCTCCTCATGCTGGGTCGACAATACAGTTTGGATGGGAAAAAATGGAACCAAAAGCTCCTTCCTGCTATCAATCATCATGTACTGACAATTGGAAAACTTAAATTCAGCTTAAAAGTGACAAAAAAAGAACATGAAAATAATTGCTTTCCCCAAGTTTGTAATTTTTTTCCCCTGAAATTGCATATTAGCGTAATACCATGCATGACAAATTATGTCAATAAAAGAACGATTGGTCCACTATCCAATCTAACCACACTCTTATACATATTAAATAGAAATAATAATATCACTGTAGATCTTTGACTCATTTTTCACTGACTGTCATTTAAAAAAAAATGTAATACTTTAAAAATGAAACAGTGGCATATGAGATTATGAGACTTTTTGCAAAAGTAGTTGAAACACACTGCACAAAGTTGAATGATTTGGGATTAAAGCTGCGTGTGTCTGAGTTTTTTTTGGAAACACAGCTGAGTCACTGACTGTAAGCAGTTTATTTTGATGCAAATTTCAACATACAAACTAACGCTCCTTCTCACAAAATATTCCCTTCTTATCGAAAGTACACACATGCACAAAATTATTCATATATTCAGGCTTTCGTATCTCGCACCCACATGCAAAGACAGTTGCACACACACCACCACCCTTGCAATTATGTGCTCTATCATGTGTTACGACCCAGCTCTCTACGGGAAAGGGTAGAAACATAAAACCAGATGGATTTGGTAAAAGAAAGTTGTTGTTTTTTTGTTTTTTTTAAAGGAGACAAACTACAAAGGAAAAGTGGCCTGAGGGTGCTGCTTAAATCAAATAAACACCAAAAGAAGACTCCTCACTCAGAGTTTTAGTATACCTGATTCTAAATAACTACTCTTACCTGTCTAAAACCAAAAACATGTGAAGCAGCATTTCTAAAAAATATTTCTGACCGTGTGCATGTGTACTTTCAGTGAAAAACTAAACCTGGCCCAGTCCCCCAATGTCTAATCTGCACAGTAGATTAACACGTATCTAATACAGACAGATCTGGAGACACAGTGGCATGCTGCTCACGTCAAATCACAAACCTTGCCTGAGAATATATAGCCCTTCTGACAAAACTGCATCCTCTGGATTGGAGAGCTGGACTTTGTGCCTCTCCAATGAGGGTCTTCAGGATAGCAGCCAGGAAGTGAGATGGGCGGCGTCGGGACCAATCTCACACAGGGGACGCATTCCCGCGCTTTACATACATGCAAAACACTGGAAAGGATTAGTCACATGGGGCAGGGATCGGCCAAGGGTAACGCATGAAAAATCAACTTAAATTGAGGCTAACAAACTTTGTTGCTACATCACTGCACATCACCACGACTCAGAGATTTAAGGATGAAGAAAACAGCGACATGATAGAAAGTGATAATCAGCTGTCGTCTCTAATTTATCTTCTGTCTAAATTGATTTATGACACAAAGCTAGCAAAACTTCAGAGCAGATACCTCTTTCCTGAGAAAAACACAAGAAGAAATGATTTCCAGAAGCAGCAACAACCTTCAGCTTTTAGAAGCAGAACATGCTAAACAAACAGCTATCATGGCTGAACAAACAAAATGCCCTGCAACACAAAAACTAACCAGCATACAATAAAATAAAATAAAAAATACAATTAGATTAATTGCTCACAGGAGGGTGAGCATGCTAAAAAAAAAAAGGAAAACGAATGCCTCCGAGCCTAAAGTAGAAAAAAAATCGAAGTTGACTTTTCAAAAATGAAAAGTACTGAGAAGGAGCTGGGAAAAAACATGCAAATGTGGTTCTTCTTTCTTTCGGGCTAGCAGCTCTCATTACCACCTATTAGCCCCAGTCTACATTAAACAACCTCCCTCATTATTTTGGGCCACTGCCTTCATTAAGTTGTAGCTTGTGAGATCTATTGCCAAATGCTAACATAGGTCTGGAACTAACTTTACTGTAAACACTGTCTGTTTGAAGATATATCATTATCATGGATGAATGTTTTTAAGCAGCTCTACCACAGCGCTGCGGCTTTGTTCTGAAACTGTATAATGCGCTCTGTCATTTACTCTGTGATGGATATAATCCTTTGCTGATGTTACAAATGCTGAAAATGTGGGGGGGGG
>NTHP01000381.1:463548-490059 GCA_003416845.1 Oplegnathus fasciatus | reverse complement strand
GCAGGGACATGGAGAACGGAGATGGCGGGGTGTCAGATCCGTGGAAAAGAGACGGCAAACTGGTTTGTAATGAAGGATTTAAAATTCACTGGTCACTCGTTCTGATTAACGGGGCTCAGCGGGCGGACATGCCGCTCGACCAGAAACATCTCCAAAAGCGCAGCAGGGCGCTGATTCTACGGATTATTTTATAACATCTTAGTTCTGATAGTAAATTAGTTGCCTTAATATCGCCGCGTGTGTGTGTGTCTGTGTTAAATAAAAATGTGGCCAATGACATTCTTGTCATGTTATGCCATATGGCGAATTGAATTAAAAGCAGATATATAAGTTGTCACAAACACTGTTCTGCTCATCTGACAGAGATCATAAAATACAGCAGTAAGCTGTAACAAAACAAGGGCAGATGAGGCAGCTGTACCACACCTCATATTTAATTGACGCCGCTTTAACATGACTGTTCCGAAGCACCAATGTCTCATTTGGTTAAATGCCTGTTGCCTCGACTCCTCTCTCCTCGTTTCTCTTCCTCGCCTCCTCCGCTCGCATCTCTGGTGGGAGGGACTAAGACGCGAGTCGAGGAGGCGAGGAAAGGAATCGAGGATGGTACAAACTGAGAAATGAGAAGAGGCGTAAGTAAGCCATAACAGTGAGCCAGTAAACGCAATACCCTGGAACGGGAACACCTGAATGTAACAGAGCAATCACTGATGGTATTTGTGTACACCTGTGATTTTCACAAAAAAAGGCCTATATCATCTTTTCAAAATAAAGATGTGGATGGTTGGTGGAGGCTGATTTCCTGGATTTTATTACACTTTATTTGATTGCTTTGCCACTCAGCAGGTGATAATGTACCAACCAAACTTCAACGCTGTCAGCTGAATAACACACCCACATCAAAATTCAGAAACTCAAGGTGGCGGCAAGGTAAGGCACTAACGTGCAAGATTTCGTTACCATCTGTGTATAAATAGCGTGCTTTGGAATATCTGATCGGCCTTTTTCACAGCAGACATTTTGACTTGTCATAGTAGGCAGTGCACAGGTGTTACTCGTAACGATGGCTCATGTGGCAGTCACTTAAACTGAAGGGCTGCCTATGTCACATGTTAGTTTTCTCTCTTTGTGTGTGTCTGTAATTGGAATTACAGTTATTGTGAAAGTGTAAAAGGGTACTGACACTGAAATTGCTTTAATACATAGAAGAGGTACAGTACAGTAGAGTCTAATTAATAAGCAGTATCAGTGCTGTAATTGTATGTAATGAAAAGAACAAAAAAGTCTAATGTGCCACCTACTGGAGAAAAACTACAGAGAGAGGTACAGTGACAAACTCTAGCATTTTCATGCACCAATGAAAAATGATTTGGCGGTTGTGAAGTATAAACATCAGCAGACGTGCCATTTGACATGACCCACGCAAGAGTGGTGTTCATTTTGATGGCTTGGCGTATTCACAAAACGCCACTTTACAACAATTAACCCAGATGACCCAGAGGCTGCTCCTTGTGTAATTTATGACTCTCTAATGGGACTCGTATCTCTTTCTTCACATCTGATATCTTTTAACTGCCATCTTTATCCTCTGTGAACCGTATGTCCAAAATAAAGGCAAGTGGATTGACCAACGCTGATTTCTTCATAACAGAAAAGATTAAAGAGGGACTTTTAAAAAATCTAGTTAAAGATGGTACACTACGTTCAAAGTACACATAAAACATGTGCCCAGGGAGTTCAAGTCACCTCTGTGCTTTCACTTTCATTTAATCCTTCCAACTATCCAAAAAATACAAATATTCTACATGGACTGACTTTATGAAACTTATTCAAACAGCTTTCTTGTTGCATATACAGTTAGTGAATTGCTGTATATTTTCATGAGCTATATGCTATTAGTTTTGTTGATTAAAATCATATGCAATGTTTGTCAGAGTAACTCAAAGGTACAAAGGTATTAATCAGACATTGCTCAAATCTGACTAAATTTGCATGATATATTTACTGAAACACCATGACTGGTTTTCTAATGACAATCAACAGCGAATTAACACCATTAAAAAAAGTAGAATGAATGATGAATCCCACGGCTTTTTTTTAAGTCAGCCTGCCTCTGATTATAATCTACGACGATGTTATCTAAATCACGGATGGCAAACCAAGCAGCAAAATAAATTTTTGTATATGCCCCATAGTCTTGTCTGTTCTCACCAGAGAGAGGAAAGAAATTAGTCATGGTTATCGTCAATCTGAAAATTACAGGAGCGTGCCGAGAGACACTTCATTACAGAGCAGTTTACTGAATATTCATGTTCATTCAATTTATTGAATGAGCTTACATCACACTGGACACAACTGAACTACATGTACCAGATTGGCTATCTATGTTTTAATGGACTTTATCAACCAGCAAGTCGATCTACATTATTTTAATAGCCAGTGTTTTGTGTTTAATGTGTATTTATGTATAAGGTTGTGCATGTAGAATCTTATATGATAAGTATAAAATCAGTCATGACAGATTTAAAGCTGGCAGATATGTACGTATATTCTTTCAGCAATGAAATGAAATCAAACTGGAAATACCACATAAATTGCAATTGTCGCGTTGTGGCTGAAACATGGCTAATAGGGCAGTGTCAATGGGTAAGGTCAAAAAGAGGTGTTTCCTTGTACTTTTTCCTGTAATGGTTTGTCTCCCTTGACATGAATCACCACGCATGGATTAAAACAGTTAATAAATAAATAACATGTTCCCAATATGATGAAAATGTCAGTAGCCTTGAAGGGAAAATAGATGAAATTAGACATAAATTCTAAATGTCATTTAACACAAATTCTATAATTGCATATCCAACTGTTTTATCCAGGCTTGCTTGGGTCGAAATACGCGGAGATTGCGAGTGTTGATCTCGTCTCCCAAGTGATGCTGTGAGGAGGATGCTGAATCATTGTTAATTACCACAGAATTAAATAATATAAATGAAACATATATACATGACCCAAAGGCTTACTGAAGGATAAAACTAAAAGAGTTGCTAAATTAGTAATTTGTTATATAATTGGAAGATCATGTAGAGGTTTACAAAGAAATGAATTCAGTTCATGTGGAGGTTTAGAAAAGATTCATGCATTTGGTCATTTTCTTTACCTGTTTGATCAAATATTATGTTCTGTTCTTTCATGGTTATTAACTGATATTTATTTCCTTTGATAGTGAATAAGATAAAGAGAGTGGTAATCTCTGGCAGGGAAGCTGTGGTTGAGAAGTAGAAGCTCACTGGGAGCTGATCTGGAGGTGGGTCAGCATTATTTTCTGCAACTTTACCACCTCTTCTCTAACTAATGTTGTGAATTAACAGTCATCGGCTTATTAGTGGGCTGAATTGTAGTAACAGCAGTACTGTTACAGCTATGACTGGATTAATGTCAAAGGACCTCAGATTGAGATGACCCCTACTGTTTAGTATGCACAGTATTGACATGAGCAGATTACAGACCTTAGATCTGTGTGAAATGATCATATTAGACACCTCCTCTTCTGAGGGCATGTATTTGTAGGCAGTGTTTTATTCATTCATTTGTTTGTTTGTTTTTGTTTAAATGTGGTGGTGTCCTGTACTGTGGGATTACAACTTGTGCCCACAGTTGCTAACAGGACTTTCAACCCACTGGCTTACTGGGTGCACAACAGGACAGCCCAATGGTAGCCAGCCCTGACTTGAGTTGGAGAAAAGAGGTGGGTGGAGCAGAAAAGTTTGGTTAAAAGCAAGAGCTTAAGTCTGTACCACTGTGTTTGTTTAAGTGAGAACAGGGGCTCAAGGGAGCACAAATATTATGAGTACCAAGAGGAAATGAGAAGTGGTAGTATGCAATAAAAAGTGCTCATCGGGGGAGAAATTAAATGTGCTGTTATACAGCAAAGCTGCTCAGTACTAACTCACTTCGAGCACTGGTAGATTTATCCAGATCTCTTTTTTTTTATTCATATCTACCAACAGAGAGCAGTAAGATGTCATGCTAAAATGATCACACATATTGCATAACATTGCCTACAACACTGTCTCCTAGAGATTACTTTACCACAGACTTTTGGGCCAAATACATTTGAGGGAAACGTATTTGCTGCCTGGATTATGCACAGTGGAGTTTAGGAAGTCCAGCGTTTTTGTACTGCACACAAGTTATCCGGGTTAATAGTGCAGAACTTTGACACTGGAAAACGGGGGAGGGTTTGCATCATGTTTTAACTTTAGGCAACAAAAGCACGTTGGTTAAGTCAGGAACACATCCTGTGTCAGGCTTTGTCGCCTTTGACTTAATATTAAACGGCAGAACCAGAATCTTTCCTTAAACTTACCCAAGAGCTTTGAGCGTGTAAACATAACCATAAAAAATGATAATCATGCTTTAGTTGCTGTTGTAGGGAAAACGAATGAAACACAGGCCCAATTCCAATCCGGCCCCTACACCCTCCCCACTCTCACTCCGTTTGCGCATTTGAGTGAAGGGTCCCCCACATTAAGTGTCATTCCAAACCAATACGCCTTCAGTGGGAGTGGGTTACAAAGCCCTCCAACACCGAGTCTGCATCTATGCAGTCTTACAAACCACACGCTCCTCTCAAGTGCAGCACCTCTTTTGTGTCCAGGATGGAGGAAACGCCACAGACCTATACATGTTTGTTCCGTGCGGTTATTTCCAAATGATCAGTAATAAGTCGCCTCACCTCAAACAGACATTTAATAAACTATTTTCGTGCACACATGATGGAATTAGAGGGTCATTTTTCCTTTCACAAGCTTAATATGCCATGAATATAATGAGTGTACCACGTCTTTGTCCATACACCTACATCTTTGTCAATGCTGTGTGTAAGATGATCTTTTAGATAAATATTTATTTAATTACAATATCCTTTCCTGTTTCCGTCAGAGAAAGGCGACGGCGTCCCAAAACTTGCCGATGTACTTTACCCTTAATGAAGAGACCCTCCACAGCCGAGGGTGTGACTCCACACAGAGTTACACTCCGTCACGGAGTGGGAGGGTGTAGGGATCGGATTGGAATTGGGCCATATTGTCAGTGAACATTTTGCACTTACGTACATTCTGTACGAACATTTTGCAACTTGCCTGATTTTTTCAGCGCCCTTCCACATTACGCTGATAGCAAACATAGCTCAAAACGTATTTGCTGTTGCAAATTAGAAGTGTGTAAATGTATTTTCTCAGAGACATGCTTGTTCCCTCAGTCATGGAGCAAGCAGAGCAGGACACATATAAAAAGCACCTTTGCAAGACACAGTGTGGATAGTGGACTGTACACTGCAGGAGAAAAATTTAAAATTGTTTTTCTGTCCCGTGAAGGTTTCTTTTGCTTATCAGGGAGAATGTCAAAGTTGGAAATGTGTTTCCAATCTGTGAAAAGCACTTAATGTCACAGATGAAGCCATTATAAGATCACATATTCATCTAAGTAATTCCACTGTGTAACCTCTTTGCTTTAATGTATCTTTCAAATAATCCAAAAAGACCGAAACAGTTTGAATATCTGTTCATCTCCAGCCTTGTTAAATCGCAGCTGTATCACTTTTAATGTGCTTTAAGGCCATTCAAGTAGCAGTGGGGCAATTAAGATGAAATTCTAATGATAAGTCTACTCACTTTACAACTGATCCTTTCAACATTATACTGACACTGCAAAAATGGTGCATTGTTAAACATATGCAAATTATGTTCCCAGAGGCAAGTGGCACTGCACAAACTGTTTAGGTAAGAGACTGGGATGAGATGATTCCTGAACTCCTGGCGCTACGTTCTGAGCTCACTACCCGTTCCACTGAGAGGCACGTATAAAGGGGAGGGAGTTGTTTTGCTGTCCCACATCAACTGGCCTACTTGATGGGGATACAAAGGCGGAGAAAAAGAAGGAAGAGGAGGGATGAATATCGCACTGGGATTCAAGCTGAATAGAGGGAGGATTGTTTCTAACTCCTAAGAAATCTCTCCTCCGTGTTGTCTCATGTCGGATTGAGGGATTCATACAAAATCAAGCCACAGATGTGAAAGAATAGGTAATAAACTGTAACAAAACTGCTATTTAATTTTAACACAATGTCCATTCCTTGTTTTTTCCAACAAATGCATCTAAGACCCAAGCCAAGCTGATGTCTAGCCAAACCACACAAACATAAAAGACATGCAGATGGAACATTGTGTGCTCTAAAATTTAACTAGCAAATACTTATGAATTTATAATTACTCTGTGTGTATGTCATTTTCATGTTAACATTTTTATAAGGGTAACATTAGGCCGGCTCAGACTGGTTAGAACTACTTCCTATCTTGTTTCGGATCTCTCCCCAACTCTCTATCTCGTGTGTTGCTGAGCTCAAAGCCTGTTCTGTGGTGAATATGAACAAAATAGAACCCAATTAGAAAGTGACGGAGCCAGTATAAAGGTTGGTTTTTGAAGAAAAGTAAAAATAAAATGTAATCCCCTGGCAATGAATCATGAGAGCATAAGACAGTGTGTGCTGGCGACTGTGTGAGTGCGTTTGCGGTGGGAAAAATATATAAAGAAGAAAGACGAGAGCAGAATCGGGGTGTCGCTTTCTTCACACGATCGTATCCAAAGCGTGTCAGTTGCATGAAGCAGGTGCTACATATCCAGCCTGTGTTTCACCAACTTCATTAAAGCAATTTATTGAATGACCAGAAAAACAGAAAAACCTGTATGATGTAATGCAATGCAATAACCTGCAATAAACTAAATTACTAGCTTTTGTTGAAAGTACAAGTTTGTCTCAACTCAGTGCTTTGGCATACTTGGAGCCCATCCTTTGTAGTCTGTGTTGTATTGGTTTGTATTGAAAGTCCTGTCTGCACCATTTTACTCCCTCTGTATACAGCAGAGGAGCAAAAACATTCACCTTACAACACATTACAATATACTCTATACAATCTATACAATACCAGAAATTGCAGCCTCAAAAATGACGATAAACTTCAAGACTTCTCTGACATCAATAATTAACTACAGGTTTTACAAGTAGTGTTTATTCTTTACTTCATTCTGACTCTGGATTGTATGGAGCCTCGCCACAAAAGGGCTTTGTACAACTTTTTCTCATTTATGCAATAGCACTCCCCAACACCAGTAAACAAACTTTGATGAGCATGTTGAATTCCCCTTTAACTTACAGTACTGAACTTCTCATCTCTCTCTTGGCAAGAAGGCGAATAAGCACATTTCCCAAAATGTTGAACTATTCCTTAAAGAGACGTCAGAGAAACCTAGAGATATCTTCAAAATGTGTCCATGTATCTCAAAATCAAACACACCCACATTAAGCCCAAGTGTCACTTTTTATTTTGCGGCGCATGAGGCTGCACGGATGTACATGTGTGCGCCTAACTGACCGCAGCAGAAGCTGGCGGTATTGTTGTCCTATGTAACGTCATACATGTATAAAAAAGAGTATTGGTTAGACAAGAACACAACCTGATAAGATTAATGTAAAGGGATGTATTTCAGCGTGTGTTAGCACCTCAATACCAAAACATAACACTCTCGGGCTCCTCTCCAACTGACCAGAACAGCCACAACAACTTTTAACTTCAGTTATGCCGTCACAGTAACTTGATACTAATTTAGATGCACAAGTTGAGAGCATGTATCACTAATTCATGTGCGTGAGATAAAAACATAAATGACTCGTGACACCTGCAGGGCTCTGTAGGATTGCTTTACAGCGAACAAGCGTTTCTTTTTTTCTGGTCAGTTTACAACAAGATGATGAAAAATGGGGCAAGCGAGGGGGCAGTCAGACTGTGGACATATGGTAGTCCTGGTTAAAGAGCATAATGGCATCTGCAAGTGTGAAGTTGGTTGTCTGTGTGTGCAGGATAAATGTCAGTCCCTTCTGCTCTCCTCGTCACTCTAGCTTTGTGCATTTAATTTCAGGAGGCAGCTGACAGCCAATTATCCGCTCAGTGGTGCAGACAATACGTTGGACTTCAGCCTAGGAATGGTAAAAACGATAGACCAGCAACACTCTGGTCACAAACCCGCTTCTCTCTAATCTCACGGAAGGGATGTTAAACACCAAAATCAGATTTCAGCTGCCCAGTCCAGCTTTCCATGAGAGAATACTCTACACAGGAGCAAAATGTCCTGTTAAAATAGATTCTCGCGCTGTTGTGTGAAGGACTTGCGTTGTTGTTGTTGGCTTTTGTGTTTGAACAGATGGTCTTGCCTCATTTAAAGTTGCTGGAAAATTGTGGACTCCACGGGAATCCAAAAGGCCTCTCTGGAAGTCAGTTTTTTGCATGGTCAGCTCCAAGCTGTTGGCAACACAACACAAGTTTAGATGGTCCTCCTCTCTCCTGGGCATGGGGAGTTTATTATTGGAGGCCAACCACAGTGGTGTCCGGTGGTAGAAAGTTTGACAGCCATGTGTCAGTAGGTACACTTACTGGCACAGTGAGTAGAGTGGACGAGCACACACCAGTGCTTATAGTAAAGTGGTAAACCACGGAGAGATCACGCACAAAGAAGTAGCTTTCAGTCTGTCATGGCATCAGCTACCTCCTGCAGACCGAAGGGAGATATTCAGCTGGGACGGCTTTTTTTTTGTGGAGCACTTCTAGTGTCCACTGAGCCAGAGGCTTGTCAGACAAAAATGAGCGGCAGCACACAGGGCAGGCTGAAACATTTTAAGCCTGTAGAATCTGACCACTTCCAGCACTGCTTGTTTGCTATCAATTTCGTTCTTTGTCCTGTGGAGGGACATGAAGAGAACTTTCAGGCTGCAAGTACTCAAGCGACAAAAAGGGATAATGTGTGTTTGTGCTGAGCTGAGCACAGCAGGCAAGAGGGCAAGAAAGGAAGGCAAAGCAATACAGCAAAATGTTCTCTCTGACACCAAAATGTTTCTGCAGGGTTCCCTTAGACACACAGCCATGATTAAATAGAGGCAAAGTGAAATGCAGTGCAGGCAACTGGGCAAGTGATCAAGAACCAGTTGGGGTCTCACACACTTGACCCCATGCAGTGGGTCTTGTACCATTAGGTGGGTGTTATGTTGTTATGCCAAATCTTCGTCTGCATTAAGCACACCAAGCATTTATTAAACTGGTATCACTCTTAAATCACCCAGTCTGTAGGTAATTATTTTAAGAGTTCACTGGAGAATATACAGAACTAAATATGGCTTGTTTGGAGGTTCAGAGAAGTATTTTGTTGGTTATGTAGGTTTAAAAAGGATACAAGAAGGAAGGGACGGACATCTTACATAAGCATGTCGAACTCACATTATCCCAGAGTCTGAATCAAGGTGGTATAATCTAATCTTGATATTCTGACATTTAGGGCTCATGCTGTGAAAGATTAAATGCAGCATTTGGCTCCTAAATAGGCAGTCTTAAATTGGAAAACCAGGTATCCGAGGTATGTCAAGTAATACATAGTAATAATAATAGCTGAAAGGCAAGCAGAAGTGCTCGCTAAACTTATTTTCACACTGGTTTTGCTCTGCCACTTCGTAGTGTATCCCCTCTTCATCATTCTTTATCTAGCGTTTCTGTGGCTGCCGCTGCAGGGCTCACATGTGAGAGGAGACTTGGCACACGAACATGATAGGCAGCAAAGATGCTCCAACCACGAGCCTGAATTCTGGTGTGGCACTCTGTGAATATCACATTGCATTTGAATAGGCACACAATATTGCCCGTGTCTAAACTCTGATTATAAATGAATTCCAAACTCTTTCCATATTTTACCCCTAGGTGAAAAGTTTCCTCTCATCTGGCTGCATTGTTCTCGTCTGATGCATCTCACCACTCTTGCTCAGCTCTGTTTCAGTAAATGGGTGCTAACCGCCTCAGCTTGGAGACTCCAGCATTTATCCATGGCAATTCCACAGGCTAGATTACGAATTAGTCAGGGAGCTCAGAAAGAAAACAACAACATAATTAGGGAACTCCATCACCACATTGTGCACACTGTAATAAGGAGTTTGTTTCTTTCTGCATCCCTTTGAGACACACATAATCTGCGCACACATTTCAGTAGAGGAACCAAAGAGCAGAAGGGAGAGTGTACGAGCACTGTATCAGAAAGTGAATATTGAAAATATGTTTACTCAGCTAAATTTGTTGGCATCTTTAGTATCCAGGAAGGCTTTTTACCCAAAAAGAGTTGAGTTGAGCAATAATGGAAAACAAGCATTCCACTTGTCTGAGATGGCAATTTCTTCTGTATACAAGACGGTTCAGGGTGCCTCTGCCTTTGGCTCTTTAATGCCTCCTGTTGCGTTACATGTTTTACATTTTGAACAGCTGAATAACAGAGTAGGGATTTCTGGCACAACTTCACATCCTTCCAGGCTGCGCGGAGAGGTCAAAAGTCCAGCAACACTTGAAGTATAAATTACAACTTCATTGTGGGATCAGTGTGTTTCAGCTTGTGCCAAAAAGCTCTTAACCTCTCCAGAATAGTGAAATAAGTTGAATTAAAGAATAAAGAAGTCCACTTTGCATATGGTGCAAAATACTCGATTGTTCCACGCCCATGCTGACCCCCTCCCACACCCAATTACTATAAATGTAAAATTTAATTTTATTGTACAACATAAAACTTAAAAGCATGTTTCAGAAATCTAATGTAGATCTAACAATATAAATGTACAGCCCATTAAATGACTGGGCCCATTTACAGTAATAGGTCATAATATGGACAGCGCCTGGTGCTGAAATGAGGTCTATCAAATTTAGCAGATTAATGACATATGAAAAATAAAACCATTGCATAGTAGGTCTTTGATTTAAACACAGATTTCATTCCTCTGTGTTTTATGTTTTATTACAGCAAGAATATATTATTTTCAAACATGCATAACATTTTCAAACATTTCACTGCAAAACCAACAGCTTGGCGTTGGCTACTGAGGTATGATAAACACTTAATTTCCCATTCTTCTTTGAAGAGGAATACATCTCTCTCTCTCTGGTTCTACTACATCAATTTTGATCCCTTTTTTCAAACTGTCCATTGTGAGTCCAACAATAATATGGGAGTGCAGTGCTAAATTGGTGTAGAAGTGTTTTATTAAATCTACCTACGTGCTTTGTGAGGAATAAGAAAATAGATTAATGAAGAAACAAACATACTTGCTCCACAGTACACAGTGTGGAAGAACCTGGCCTCTGCCCTCGACTGACTATCTCTGGAAACTTTTTCTCCCACTGCCCCCTCATCAGCCTCATGAAGTGAACATAATTACACACTGTCTGGATACTGGTCATTATAATCACCACCATTGCTGAATACATTAAGTTGCAGTACTCATGAGGAACACATCTCTTCATCTCTCAGGCCTAGAGTGTCTGTCTGGATGGCTCATCTCACTCTGGCTGATGGATTGGCAGTGTAGGCCCTAAGACCTAGTGGCTGGTCAGACTTATCCATCGCCATCTCTGAGGCCCGTGTAGCCCCCAGAGCGGCCAGGCAACAGCCATCATTCATGACTGGAGCAGTCAGAGGGGATACTAGGGTCTAGTCTACAGTGTTCAGACACGCTCAGTAATCACTCATGTCACCCCGTAATGCACTGGGAGTACCTACAGTGATGGATAGTCATCATCTTCTTCACTCCCTCATTTTGCTTCACTCTCTTTCATCCTGATACTCTCATTCTCTCAGTCTCACACTTTCTCATTTACTCCACATTGCTTCCATTTGTCTCTTCGTTCCTTTCTTTGTTTCTCCTAGACCCCTCTCTCTCAGGCTCGACTTTAATGTCTTGACCTGCCAGATGCTGACTGCCTCTCTGCTGGCAGCACGGTAAAGGTGCTGAAAGCTTTTACTACAGTAATAGTCCGTGTTGACAGCTTCCAAGCCACGCTGCCTGATGAAAATTTAAATTCCACAAACCATTTCCCACCGGTACAGCAGTGTAGTGCAAAGGGTTTCACTTCAGAGGGAGCAATCATATATGCTATACATGTTTCAAATCAGAAACAAAGACATCTCTGTAGTTACCTTCATCTCACATTCCCCTGCACAGTACCCTCTGCTCAGGGGTACATTGATATTTTAAGATTAAATTTATGTTTTAAGAAATGAGACAGAAAATCATGGAAAGAATTACAAGTTCAATCACTCTGCCTTTAATTACAGATGGCCCCTTAATTGTGCTTGTAGTGTCTCATGTGCCCCTTTACAAACAGAAATCAATTGGCTTTCTATATGAACCCTGCACCCTGAACACAGTGAATGCAATCTATATAACAGGCGGATTCAGTGGAGTGGTGCTGCATCAGTTCTTTCGAGCACAGTTTAAAAGGCACCAAAATAAGGTCGGGGTGTAATTGCCATTGTTCAATTTATCTTGGCCCAGATTCAGCCTTCTTCAGTAAGTCGTGACAAGAATGGTTAATGTTACAAATAATACACATTAGTTTCGGAACATTGCACACTTTGGATACGATCTGAAACAACTTAAACGTGTTAATTTGACCACTGCCTGCAGCAGTTCATCAACTGAAGTAGGCCAAACTACATTGATAAAACAGCCCAGTATCCCTAAGAATTACGTCCATATTGAATGATTCTGCACCTCACAATTTAAGTCAAGTGCCAACGTTGAGAGCCATCACAGGAAGTAATGTAATGTATGTAAAACCCCAAATTGTTGTTTTACACTTAGGTTTTTGTACGGATTAAATAAATGTGATATGTTAATTAGTGAACTTTAGAGATGCCAGTAGGCAGACTTTACCTTCAGACAGAGTCAGGCTAGCTGCTTCCCCCTGTTTCCAGTAATACAAGCTTCATATTGAACAGACAGATATGAAAAAGGTAAGAAATCAAATGAGCATATTTTCCAAAATGTCGAAGTATTCCTTTAACTAAGCCCCAACAACAAACAGCAAAAAACTGCAGTAGGACATAAGCCCCAAAAGAATTGTTAAATCCTCACCTGCTGTGGCAGAGGGAGGTAGTATCAGGCAGCTTTCACAACAGAAGTCACAAAACAAGTGCTGTTGCCTACTTTTCTCCAGTTTGGTTCAATTTAAGGGATGTATGAGCCACTTGCCAGTAGGAATATTGATGCACTGACCTTAGCTCTGGCAGTCCCACAAGTCAGTAGCTTGTTAGACAAAGCCGAGTGGCGGCACACAGAGCCAGTGAACCATTAAAGGCTTAAACACCACATGCAAAAAGCATTTTTAAGCACCAACAGAATATAAAATCATGTGTGATTTTGTTTGAGGTAGAATAATGATTTGCCTAGAAAGAAATAAGGTAAAATTATAAAACTTAACACACAGCAGACACCTTACCTGCATGTGTTACATGGTAGCAGAAGAAGAAAGCGTACCTGCCCTCTTTAGCCCACCTAACCTCCACAGCCTCCGTTTCTGCTGAGCTAATTCAAGGTCAAAACACTGTTTTCAGTCTCATCCGCTCTGCACCATGTGGATTTTGCTCCATTTGTATCATATCATGTGTTTTATAATTTTGATATGTATGAGGCTTATCTGTATGTGTCAGTGATAACATCAAAACAGGGAGGAACAAAAAAAAAGTATTGATTCAGAGGCTTCACAGAGGACCTAAAACGGCAAGAATTATTTCTTTCCTCACTTTCATCCTCATGTATCACATTATTTGTGCTTGAAAATGTGCACACACAGACACACATGCACAAATTTAGAATCAGTAGCATTTTTTAAGTCTGTTTCGTCTCTCTTTCTTTCTTGTGTGCGACAGAGAAACACAGAGAGATTGGGAGAAATTAAGAAAGTGGGCCAGAGACAGAGGGGACAACCACTGAGCAGGAACTGATGTCAGACACAGCAGAATGAGCTTGACAGAACACAAATGCCTAGTAAGGATAGAAAAAGCCAAGAGGGCTAGTAGCCTTTTATACATATTTTTATGACTCATACAAGATAAAAGCCCCTCTGGGCTGTAAGGCTCTGTTAAATAGATCTAAAGCTCTATCTGTCTGCCACTTCTCCGCCATTTTGGGAGGCGCTGCTCTGTTTCCAATGTGAGACCCAAAGAGCCGCTCAAACAGATTATTACATTTTGCATTTTGCAAGCTGCGCTGATCAGATTGGTCATGGATCAGGGGGCAGACGGGTTTAGGCAGAAATAGATATTGCATAGCTTCTGGCTTCCCAGCCTTATTACAAACCATTAAAAGGCATTTTGCACTCTTTCTTCTTAATGTCATTTCCTTTCCCCAGAGAGGAGTCTTGTTTTGCTAAATGGAGCTCCAATCACAGGCCTGATGCTTCCTTAATGAAAAGTAAATGGAAGGTAAACAAATCAGAAAGTATTGACATTGACGACACAAAAGAGACAGCTGATCTGCAGCAACATTATGATTTTATTTATTTTGTTGTTTAGGCTGCTGGAAATCTCGCAACTCACAGTAGCTGGCGTATTGTTGGAATTAATTATTAGATTACCAAGGCTGGACAAAGTGTTTCTTTATGACATTAGAACGATTCAATCTAGTTTCAGTAAAGCTAAAGATGACACTGTAAACTTTGCTGGCACCTTATTTATAATTTATTATAAGAAAATGTTTTCAACACAGCAAAACAGAATGAGGATTTTTTTTTTTTTTTCACATTTAGAGATAATGAACCCGGATTGTTTTTCTTTAAAACTTTGTATCTTCCATCAAAGACAACAAGTTCATTGTGTGCAGAGATGGGGGGGAAGATTGGTGTCTTTGTGTACCGTACAGCAACAACCTTGAACTGAACACTCAGGATGGTGGAGACAAATATGATTTAAATGCCCCTCTATCTAATTTATCAATCCTTGCTTCTCTGGCATCATGCAAGGATGTCTTTCAGCACAACAGGAATAAAACAAAGTAAAAGTGCCAAAATGAAACAGCCCAAAACATCAATTGTGGTCTTAGATAATCACAAAATAATTCCTTTTGTACTGAACAAGAAAGAACAAGAAATCCATTAAATTGCCCCGAAGGACAGACTCCTAAGTGAAAACATCCGTTCAATAATGTAACTACCAAAAATCATTTGAGACCGGTAAAATACCTTGGTTAAGATATTGGCTTTCCAATCTCCAGGGTGGCGCTGGCCCTGTAAGGGTAAAGCCTGTGACTGATGAGAGTGCTGGCTTGCTCAGATTTACACAAGCGTATTGATATAAGATGCTTGATTAAGATGGTTTTCAAGCTCAGGGCTACGTGGAATGATCTGTGGGAGACGTGCCATGAGCAAATGGAGTCCAGTGGATGCACTTGAAGGAATTAAAAAGAGGAGTATATAGGCTATAGCAATTATAGAAATGATTCCCAGCAAGTGAGGAAAGGGGGCATGGTGAGATGTCCGTTGCATTTTAAGAGCCTGTACGCTGAGCCTCATCTGTGAAGGAACAATGATTTAGAGACGGTATGCTTTTTTGGTTCTAGTCAATCAGCTAAAAGCTCAAATGGCTGCGGAAAGCTTTCAGTGTTGTCCACGCCACGTTCCCTGTTGTTCATTTTCATGTGTATGTAATCCTATTTAATCATTTGCTGAGCTTGCCACTTTCTCTGTCACTTATAGCAATGTTAAATACGGTAAATGTCTTGAAATGCACTATACAAATTACATATATTGATTTTTTTCCCCAATTATTGCCCTGGTTAACGTTTAGACTTGCGAACTCTCATCCCTAGTACAAGCTGAGTCTTCAGCTGCAGACAACCAGTCAGCTCCATGTGAGAAACTAGTGATTAAGGTGCTGATTTATTCTGTACACTTGACATCTATTGCATGTCTGTCCATCCTGGGAGAGGGATCCTTCCTGATGGTTTCTTCGATTTTATTTTTTTCCCCCTGTTAAAGGGTTTTTAGGGGGAGTTTTTCCTCACCCGATTAAAGGGTCAAAGGACAGCAGGTGTTGTATGCTGCGCAGATTGTAAAGCCCCTTGAGGCAAATTGTGATTTGTGATACTGGGCTATATAAATAAAAACTGACTTGACTCTACTTGATTAAGTTCTTTGCTCGAAACTCAATGGGAAGTCTGTTTGTCGAGGCAAAAGATAACAGTTTTCATTTTCTATTTTTCAAGTGTTACAATGGAATACTTCAATGGCCAAGAAACAGAATGAAAGTTGGTGTTTGCCACAGAGAAAATTACTGTTTTGTGATCAAAATGATGATGTTGCGTCGGCTTTGATTTCCGCAGTGTGTGCAGGCTCGTTGGCTGACCAGCTTTGTTCACTCAAATACAGTATAATACAATACAATACAATAGAGTGAGAGTGCATGCTTTACATGCTTTTCTCGCTCTCCTCCCTGCTAATTTACAGACAGTACTAATGTGTGTTTTGATATTTAACGGTGCGCTCTTTGGAACAGCTGTCTGGAGGAAAAGTCATCATCACGCTTGGCCACACGACTTGGCATCATGTTATTACTTTAATTATGATGGACAGCCAGACATCGATCTCATACACATCACGCTACAACGTCATCTGATCTAATTCATCTTTATATGAGGCAGAGGCACAGAGCTGGAGCCTGTTCACGGTTCGCAAATTCGGTGGCTGTAAAACCGTGAGAGAGTGGCTGCATTTTCACCTCTTTGTTATGTTTGCCATAAATGCTTGTTGGGGGTGGGGGAGGCGGTATTGCATTTTTTTCAATGTCAAATGAAAATATAAATAAGGCTGGGGATGGTTTTGCTTTTTATAAAATGAAATGTAAGGATCAGCGCCCTCCCCACCCCAATAGTTTTCATACTGTCCATAATGGCACCACAGTTCCCCGTTGGATTCACAAGTATACACATTTAAAACTTTGATCTTTAAGCTTTAAAAACCAATGAAAATTACACCATCCCTCCTCTGTAATGGTACAGCCAGACAGGTAGACACTGTAAAAGTAAAAACTGTAGATTATTAGCCTGTACTCCGCCAACATTGACATGTCTCAGATTCCTGTCCTTACTGAGCCACTTAAGAAGTTTTTTGTTTGTGTAAATGGCACTTGAAAAAAAGACTCGCTTGATGGTAATAACAGATAATTGGAGTGTATGTGCGTGACTCACCACGGTTATCATTCAGCCATTAAGGCAATTCCAGTGTGAATGTGTGCTCGTGTGCTACTCTGCCTCTGCCTTTGTGAAAAGTGAAAACCAATTTGTGTTTTAAACCTTCAGAGTGAGGACATATTTGTGAAGTGAAAACATTCCTTGACTTGATTTCAATGTTAAGCATGAGGACAGAAATACAAGGATGTGTGTGTGTGTGTGTGTGTGTGTGTGCAGGATTTCTTAGCAGGTGTAAGCGCTGTATAACTGAACTATGTGTCAAGTTCATTATAATTGAGGCAATTCGTGATGTACTTGAAGTCGCAGCATGTTAAAATAGTGAGTGCATTTTTGTGCATCTGTGAACTCACTGCAAATAAAACCCATGATGACTGACATTCCCATCAGGTAACGCGTCCCCCATTACCACTACACCTTCCATGAGGACATATGATATTGTGTAACTCTAAATTGCCACTGAAAAAATGTGCTGGTGACTGCCTTCGTATTTAAATACCTTGAATGTCAGAGGAAAGAGGAGTGGGATATTGTAAGTCAGTGAACTGTAAATCTGAAAGTTTATCTTTCGCCTCAAGGAAAACATGAGAATTAAGCAATAACATAGGAGATGGAGTTCCATCTACATACGGCCGATGACTTTTCACAGCTCACTGTGGGCATTGCAGGCTGGGATACAGCTGCCTTATCCTTTCTCTCCGTTGGGTCTATATTGTGTAACATTTAATTGAAGGAGAATGCTGCCTCTCTGAGAGTACTGTGATCAGAGGAAAAAAGTTCAACTTGGTTTCGGTGCCAGAATTGCCAGGCGCAGTCTGGTCCGGTCACACACCTCGGCTGCTAATTTGGCAGCCTCGCCGTGTCAGGCCAATGCAACGTGAGTTGAGATCTAAGAATTTGTCAACCAGAGAGGAAGCAGACAGCGTATTCGGGTGTCTCTTTCCATCCCAATTAGCCAAACTGTTGATTGTTTCGTGAAAGAGGTTTTCTATGTCACCAAGATCCACCAGTATTTTCTACAAGGACGGGGATGGAAATGAGTGAAGCGGCACTACTACATCAACCATGATAACAACAACAAGCAAACAAACTGGCAGGTAGCAAATGAGAAAGCACTCGGTTTCAGGCAGAAGGAGCTGATTACAGATTTTCAACTACAGACTTTAAAAGAGGCATAAAGTTGGGTTAAAAACAATGTTACATTATTTTTGGGTTAGGGTTAGATGGATGGACATGGCTCCTTTCTCTGTAAATGTATTCTAATGATAATAAAGCATACTTGTGGATCTTAATGAGATTGATGTATTGATTGATTATTTGGCTCACCAAATGAAATGCTTCGAAATAACCAGGCTCACATCTTAGATATAAAGTTCTGTTGACATGGCATCATTCTGAAAAATTGGTGTATTAAATTACCTCGCATGATTATTAAACTGCATATGAGACCTGAACAAATTAGCCTCAGTGATGAAGTTAAAAGCATTCATACACTTTGGCTATGATCGCAATAAATGGAGAAAAACATGACTTATTATGGAAATCCTGCAGGCAGCTCTGCCCCTTTTAATTGCTATGCAGGCATCCCTTATTTAGTGTGATGACTGTGCCTTACACTTCAGTAATCAGTTATTTTACACTTTTAT
Organism: Oplegnathus fasciatus; assembly: GCA_003416845.1. NCBI lineage: Eukaryota > Metazoa > Chordata > Actinopteri > Centrarchiformes > Oplegnathidae > Oplegnathus > Oplegnathus fasciatus. The sequence continues at coordinate 471,321 of NTHP01000381.1, read as the reverse complement.
GCTACACAATGAAAGGACTTTGCGTAAATTATTCCGACTGCATTACACACCAAGCTCGATCCCAAAACCCACCTTCATTATTCTCATCCTATCTGCCTAATTATATCCCATGCAAAAATACTGGGGGAAGAAGTTAAAGTGTGCAGCCCTAAAAAACTGTGGACCGCAATATAGCTGAGTGTCTAGAAAACTTTAGTGCTCTCGATACCTTATGCAACCCATGGCTCTCCATTGTTGTCTCCCTGCTTCCTTTCTCAAAGTGTCTTTGTCCTAGTTCAGTCTGACCTAATATGTCAGGGACATTGCACTAAGTCAGACTGCTGTCATTTAGATTCTGTAGAATACAAGTTAATAAAACTTTCTCTTCTCCACTACAGCCTTCCTTTTATTACACCTAGATAGCTTGGGTTTTACCTCCTCACTGGGTAGAGAGAAATGTCCTTGCACTGCCCATTGTAAACTGCGTGAAGGTTAGTAAATCCTGAAGAATGCACAATCAGTCAGACATATGAAGTGAGGCACACTTCATCAATCAGCACAACTAGTCTAGTAACTGTGCTGTGCTCATAGCATGTATACATGCAAACAGTAGGGAATATGTGAAAAGATGAATCTCAGTTGCCTTGAGCATATTGATAAATGTTTCTTTCTGTCTAAGGCACTGCCAAGGATACCTGCTGTGCCAAGAACTTGATGAGTGGGTTTTAAAAAAACAAACAAGGTTGAGGACTGATCTCTTTTTTGTAAAACATGAAAAATGACTGACATTGCAAGTGCAGTCCATAGGGGACACACTTTAGAATGCCAATATTGGAACAACAGCAGCTTCACCTTGCAGCTCCCTTTCTCCCAAGCTATACTGAAGAAGCTGCACTTCCAAGTCTCATCCAATCACTTTGTGGGTGGAGTGTGGGTGCACGGATACATTTTGATTACGGCAGCAAGTCGGAGGTCAATCTGCAGGTTGACTGTCAGTTCATCATATGTGGCCATTAACGGGCTTAAAAGCTTTGCTGCATGATAAACATCATCAACATTTACTGTCTTAGAGTGCTCTCCATCTAAATGCAGTGCCACCCTTTCAAGCACTTCGGCCTAGCTTTTTAATTACGTGTGCTTTTTAAGAATGTGTAAAGTCTGAACTCTGAATTTAAAAATGCCAACCACTGATTGAAAACCAACACTGACTGGGTGCAAAATAGTGAAATATGGCACCTTAATACTTGTGTAGAAATGCACGTCACTTACAAAACCAATTTATTTGGTGTTAATGGCAAAATTCCAGAACAAACAAAAGTCAGCTCATTGAAAATTGCATGCTTTAACTGTCAGTCATCCAATGTGTAATTTACTTTGACAATACTTAAATGGTTTACATAATTTAAAGTTAAGGGTAGACACGTCTCATCCATGTGGAGTCAGTTCGGACAGAGAAATTACTTTTAATCAAACTCAACTTCACTTCTTGGAATAGTTAATCACATATTTTCCATACTTTTATACATCTTTTACATTTCAGCCTCGATTGAGGATGTGGAGGACAGTACATTTGTTGTTTTAGCATGGATTCTGACAAATTTGTTTGTGGACCCCTATGTTTAGTGCCACGCCATGCTTAACCACCACAATATGCTTTTGTCAGTTTCTGTGTGATCTATCTCGCAGAGGACAGAACTCAAACGGACATGTAGACAATGGATCACAAAAGTCGCAGGCAGCAAAGTTTAAATCAAGATATCCTGTGCTTCCAGAGAAGTATCGTGCTCTTTCCAAAAATCAATATTAAACCACCAAACGATGCATCAACATGCTGTAGCTGTAGCAGGACTAACTGGTGCGAGTCACTGGCGACACACAGGCTGAATTTGTAGAACTTTCAGTCATCCAGATTGTTCATGGTGTTTCGATTTTGCCTTCATCAAAACTCAGGCAGTTTCACATGTCCCATAAAAATCTTATCAGCTGTACCACAACCCAAACCTCTCAGCAGCGTATTTTACTTTAATCAAAACAATTGCAGCTGGTGGCATTTCGTGCTTTATTTTGTGTTTTTGGAAGAATGTGAAAATGGTTACGGAAACAAAAACAGCAGTATCCTGCCTTCAGTCAAATAGGCAAATTTATGCATGGGTTGGGAAGTCGTAGCCTTCCCGTTTATTTTACAACACAAACTCTTGCCTTGGCTCTGTTACCATTTGGCACCTGTTAATGGTAAATCAGTTGCTGAGCTATTTGAGGCCCCAGAGCATCCATTATACCTGAGTGCTGCTCCTATCGATTTTAGTAGTGGGATGACCTTACTGGTCATTGGGCTCAGTCCCTGCTGAGGCCATTTGCAATTGTTTCCAGTCTGAACTGGGAACCGTGCTGTGTCCTGCCTATATAGAGCCCCAGGGGAGTCGTTTTTGGCGTGGAATTTGGCAAAAAATAATAATGCACCTGCAGGTCTAAAGTTAAATTTTCTGGGTTTTTGATCCATTCACTATGACCCCATGGCATCATGACAGGGACATAAATCACCGGGACGGAGTGAGCAGCGGCTGTAACAATCCCCAGATGTAACCCAGTAGGTGTCTATAATTTCTGACTCCCACAGATGCAGAACTGACTGAAACTGGATTGGTTTCAGTGAAACCAGCACCTCAGGGGGGGTTTATCATTTCCCCAGCTCTGCTCTAGGTCTACTTTATGTTCTACCAAATAAAATGTGAGAGGTTAATACATGTGCATGCACCAACGTGTATATACACAGTAATACATACAAATAAATAGATGTGAATTGCAGTGAATGCCTTTCTTTTTCTGTTATAGTGTTTGTTATCATGAGTCAATGAGTTCTGATCCAGAAAAACACATGAAAACGTCCACAGTTCACATGCTTTTAACTCTAAAGTGCCAAAGTGTGGCTCTCACCTGTTGTCTTTTTATTTATCTGCAAAGGTTCTGAAAGTTGCTCTTTGAAGGAACTTTTGAAACTTCTGTCAAAAGAACTGAAAGTAAAGAAAAATGAAATATTTTCTTCATAAAAAAAGTAGACTTATACAGTAAACAGGCAAACCGTATGGGTAAATGCTTGACAGTGTTAAGACATTTATGTAATTGTCATAGTTGTGATGGCACTGTAAATTTTCTTATTATATCCTCTGTAAATAAGTATTTATAAGCTATTTATGTCTAAGAAAAAACTAAATGTTATGATATAGACAGAATACCTGTGCAAATACATTTTAGTTATTACATATAATAACTGTTATTAAGTATTTCTCACTGTTATTAGCAGTCATCAAAACAGACCGAATTGGAAATCATCAATGACGGCTATGAGCGATTGCCTCTGATGGATAAAAAATAAATCATTTATCCCTCAAAACTAAAAAAAACTTTAGTAAAAAGAGGGAAAAATACATTCTCAGACTGCATTTTTTAAAAGGATACAAGGAAAAGCTTTTGACAGAAATGATCAAAAGTAAAATATCACACAAATGGTCGCTTCAGTAATAGGGGATATATTTTGAACCATTGAATACACAGTTTTCTATTGTTCACTGACAACTTATTTCCTGTGTCTAGGTCGATTAGTCACTCAAACACCCACATCCTTCCTCAGCAGGACTCATAAATTCAGACTGGCATTTGACCTGTGGCAATTTCTCAAAGAAGTTTGTTTGTTTACCTTTTTCCTTCCTGCCTTGGTGAGGTTGGGAGGATTTTAATTTGTTGAGCTATCGATGGTGGCTGCTCACTGCTCAGACTATTGGATATCGATAACAGTCACTGCCCACAAAACAATGGAACAGGGCTTGTACTGTAGGGTGGTAGATGATTTTGTCAAATTCAGAGAGACACTGTAATGAGTCTTTCCTGGACATCTCTGGTGACACTTTCCCTTCAGTCCGCCTATTTAGCATTTATGAGCAGTATACAAACATTTAATGAAGGGTTCATAACACACGATAATGTAGCTGTATGCAGATATAAGGACATAGTAAAGTTTATTTATATAGCGCTTTTCACAGACATAGTCACAAAGTGCTTTACGAGGATATTATACAACATGCAAGGAAGAAAGCATAGAAGATGAAGTGACCACCCGAGCCACGTGTTAAAAAGTGCAAAAACACATTACATAATGAAAAAACACAACACATTAAAAAACATAATCCATACATAAAATGCAGACCTGGTGCATACAGGTTACCTGAACGCCTGTCTAAACAGGTATGTCTTTAACTGAGCTTTAAAAGACAGAATCAGCAGACCGTAATGGTGCAGGCAGAGCACTCCATAGTTTAGGTGCTACAGCCTCAAAAGCTCGATCACCACGGGTCTTAAGGCGGGTGCGTGGGAGAGACAGGAAATATATTATATTTGACCTGAGGGAGCACGCCGATGAGTAAGGGTGAAGCAGTTCGGCCACATAAACAGGAGCCTGACCGTGCAATGCTCTGTAAGTAAAAGAGAATTTTAAACCGGATCCTATAGGCAACAGGGAGCCAGCGAAGACATCTAAGTACAGGGGTAATGCGAGGCCGTCTATTTGATCTGCATTCTGGATTGCCTGCAGACGATCAAGAGCAGATATGCTAAGTGAGGAGAAAAGTGCGTTACAGTAGTCGATGCGAGATGAGATAAAGGCGTGTATAAGCATCTCTAGTTCAGCAGTTCAAACTACAGATCTCAGTTTACTAATATTTCTTAAATGGAAAAAACAAGACATAGTGGCATAGTGCTTATTAATGCACAGTGTTTGTTATAGCTGTTAACAAATACATTAATAAACACTTATATCTGCTTATTAATACTGCACATTATAGTGTTATAAACCATTTATGAAGTGTATATAAGCAGTGTATATACTGCTTATGAATGCTAAATAAGGGGACTTATAAGGGGACTTAAAATCAAGTGTCACCCTATCTTTAAAATCTATGTATGTCTGAACTGGATGGTGAAAAATAATTTGATACTGTCGACCACTGCCTTGCAGTAAACGTGCCTGACTTCCCGCTTGCTTTTTGACTTAACTGAAATGACAGAAAACCAATGATTTTGTCCATTGCCCAGCTAAAGTGCTATTTGCTGTCTGAATAAGTGGAAAATGTGGAATCCAGCTATTTTGAAATTGGGGTACGAAATAATTTTTTAATTAACTGGCCAGAACAGTTGCAGAAACTTAATCATGTTGTGATTTCCATGCAACCAGCCATCTCCATCAGTGGCAAGAATGCTACAGTATTAATGTGCATCACTTGATTGATGTGCAGAGTCACTCACCAAATAATAATACATATTTTTCTGCAAGTCTTGGCAGTGACAGCAGTAGAATAATTGTTTAATCACATCAAGACATCATTTTAAGTAAAATAGTCTATTACACATTGAAGCAGTACGGTTATTCTTCATCGCAAAGATTTTGATTTAGGACAAAAACTCCTGTCACCTGAAGCTTTGGCATAGGTGCCTGATGTCAACATTACAAACAAGATTAGGAGCTTATTTTGGGGGGCTTTATCCCACTCCAAAACACCATACTGCAGTGCTACACAGGCTAACACAATATGCATGTTTCTTTCTATGTTGGAATCAATCCAGATGTAGATGTCTGCCAAGTTTGTAGATAATGCTTTTATGTGGTGGTGGTGCTGCTGCTGCTTTTGGAATGATGTTCAATCATAAACTCCCATCTGCCAGCTTTACTCTTGACAAGGCCCTCAATGCTCTTCCACAGCCTCTTCGCCTGTGATCTACAACTTAAATGTCTCATGGAGCATCCCAGCCATTAACAACTTCAGAGTTCCATAGCTGGAATCAATAATGCATCATGTTTTGCTTTACCAACTCCTCCACAGCTCATTACAACACGACTTTAAGGGAAACGGGTCCATGGGCAAACTGTAAGACAAGATAGATGGATAGATGAAAAGGAGAAAAACAAAGATAAAGAACGACAAAAAACAGAAGTAGTGGTAATCAGAGTAGCCTGAAGAGGCTATTCCGGTAGGGAAAGAGTGTGATTTAGGTGCAGTATTACACAAGCTTCCCATCCCAGTTTGTCCTGCTGCTACGGGCTGTCAATAAACCTCAAACCATTATAAGAATCACTAACACCTGCTAAGCAGCTCCTTTCATATCACTGAAAGTATTTTCCTTCACTGCTTGACATTAAAAATGAGCTGTGTTCCACGAGTAGAATTTGGTATTACTTTTTTCTTTTGTATGAAGAAACTGCTACGGCTCATACTTTCACAGCAGCGAAATCACACACCCACAAACGCTGGAAGTTCAAATTATTTGTAATATTTCTTCATGTATATTTTTTGAGAAAGGTAGTACATCCAATACAAACACGTATACTTAAAGCACAGAGTAACGATCACTGCACCACCGAACCTGGTTGCACTCCTTAACCTCGGGAAGTCTGCGGGTCCATCTTTTCATCACTCCGCTGACCAGCATTAGAAGAATTATCTCCTTGGACCAGCATCCAATGTTGGATGTGATCACTTTCTCTGTCAAGCGAGGACAGAAGAGAAATGAGACCTTAGAGACAATACAATTTATTTATTTATTCATTTTAGCAGTTTCAACTGTTTCACCATTACTTTAACTATTTCAACCATTCATCGATTACTACTACATCTATTTCAAACATTTACATTTTCAAACTTCTCTGCTCTTGCTAACTACAGTTTTTACCCACAATTGCAACATGTGGTGAACTGTCTCTGGTTTATGGTCAGCTTACTGATTATTGTAAATTCACTAATCACAAATACACAATTGCAATTTTTTAATTGAGATAGTTGAGTTCAGTTGAGTTTATTAGCTGAGCTTTCCATGTACCTCCTGCCAAGTACCCCCAGGGTGAGTACCCCTGGTTGGGAATCACTGTTCTAGAGCTTTGTGCATGTGAGCCACACTGGCATGAATCCCTGTCACGCATAAATGGAAATGAGCTGTCATTAATGTCATTAGTTACATCGGTGTCTTCTTGCTGTGACAAGTCACAATATCTGCTGTGTTAAAGGTCTACAAGGACAGTTATCCATTAATTATCATTATTACAAGCACCTGCTGGGATTACCTTACCTGACCTTGTTAGAAATGTTACACACACATGAAGGTTGAAGCAGAAATGCTTCAGCTTTGCCTTTTTGAGCTAATGAAGTCCAGTGTCAAGTGAGTACTATTTTCCATCTACTTCCTTTTTTAAGGGGGTGTGCTGCCTTCCTCTTATAAGATTGTTATTTTTGGTTGAGCACTCATCAAAGACTTTTATTCAGTGAAGCACACTTCTATCTCTACTAAGTGTATGCAATATATTCATGCTTTATGTAAAATATTCAGAGTGCATCTGAAACCTTACGGTATGCAACAAGGCTCAATGGCTGTTTATCTATAGACTACTGAATACTGATGGAAAATTACTCAAAATACTGATCGGTCTCTGCGTCATTTGTGCTGCACACAGTTTTTTGTGTCTGCTTCAAGGTCACAAGACAAACCTGTAAATGCACCTGATCAAAGTGATGCTCATTATCAAAAATCCATTACTTTCACATTTTACACTTTGACACCGATTTGTGAAAAAGGACATGAAATGGTTTGTCTCTCATGGCCTGACACTTGTGTGGCACAAATGACACGGAGATAAAGAAACAATTCCATTTTGTTTCTAACTTCTGCATTTCATGAATTATTAAATGTGGAGCAGCAGTCACTCAGCAGTCAGGAATAAGAAATCAGTGCTCAGAGGAGAGTCACCTCAAAAAA
>NTHP01000381.1:422481-463350 GCA_003416845.1 Oplegnathus fasciatus | reverse complement strand
AAAAAAAAAAAAAAAACGAATTGGAGTTCTGCTCCTAATGAAATGCTTGCTCGGAGAGGGAATGAAGGACGGGAGGTGGAAGTGGCTGAACGAAATTGAGTGTGTGGCGCAGTGTGAGGAGGTTGATGCATTGGATCCACTTTTCCTTCGCCCTCCGCTCCATTTTCCCCTGCATGGGTGTAACGTGCATGAAATTAACATACAGTAGTCTGTAGGGCAAAGGTCCAACGCCAAATCCTCTGTGTATGACAGATAAAGAAAGAGTATGAGGGGGCATGAGAGGACATCATTCAAACCTAACTCAAAAAACTGCTTTAACTACATACTGCACACTGTACACTTTTATGCTTTTTTTGTTGCTGGTCTATGATCCAAATCTAAACAAAGTGGTAGCCCCCTGCCCAAACTTTCAAAAAGAGAATTTAAACCTTTCAAATTAATTTACATATCTTCTGATACTTGAACTAACAACTAAAATAATGTCATTAGATATGCACTGCTTTCTGATGCCAGTGAATAAATCTGTGATTTATTCGGCAATAAATGTGGATTGATCCTTACAGATTTATTCCTCAAGTTTGAAGGTCATTTAAAAATAACAAGCAGATAAATGTTTTTATCAAATCCTTTTTTATTATAAAGGAAAGCAATTATTTTCATTATACAAAGAACATTTTCTGTGGTCAGCATTTGCAGAGCGTGAAAACAGCTTGGCTTATCCTATTAAAATCATTGTAGTGGTACAGTAAGGTCTGTCTTTATCTAATCATCTTGGATCCCATTCAAAAGTTTCATTTACAGGGAAGACCTGGCCATGGTGGTGTACTGTATATAAATGTGGTTATAGACGGGTCAGAACACTGCAATATATGTCACATAAAAAAAGTCAAATAAAGTCAAAGATGTATCAATAACAAGTCAATTACTTTAAATGAAAAAGGCCCTTTAATTTCCACTTATACAGTAGCTTAACTCTTTTGCCATTTGCCAGCAGAAGACTGACTTAAATGCTTCATTTTCGGTTAAATAACTGAAGGCTATAAGCAACAGTAAAACTCCTCCAAACAGAACTCAAATAAATTGACAGAATACATGTAATTATAGGCAGTTTGTGCTCTGACATCCATACATGTAAATGTGTTAGTTGTCCTAATGTCTAACCCCGGAGTTTTGTGCAATGTGTAGATGAGAGATTCAAGTCGGAAGCGATTTATCTATATTAAACTGAAAAAATGAATCTTCACAAGCTGGGTAGAAATTAGTTTGCTCACTTCCCCTCCTTTCACTCACAGTATACATAATAGCTTGGCTTGGGCAGCACTGTCTGTCCACAGTGACAGTGAACATCTGGTGTCATTTGTACTCCAGCTGTGAGTCTCATTCATACACAACTGATGGTGCTTCAGCCTGTAGCCTGACAGTGTTTTTCCTCATCTTTGCTCAGAATTATGTATTTCGTTTACATTTGGCAAAGTTGTGGCTTAATGCATCTCAGAGCTCACAAGGTTTTGTAAATAAACATTTTTAAATTCGTGTCCAGCTGGTCTTGGCTGAATGTACACTTCCAGTTTTGTAAGTGTGATAACATGCTTTTTTTTTCATTTCATTTCATTTATGTTTGTCACAAACTGTTTGATTTATAATAAGTTTTAACGCTGAGGGGAAGCTATAAGAGCAGGCATTTCAGCTCTTGGTTGTCCTGAGTCCTTTTCACCCAGTCTGTCATGTGTTCAGTCACCCAGCCAGCTCAGGTTGGTTAGAAAGCAGATCAGAGTTATTATCCATATCCTTATAAAACTTTTTATAGTATACTATATAGTGTCAAAAAATGGAGAAAAACAAAACAAAACCATATTATTGACAAATAGATGCTGTTAATATCAATAAAGCCAAAGTATGCCAAATTCATCCATTCATTTATTATCTAATTCACATCATATGGAAAGACATTCAGCAACCACACAGCAGAAATGGATCTCCATAAAGGGTCTTTTTCCTTTCACTTGTATTTTTTAAACAGTTTCATTAAATTTAAAAATAATAATGAGACATTTCACCAACATTACACCTATAGCTCTTCTTTTGAGTAATTCAAATGTAAATAATAAGCCTTATCGAACTTGGGAAGCATCGCAATACCTGCGAGCGAATCAAAATAAAAATCCAAAGAAGTGAATCTGCTTATTTGAATCCAGAGTTTTCCAGCCTGAATGGCTCAAACTCAATTGTTGTTGATTTTTTAATCCAAAGTAATGTATAAAATTCTGGCTGCATATACAGATTGGCTGTAATACATTCAGACGATAAGCAGTTCTGATTAATATTGCTCAACGACACAATCTAGACGCTCAAAAGTCACAAACAGTTCAGGCATGACAGTAATGTGAATGTAAACTCTTTCAAAGTGACTGCAGGGACGCAGAGCCAAATGTCTCCATTTGAAAGCATTTCTGCTAACTCGCATTATATCTGGCTATATTTATGCATGTGACCTGACCCAGCCTGGAAGGTAGTGCTGACTGGATAATGAACACCGAGTTGGGTGAGCCTGATCTGGTATCAGTTCAACAGATTCCCCACTCACAGGTAAAGGCAGCAGCAAAGCAGATCCCATGTCAGTCTCAAAAGCTATTTCACCCCAAAGCTAACAAGCACAGGGCACCAGAGGCCGCCAGCTAGCCAGCCATTTTTTTCGCCTCCAGGGGCGTGTTCTTCTGAACTTTCAATAACCTTTTAAACTACGATTTGATTGGAGGTCATGGGCCTTTGGGCAGGTAGTCTCTAATGGGCTCATTTTCTCCCGTCCTCGTGATGACATTTTAGGTTTTCACATGTCTGTCTCCCTGCACCCCTGCTGACTGTGGCTGTCTCTTCCAGCTACAGAGGAACAGCCCCCACTGAGAAAAACCATTTGGAGCCTCTGGGATTCAATCTCATTGTTAAGTGCTTCGACGTCGTCCTCACTGATTATTGAATTATTTACATTGCAGTACATTTGTTTTCTGGCTTTTGCTATCTAGAAAATTTGTTTGTGAACTTGATTTTTACATTAGGGAGTGTTGGATTAATTTATTCAGGACAGTCTATCACACACACAAAAAAACATTCTTATGCTTTATTTACAGAAAAAAAGTACCTCTGAGTACGCAATAAAAAAATTAAAGAGACAGAACTGAGAGGAGAGATAGACTGAGCGCTGAATAAAATTTATGATAGGACAAATGAGTCATATCATCAGTTAACAAAGTAGCAGCCCACATGTCAGTGAAGACATGTTGTCCATGACTGTAATTAGCTGAAGAATAAACTGTATATCTGACAGGATGTCCACCCACGTCTGTCTGATTAGCTCGGACTGTGGTGGCTTTTTAGTAACATGGTTTCTCTCAGAGGCTTTCCGCGGGGATGGTCACGGTTATTACTAAATACTGTATATATAGTGATATTTTTAAAAGATTCTTACAACTAAAATACAGTTGAAATCAATAGGATTGGTGGTGAAATAAGTAAATAAAGTTTTCAGGGACTGAAAGCCACCCATCGCACACAGCATGTGTTAGAGACTATCATTTGTCAGTGGCCATTTGCCATCTCTTGTTGTCCAATTGTGTACCTGGCAGGCAGCAACAGGACTTAACTGTGCCAAGAGGAGGCGTGTGGCCAGACACATCCTTGACTGAGAGCAGTAGCGCAGCACATATGGCGATAGAAAGGATGGGCAACATTGATGGCTGAAGAAGCTGCCCTTCTTTGGTCTGGATGTATCGCTTGGCTCTGATCAAACCAAATTTCAACGTTTGTGAAAACCCCAATCAGAGAACAGACCAGCGCTAATTCATTTGCCTGAAGCAATCTACCAAGAAGGACAGAGGAAACATGAAAGAAGCTTTTTTCGCTCTGCACTCCACTTCTATTGCAAAATGCTTTCTAACATCACACCCCGAATCCCATGCTGTCCTCTCTGTTTCTCATTTTTCATTTTTGTGCCATTGCTTTAACTTTCGTTTATATTTCTTTTTATAGGCAGATACAGTATTGGGCACAGACTGTAGACTTCTGACCAATTATCTGCCTGCACTAGCTCTAAATTTTTGGTATTTATCGCCTGTCCAATTAGTGGCCAAGAACAGAGTGAAACGCAAAAGGAGAAAAAGGTTCAAATATGAGTAGTAATGAGTTGGTTGGCGAGGAAAAAAATGCTCACAACCAAGTACTTCTGTGTTAAATACTTGGTGCTTAGTTTTCTGAAAGGATTTCTGAAAAGGTTTTTACTTGGCAGTTATAATGGGCCTATAGTGCAAGATTTTTAAAAGGATTTTTTTTTTTTTTTTTTACAAATAATGTCTTATTTTTAGACGGTCAACTCAACAAATCAACTATTAAATAAGATACTCCTTTGTTAATCCCACAGCAGGGAAATTTGCAGTGTTACAGCAAAGGGCAATAGCAATAAGCACACATAAGTGAAAAGAAGTAAGATATAAATAAAAACAATTATAATTTACACATTTACATCTTGTCAGCACACAGACGCGACGGCTGAAATTTACATCTTGTCTGTAAACTATAAAATTTGGGTGAGTCTAATGCGTTGGTGTGTGTTGGTAACAGGAAAATCCCCTCAGACACAAAGCTGCACACAGATACAGGATTTTGAATCTTGTATCGTATGCTTATAGTAGCACTGCTGTCCTGCAGCTTTGCCCAAGTCTTATCAAAAACACAGTTGGCAGCGGGCCAGCATCGAAATTAGCTCTAACAGGTTGGCCCAGCAGTCACTCGGAAACCACAAAGGCCCTTGGGAAAGCAGTCGCTCACAGACGAGCTCAGCATTGTGCAAAATCTTCACCATTTTCTTTTCTGTCAAACCCCAAACTGTGATCCTCTCAGTAGGTACAATGGTCAGTCCACTCATTCTCTCTTGTGCCGTGCTGCTCCAAAAGTAGTTTTTGATCCGTTTTGATTGGGAAATAGATCGCTTTGCTGTTTGTGATTCTGCAGATTCCAGGTGCACTCTTGTCGCTGAACTTTGCAGTAACTTTGTCAAACTTAATGTCGTTTCTTTTAATCGATGGAATCGATAAAACCGAGCAAAAGAGTGGCAGAGACAGATTGGTCAACACTGTAGCCTTCTTCACTCTGTAGCTGTAATTGTGCTTTTCCCTCACTGTTGTGTACCACACACACACACACACACATATATACAAGCTGTCTCCCATCTCCACACCAAGCTGTATTCTAAATTACAGCAGCCCAAATCTAACACTGGTGGTGTCGTGCAAACACATTACAGAGTGGAAATGCTACTGAGTGATGACTGAGCGATACTACTTGGACAGCTCAAGTGGAAGTGGGGGTGAGAAGTACTCAGATCTTTTACAAAAGTAAAAGCAGCAGCTTTTAAACATGAAATCAAAACTATAAGCTTGACTGAATAACTAACAGTTGGCGTACGTCATAAACAGAAAGGAAATGGAAGTTGTGGGCGATGTTGGCCACTTTAAGCATTTAAAACAAATTGAAAATTTGATTTTAAGCATGATACTGTAATACAAAAATACTTGACAGATTAATAAATAATATAAATAATCTTACAAATGAATATAACCTGATGGCACAAGTGGAAAAAGACGTATAAGGAGTTTTGCTGTTGTACAGCAGCTTGGCTGTTTTTTGAACATGTAGGTATTTCTAATACTTGTGGGAAAAATGATCAACGAAAGAGGTACTAACACAGGAAGTTGAGAAAAACGCAAGCAGTTTGGTTTCCACTCGTGGCAAAGTCCTCTTAAATCTGAAAAATAAAATATTAGAACTTTCCCAACAGGACTTGTGGGAGCTCAATTTTCCCCCTCACATAATTCCTATGGGATCAGAGAAGATCTGTCACACTAAAATCCGACACTAAAAGAGTCTGCCTCAGTCATATTTCTGTATGAGCAGCGTTAAAGACCTCTGTGCACCCCCCTTTCATACACTCTTGTCTGTCATCTCCACTTTCCTCTGCTCCCTTTATTTTCATTTTATGTCCTCTCTCTCTCTCATGAATTCACCGGATCGCATAGCTGATATCCTCCCAGCAGCCCTGTTATCAGTACATTTTCAATGGTGTGGTTGAAAATAGAAAGAAGTGGTTGGCAGGCTGCCTTGCTGTTGTCACCTTTTGGGTTACAGATAAAAATTCCTGCAGCAGCCCATGTGACCATCGAAATGAAAGGGCAAGACTTTGAGCACTTTATTTTATTGACTTTATTTCTGAGTAATATTGAAGATTACTGCTCTTATTCTGAGTCAACATTTAACCGAAAGGCCGAGACTCCTACATGAGTAAAACAGTTGAGTGCTTTTTCCACCTCTGATGGAATCACTGCAGGAGACACTAAATTGATTTCTCAAGCTGTCTGCATAATCATTTTTCATCTCCCTATTAAAAATATTTTGTAATCAGTTAATGTACTGTAAATATTTATTTTGTGGTGCTGAAGCAGTATAAGACAAGTGACTGACAATAACTCCAAAGAGTAAGCATACAGTGTGCGCAGTTTTGACTTATTTTCAAATAATTCACTCTATTTTTTCCTTCTTTTTGTCTCTCTGCACTTATAACGACTGCATCTCCTGCACAATGACTGCATGTCTGCCCTCTGACATTGTGATCACAAACTGTAGGATGCTAAACTTTTTCAGATTTGGAGCTTTACCTGTGCGCTCATCACTGCGTGACATCAGTGCGAATGCAGGCTCGGAAATAGATTTCGGTGAAGCTTTTGAGATGCTGTAAAAGTTTCGGCGGCATCTGAGAGGATGTCATGTCCTCATCATTGTCAGGGTAGCTTTCCCTTTCTCAAAAATAATGTATCCCGCACCTCCCACTGCACAATCTAAGCAATTGTCCTCTGAAGTGTTGTCATTACTCAAGGCCTTTTGAATTCTATAGAGATCCATTTTCGAACGCTCATAGCGGAAATTAATGGAATTTTTGGATCCTGTTTGCCCTCATCCTGTTCCTCAAACTGGTGAATTAATTTAGAGTATGCACTGCTGAATTTTAAGCACTGTGTATAAGCAACACTTAAACATTCATGCAGTCTGTCTACTGCGCGCCGTCATTTTCTGTTTAATTCAGTGGATGTGTTAATGGGCTGACACACAGATTACATACATTACCAAAGCTTAGAAAATGAAATATATCCATTACAGAAGAGATCACTTATGTGAAATGTAATTCATTCACTGTTTCTCCCATTTGAAAAACTTTCAACTCGTTATGCTGCTAAAATTGCTAATTAATTCTTCTCACTACATAAACAGGAAATTCAGAAGAAAGTAAATTAAAGCTCAGGGTATATTTTCTTCACTTTTTCAAAGTAACAAAACAATGTTGTCTGTCCCTTTGCTTCTGTAGTGGGAAAATTAACACAGCCTGGCAGATTTGCATCTGTCAGCAGTGTGAATATTTAGTGGTGAAAACCCTGTCAGAGGCAGAATGGAAAAACATGCTTGTCAACAACAATAACACACCGTCATCGGCAAAAATCACACATTTAATTGCATGTTTGTGTCCTGCAGTTTGAGAACCGCGGTGCATTTTGTTGATGCTCTAAAGAGAATTAAAAGAGGGCGGCGGTGGTCCTGCATGTCTCACACCATAAAACTGGTTGTTTTTTTTAATACTGTGCTGATCGAGTTCAAATTTACTGCTCCAAGTAATTGCCAAACTTTTGTGAGTTTAAGTTTTTTTGTCTTTTCACGTTTCATTCAGTGCGCATGTTTGGTAAAACTTCAGGAGGACTTCAGGTTGAAACGAATTCACTGACTTGTTAATGAAGAGTAGAGAAAGTGAGGACGTCTGAAGGAGCTACGGTGTTCAGGATGTTTGTCGCCTATTTTAAATGTTAAATTTGTTATTATTAAACTGCTTTTAATGAAGTCATGTTTTAATAACTGGAGGTGTTCCCAATGCCAAAATGTAATTATAGCTTTTTAATGGGAAACAAACCAACATGGCAGACTCTGTCCACACATATTACCGATAGTGGAGGCATTCATTACAACAGACATCATCACATTCATCACAGTAAGGTAGAAGCACCACCACGTAAATGTTTATACTTTTTGTAGCTTGATGGATAGAAAATGTAAGATATGGAAAATTCATGTAATCAATACTGCAGCACGGAGGACTCGGTTTGCTGCATTTCTATCATTCACGGGGGCGACATCATCATCAACGACATGCTAGAAAGCTGAGTGGATGGGAGGAATAAGATAGATGAGAGGAAAGGATGACATGTCTTTCAGGCCAGAAGACAGCCGCCTGCCAAAGCCTGATCACCGTCTCTTTTTCTCTTGGGGGTCAATTCAAAGCTTTTCCCTTTAGACACTGAAATATTTTCTTTGGTCCACATTCACCGCCCAACTGCCTCATCTATGGAGACTTGCCCTGGAGTGTATGCTGACACTGTTCCCAGGTGTCTTGGCTGAGCAATAAGCTCTTTGGAGAGTAGAGTACCATTTCTTTCTGTGTGCCAGTTGCTTTTGCTGCTCGCAGGTTTTGGAGAGCGCTGCGAGCCTTTTTCTACTCTGTCGCACACGAAATCGTGGCAGATTAACATAGATTGAAATCTTTTTCTTTTAGTTCACATTCTCCAAGCAATTGATGAAGAGTATCCATGTCACTGCCTTAGAAAAACATGTGCAAATTTAATGCTACTCTTAAAAAATGAATTTGATATCTCTCAGAATCAGCAGCAGGGATGGAATATTTATTTTGACGTAGAGTTTTTTTCAGGTTGTATTCATATTTAAGAGTGTTCACGTCTATGCCCTGTAGGCTTTCTGAATACATTAGTGATTATTATCAGATAATATTATCGTGAAATACAAGTCCTTTATCTCCTTGCTCTTCAGACAAAAAAGAGCATCTTTAAGCTTTTTTACTAAGTTGTTTAAGAATACAGTCAGGCGAGCCTTCCCTCTGCTGATTTTCCTCCTGTTCCCTGCTGTGACACACTAAGAAAATTATATCTGACATGTAGAATACATATGAGGATAGTATTTAAAGGAACAATCAGTAATATTTTACTGCCTCGTTGTACCATAACATCAGCAGGGGTTTAGTGTTGTTAGACAATGCTAGTCAGCTACTTTTCCACTTTGTTTTGGCGGGAATGCCCCACAGTCTGATCACTGACAGAATAATTCAAAAATCCGAGAATTAAATCAGTTCAAACACACGGATTGAAGAGTAGAAACACTGTAACGGGTTCACTGCCCCTCGATGGGATTCACTGATGGAATCAGTGTGTATCCCCCCTAGGTTAATACGTCCATATAGCTTTGAAGAATCTGTTTACTTGAGAGATCAAAAAATGTTTTTGACCTTGACTTATTTTTTTGTGTACTAGACCACGTTTGTACTTCTTAGTTTAGTCAGTTCTCACAAGCTTCATCATCTGAGAGGCTCTGTAAGCTCGTCCAGTGTACACAGTCTTTATCTAAATTTGTACCTTTAGGTGTACAGCGGCTTATCACTGGGGCAGTACCCTCCTAAGGTACAGCCAAGTTGTACCCTTGACATTGGGTACTTATTTGTACCTTTAGGCCTGAACAAACTCACTTTCTCCTGATTTGTTGTCTGAAAAAATACAGTTTTATTGCCAGAATGTTGCTCATGAAAAACATGTCCAATGTTTAATTCAGTGTGAATCAGACATATATCTGTACTCAGGATTCAGCACCTTCCACTTTTTTTATTTCTTTTATTTCAAGGCTACTCAACCCTATGAGTTAAAAGCTAGTAGGTAAAATATTCATTTTACTAACTTTTTTGGCATTTGGCTGAACACACACTGTCTCCTGATATTGTACCTTAACATTTGGAAGAACCGGTACATACATGTACCTTTACTGCTTGGGAACACATGTACCTTTTTTGGACCTCAAGTTACAGTTACCTTAAGGTCCAATAATTAGCCCTAGGGGGTAGATTAGTGTAGATTCTACCTTGGGGGACAGAAAACTATACCCCTATTTCTGAGAGTGTATAAGAGCCCGCTGTAGGAGCAGAATTCAGGAATTTGCATGTACTCACTTGAACAATCAGGATGAGCTAGGGCACACTGAGCTCCCCCCGCCATGATCCGGGACCCCTGTTGCTTTTTGGACTGCAGGGTGCTACCCCAAAGTCTGCTGGCAGCAGAGGTGGGATTTCCTCTGCAGATAAAACAAGAAAAGAACACAGTGAGAACAAAGAGGTTCACAATCCCTAATCCACTGCAACCAGTGACCTCCAGCTCATTCTCCAGACTTCACTACTCCAAACAGGAGCGACACCTTCTGCAAACTTCCGGGTTGTGAGGTTTAAGGCCATTTCTTGTCACTTGTCAGCCTGGTCTAATAGATGTACGCCCTGTTATGTGACAAACATTTTAAAACCTTTATGGCTGAAGTTGTGATTGGTCAGCTCCTTTGCTGGCGTCTCTAATGTTGGATGCAGTAGATTAAGCTGATTGGGCATTCCTAACACGACCTGCTGCTAACTCTTCCTGGCCGTCTTGGTTTGTTTTTTCCAATGGAAACTGTGGCCACTCACAGAGTTGCCAATTTGGTTAGCATCACCTTTCAGCAGAAACTGCGCACAGAGGATGCTTCTTCAACCCATCTCTTTTTCTATTTCTATCGCCCAGCTGTTTCCATAAATATAACTTGAAATGATAAGTTATATTTATGGATATAATAATTCGGTGAGTTTACTTTCTTGTAAACATGTACTGGAGCATGTACAATCAAATATCGTCCGACTTTGAGGATTGCTTCCTTGCATAAGGCATGAGCGGAGCTATTTCCTGTTCCCGGGCTCATTGTCAGTGATGAGTTGTTTTAAACTCAATCATCCATTTTATATTTTCAGGCTAATCATCAAGAGTTTCTGTAGACTGCACCTGCAAAATGCATGAGCCCTCAGAAACTCTGGATATGAATTACAAGTGGATTTCTTTGCATTCTGCTGGTGTGTGGTACTTGCCGTGTATTTTAAAATTGTAGCCAGGGTGTGGATGCATTTATCCATGACACCCGATTGGCATTTGGTGCCAAAAAATGATTCTGAACAAATTATGATACACTGCATAAGTGTAAGAATTAAACACCCAATTCAATACACGTACTCAAATTAGTTTCAGCGGCAGTTCTGAAATATTTACACTTGCTGAATAAATAGAGTCTTGATTCCAATCAGAATGCAGAGACTAATGCCAATGTAATGAAGCAAGGGCACATTTACCCAACAAAAAAGATAAACTAAATTACATGGTATTTTACAATCCACACTGGTGCGATTTGTAAATTAAAGCACTGCAGGAATGTATCATTGTCGTACCCCAGAGTTATTATCTAAATGCTTAGTCCTTGCACACAGAGACCAGATGTCTCCTAACAATTGTCCAGTAAGAAAATCAACTGATTTTAATGAAAAAACTAAAAGTAAAAATACCAATTTCATCTCACAATCTTACCATTAAAATGTAAAATAATGAACACTGAACTTCTCAGATATGTTTTTATCTTGCGTAAGGTTCTATTTAAGGCCATTTAACCGATCCCTGAGAGAGAACAAGAACTGTAGAGGTAGCTCTAAACATCTATACATTTTTATTTTGACCTAAAGGTTTAGAAAAGACATTTTTCTCAGCATTTATTTTTAAACACCAATAACAGCTACATTACATACCGTGGCACAGATGGCTTTTAAGAGCAGGTGCAAAAGATTGATTTTAGCTCTGTTAACACTAGGTACAACATTTGACACCATTTATCATGCAGTGTTAATGGACTGCCTTCAGCAATGAGTTGCCATGGCTGGTTCAGCGCTGAGTTACATGAGTTTATGTAAAACAAGCAATTTCTCACCTTCCTCAGCAGACACTGGGCTCAGTCGTGACTTCTCTTCTCCCACTGCATGCTCCATTTTTGCAACAGCATTCATAGAAGGCAATGTGTTGTACTACCCTCATTCTACAACGAGATGCACAGACATAACGTCCATTTAAAGTGCATGACCCAAACTCCATTTGCCTTGCTGACCTAACTGTTGGATACTGGATCTGAAAGCAGATATGAAATGTACCTGTCTGGGGCCTCCGTGTTGGTGAACGATCAGGTGTGCACAGCACAGAGGCTATAACCCTGCAGGATTTATGAAGGCGACTATTGAAAAGCAGGTAGAGAGAGTAGTGGAGTCTTCACTTTGGCAAATATGTCAAAGAGGAAGCTTTTTTTTTTAATTCATCCTTTCCTATCTAAAGGTTATATCTTATTGCAGATGAATCTAAAAATAAGACATTTTTATTCATCCTCCTCACATCTAGAAAAGGTCATCCATGCTGTTGGTGGATCTGGTTGGACAAGTTCAGCCGTCCAACCGCAGCTACAGATTGCTTCGGCCATTTTTTATTTAGAATCTCCAACTTTTTCCTCTCTTCATTTGCTAGCTTGGGCACTATGTACGAAGGACACCTTTAAGGCAACACCTTGTGACTTTTAAAAGTCAAAATGACACATCCTCTATCAAATGAAAAGTTGGATTCATCAGCAATGAAGCCTCCTTGCTCAATTCAAGGATTCAGGGAAGCCTTGCTTTCCACATGTTAAAAAAGGATTGTGACTAGTGGAAATGTAATTTCCAATTTCAGATATCAACAATTGTATTTCCGATATGTCCGACATATCAACAAACCATTTTGGATATAGAGGCGGGGCTGGACGTCCAACCCCACCTTCCCGTGGGCCGCAGCCAGTAGGCCTACTACTTGCCCAAATTACCATATGCATTTCGGATATGTTGCCCTAATTACCATATTCATTTTGGATATTTACATTGAAGATATCTACAATGACATTTTGAGTAGTGGAAATTCCTTTTTGGATATCTAAAATTCAATTCTGACTAGTTATAAAAGAAATTGTAGATATCTCAAATATAATTGTAACTAGTAAGAATGTAATTTCAGANAAATTGTTGATATCAATAATTAACATTTTTACTAGTGAGAATTGAGTTGTAGATATCATTAATTAGAATTGTAACTAGTCAAAATTACATTGTGGATATGTCGACTTGGAATTATAACACGTCGAAATTGAATTATAGATATCTGTAATTAAGTTTGAATAGAAGTCAGTGGTAAAAGTTGACTAGCTGTAATTAAGTTACAGATATCTATAATGAACATTTTCACTAGTAAGAAATGAATTGTTGATATCAACAATTAACATTCTGACTAGTCAGAAATGAATTGTAGATATCTTTAATTAGAATTGCAACTAGTCAAAATTACATTATGGATATGTTGACTTGGAATTCTAACTAGCCAAACAGCAATTGTTGATATCTACAATTGCTATTACCGTTACTGATTAAATGTTAAAAGGGCTTGCCATAGTTACCACTACGAATATAATTTTCACTAGTTAGTTATCAGACATCTGAAAGGCAATACCTGAAATGACATTCTTGCTAGTTACAATTCCAAGCCAACAATATCAATAATTTAATTTTGACTAGTCAGAACTGAATTTTAGATATCTAGAATTCCATTTATGATATCTGTAATGTAAGAACAATTGTAGANTATGAAATGTACCTGTCTGGGGCCTCCGTGTTGGTGAACGATCAGGTGTGCACAGCACAGAGGCTATAACCCTGCAGGATTTATGAAGGCGACTATTGAAAAGCAGGTAGAGAGAGTAGTGGAGTCTTCACTTTGGCAAATATGTCAAAGAGGAAGCTTTTTTTTTTAATTCATCCTTTCCTATCTAAAGGTTATATCTTATTGCAGATGAATCTAAAAATAAGACATTTTTATTCATCCTCCTCACATCTAGAAAAGGTCATCCATGCTGTTGGTGGATCTGGTTGGACAAGTTCAGCGGTCCAACTGCAGCTACAGATTGCTTCGGCCATTTTTTATTTAGAATCTCCAACTTTTTCCTCTCTTCATTTGCTAGCTTGGGCACTATGTACGAAGGACACCTTTAAAGCAACACCTTGTGACTTTTAAAAGTCAAAATGACACATCCTCTATCAAATGAAAAGTTGGATTCATCAGCAATGAAGCCCCCTTGCTCAATTCAAGGATTCAGGGAAGCCTTGCTTTCCACATGTTGAAAAAGGATTGTGACTAGTGGAAATGTAATTTCCCATTTCAGATATCAACAATTGTATTTCCGATATGTCCGACATATCAACAAACCATTTTGGACATAGAGGCGGGGCTGGACGTCCAACCCCACCTTCCCGTGGGCCGCAGCCAGTAGGCCTACTACTTGCCCAAATTACCATATGCATTTCGGATATGTTGCCCTAATTACCACATTCATTTTGGATATTTACATTGAAGATATCTACAATGACATTTTGAGTAGTGGAAATTCCTTTTTGGATATCTAAAATTTAATTCTGACTAGTTATAAAAGAAATTGTAGATATCTCAAATATAATTGTAACTAGTAAGAATGTAATTTCAGATATCTAGAATTTAATTTTGACTAGTCAGAACTGAATTTTAGATATCTAGAATTCCATTTATGATATCTGTAATGTAAGAACAATTGTAGAAATCTACAGTGAACATTGCGAACATTGAGAATTGAATTGTAGATATCATTAATTAGAATTGCAACTAGTCAAAATTACATTATGGATATGTCGACTTGGAATTATAAGATGTCAAAATTGAACTATATATAGATATCTGTAATTGAGTTTAAATAGAAGTCAATGGTAAAAGGGTTAGTTGTAATTAAGTTACAGATATCTACAATGAACATTTCCATTAGTAAGTAATTAATTAGAACTGCAACAAGTCAAAATTACATTATGGATATGTTGGCTTTGAATTCTAACTAATCAAAAAGCAATTGTTAATATCTACAATTACTATTACTGCTACTGATTAAATGTCAAAACGTCTTGTCATACACTTAAAATGTCCTATGTGCTTATAAAATAATGTATTATAATAATTTATTATTATTATTATATATTTATATACTGTTTATAGATGATACATGTGGGAGGGGGGTTAAAATGTTACCTACATATATTACTTCTCTTCTTCAGTCATTGTTATTACAATTATTATTATTATGATGATTATTACTGTATTATTAGTAGTTGTTGTTGTAGTAATATTAATATCATTAATTTTAATATAATTTGTGAATATAAAGAAATGACAAAACAGAGATTACAATATTTTGCAAAGGGTTTAGACATTCTGGAGGAAATAAAACTCTTTCTCTGAAAAAACTTATTGCTATGGCCCTGCTGTGCACCTCATATGGAAATGCACAGCTGTGACGTCTGACAATTCATTGGAAAATTCACTCACACTAAAAATAAAGTTCAAAGTCCCCCTAATATAAACCTCCTCCCTACCTCCTTGCTGCTGTGCTACTTACTTGATACTTGTCTAGTGAGCAATGATGGATGCTTGAAGCCAATACCTCGTGTGGATCAACATTTTTAAATATTGACACTATGGATAAGCAACTTAGTCAATTATGTTTTCCAGGAATCTGTAAACAGACTTGTTGCTTTCTTCACTTAAGTCAAATTGGTTAAAATTATCATTTATTATTACTCTTTTTGGGTGTGCTTAAAAGCTTTGGGAAGCACTGAGGATTAATATTTTTCAGGAGGCTTCAATCGCTGACATTTCCTATGAATATTATGGGGTTGTCTCACAGGTCTTTCAGTCTTATTGCATGTCTGAAAGTATGTTTATTTACTGCAGTAGACCTTGTTCGGTGTAAAATCGACACCTCCTTCATACTCCGTGGCTGCCTCTTCCTTTTCCTCTTTCATCTCCATCACATCCTCCTCCCTCTTCCCGTGGAGGTGTCCTCGATGATTTCCACGGCCCCTCCTCTCGTGCGACTCCTGGAGTCTTTGCTGCTGTCTAACCAAGTAAATTATAGGCAAATTTAGCAGGCTGGTTAACATGGGAGTCAGGATCTGGGCTCGCTTAAAAACCCAGTGCACATAATTCATCAAAATTAACATCAGTTATAACTTTGCAGTACCATCCTAAATTGCAGGACTAAATTGCTCCCTCTGTCACACACACACACACACACACACACACACACACACACACACACACTTTGTCCCTATTCATATTCAGGAACAAAGATGACGTGGTATGAAGGACTTTGTTAGACTATAACTTATAAACTTCTTTGTAGCTCTGTCACTGACATTATGAGGCTCCCTTGCGAAATGTCAGATGAGCAACTGATGTCAGGCAGCCTCATACATCAATATTTCAGTGTTTACTCTCCAGCTAAAACTTCCTGTACATTTTCACCTCAGATAAAAAGCAATACCTCGTTATATTTAATATCTGCTTTCTTTGAGCTATGAAGATGAGGCTTTGGTATAACTTGCATTAAGTGTCTGTACTGAAGTGATAAGGTTGCAGAAGTTTGTTTATTTTTTCCCTGGCTGTTGCCTTGCCATGTAATGTTGGTGTAACTTTCAATCAGCTCCGTCAATCTTCTTCCCTCCTCACACCATTAACATTTTTATTTGACATTTTCATAGACTAGTGCATCTGTCATGTTGATGCAACCTCTGCGGAGTCAATTTCTGAACACACACATCCATTTCAAATAGCACCCAAGAAAACTGAGCCTTTTCTCCATATTTAAAGCGTGACGGCTGAAATATTAATGTGTCATACAGCATCTCACTTTAATCATTACGGTAATGGCATATTGCAAAATA
Source organism: Oplegnathus fasciatus (assembly GCA_003416845.1). Classification (NCBI taxonomy): domain Eukaryota; kingdom Metazoa; phylum Chordata; class Actinopteri; order Centrarchiformes; family Oplegnathidae; genus Oplegnathus; species Oplegnathus fasciatus. The sequence goes on along the minus strand of NTHP01000381.1, from coordinate 446,561 downwards.
TATTTTCTATTATGTTGTGTTCTTGATTGATATTACCAGTTTAAGGTATGGCATAAGGTGTGAAAAATTCATAAAAACTCTGTTCCTGCAGGACGTACTTTTTGAAGCAGAGCTAGCCACTTAGTTATTGAAGTTATTATTTGGTTTTTAGCCCTGGTGGCATGGCTCTAGTGGCAGCATTGTCACTCTGTCAATGCACCACTTTGGTCCAGACTGAAATATCTTAACAACTATTGTGTGGATTGCCATGAAATTTGGTTCAGACATTCATGTCTTTCCTCCGGATGAATTTTAATAATGTTGGTGATCCCTTAACTTTTCATCCAGCCCCATCAGGTCAAAATATTGGTATGTCCAATACTTTGGTTTATGACCAAATACATGCAAAACATGACATTTCCATTAGCCTCAGCTGTACTTTGTGTTTTGTGTCAATTAGCAAACGTTAGCATGCAAACACCCTAAACTAAGGTGATGAAGGCGATGGCGAACATGGTAAACATTACCTGCTAAGCATCTGCATGTTAGTATTGTCATTGTGCGTATGTTAGCATGCTGACGTTAGCATTAAGCTCAAAATACCATTGTGCCTATAAGTACATCCTCACAGAGCCGCTACCATGCTGTTGACTCCTTAGTCCTCACATAACATGTACTGCATCATTCCGTCATCTTGAGGTAAGCGTTAGGGTTAGGGCTACTTAACTACATAGAATTGCTCGTCTGTTTAAGTTGGTAAACACAATTCTAAATGCAAACCCTAACTGTTAAATAATCTTTAAAGCTGTGAGAATTTGAACACACATTTTGAGTTGCTCGTGGATGAATGAATGATAACCCACGTGTGGTGCAAGAATCAAACACAAAGCAAGGGCCACCAATTAAACTCCAATAAAACTGACATGAGATGGATAATGAAAGCGGATGTGCGCTTGTGCACCTTCCAATGAGATTAACACTTGGTCATCAAAGAAGTCTTGTCTCCAATAGATGACACAATAACAGAGTTGATGGAGTGATGGAGCGGCCCATCTATTACTGATTTATCAAGCAAATGAGTTACTTGCCCTTGTCATGTACAATAGTTGGCTTTCTGAGGACATATTATGCCTGCTAGGCCAATGGTTCAGACAGGCACCATGTAAATACGAGGTCCCTGGTTTTATTTGGTCTCATGTCATCCCCCTCCCTGTCTATTGGTGAGGAAAGCCCGATGAAAGAAACGCTGAATGATAGATTGCATTGAGTTACAGAAGTTAGTGGAAAAGAGGATAGCCCAGACATGACGTCACGACTTCAGCTTATTGGACAAATTGAAATTTTGACCAAGTGGGTCACAAAGTTATCACGATTCATCATGAGAGGGACACGAATGTCTGCACCAAATTTCATGGCAAAAGAAAAAAAATGGAATAAAAATCTATCTTTTATAACTATACAGTGATTTTTAGCTTCTTTTCTGTTTCCTAACTTACTTACTTAACTTGTTATGCATTTTCACCCTTGCTTGGTGGTGTACAGTGGAGAAGAGGACAGGAAACATGGGGAGGAAAAAGAATGAAATGCTATTCAGAAATGGTACGGTTATGTGGTGTGCATCTTAGATCACCACTATGACATCCTAGTAATGACTGCAAACACTGCAATCTGAAATTTTTACACTCAAAAACTGTACTTTTTTCTTTACTTTACCACTCGCTAAATGAACAGTTGCTCTCTTTAGTCTTTGGTCCTCACTTAACTTAAACAAGCAGATGTCCTGCCCTTAATTCACACATGCAGTTAAGGTGCTCTGGCAAAGTGCTGCTGTTATAAAAACCTTTTATTATGAAGCCATTTATAGCAAATGTGGTTCCACAGTAGCCTGCATAGACTGAAATGTTTGAAAAGGTAAAGGCAGCCTTTGCTTTCATACACTGTTTGATTTTTGTGAACCTTGTGAATTGTGAACCACCTTAATCCAAATGACAGTTAACCACTTAAAGAAAGTGTTTCTCCCCAGACTACAAACAACTTCAGCCCAATAATGGCTCAAGCCGAGAGCATCCAAGGGGCAAACATGTGGTATCTGGTATATCAGAGCCCACAAAAGGGACAGGTCAGGTACATCTCTAAAATTAAGTCCTTTAAAGCTCTTATAAGTGATCAGACAACTATCAGAGCTATGGGGAGTTGAGGGAAGAATTGTTGGTTCAGCAGACTTCCCCAGCAAAGTGAATTAGTCAGAGGCACATACACACAGCAGCAGGCCGCTCGGAGACATTTACTGCGTGAGCAAAGTTACGACCTAACTTTATAAAAACATATCATCAAAAACAGAACCCTAATGCAGTCTTATTGGCCCAACAAACCGTCTTTCATAGCCACTGACCAGAGGTCTACGAGGACTATGATATTTATGTCTTTGTTAAGACGTCCTGGCTGCAGAGTGCAGAGGGTAGATATCCAGTAAATCTCACTCCTCAGTGAGTTGTCCACTTCTGCTTTCTATTCTTTCATTTGCTTCCCTAATTCGGCTGTTGTTGCATAAAGGACAACACTCATTAATAAAGGACGCCTGAAGAAAGGTTTTCAGAATTTCCTCAACTGATTTACTTTTCGTTCTTCCTTCCTCTTAGGAAATAAGCGTATAATGTCCATGTACGTGTATGTTCATATTCTGACCTCAAGCTGACTGTAGGTACGTTTGTATGTTTAGCTTGTCTCATTGTATTGCACGCAAGCTAAGAATACAATTTAATCTTTTTAATGTGAGAAAAAAGGTAAATGGGTATGAAAATAGTTTAATCTTTTTCTACCTGCCTAAGGTGGATAAATAAGAGAGTCTAATATCAAGCAGGACAAAACAATGAAACTTTTATCCAGATATGGCCATTTTTACAGTACATAGCAGGGCTACACATCAGGGGGGAAATAGCATGATAGTATCAAACTAATGCTTTTTTAACATTTAGGAAATAACTGCTGGGAGCAGTGATAGTCTGAGTAGTCACACAGGAAGTGCTCTCTATGTGTTATCTGATTTTATTTCCCAATTAACAGCTCTCAGAGGTAAACACATCATGTATACACACAAAAATGAATAAATTATTAATTAATTAATTAATTATTAGCTTTTCTTTATTGATTGAATTGCTTGCTTTAAGGGCCCAAATCAATAACTTTTGGGAATTATTTGAAAGTGACAGCAGACTCCAGTCTTTTGGTGGCTGGGCAACACTTTTGTTTACATTTGTGCCTTTAAAGCACATATATCCACAAACATGACATTCACTGACAGATTTATTTCCTCTGCGGTCTTCCTTTTTGAAAGGTGAAGTGATTCCTCTAACTCTATAAATCATCTCATCTCTTTTTTGACCGCCTCTTTCTGCCAATCAATCAGTCGGCCTCTCTCTCTCTTTCTATTTTATATTCTCTCCAGTGGCGGTGAAGATCCCAGAGGCAGACTGCTGGAGATGAGGAGTTCTTGTGCAGTAATAGCCCATTACAAGTCATTTCTCATACAGTGTCACTGGTTCCCAGCTAGTCCTGTCACTCAGTCACTCTGTGAACGAAGCCACATAATCAACAGAAAATGGCCAATTCTGCAGTGAGACACATAAAACACACATAAACACACACACACACACACACACCACCTCTTCTGCTGAATCTGTGAATTGGATTTTTATGATTTCTCTTGTGAGCCAAGTCAAATAATCCATTGAAAATTCATCAGCCTTCACAAAGAAAACAGAAATAAATAATTACTCTCTGCTAAACGTAAGCAAAACCGGTCATTCTGGTTCCCCAGAATACAGGAGTTTGATGTTCAGTTAGCTCGGTAACAATGCCACACACCTTTTACACTCTTGCTTAGAATGGAATATCTAAAAAATGAGAGAGTGCAAATCGAAAGCCCCCCTCACATTTCGATTCTTATTAATTATTCAGCTGTTTTCCCCTGTGCAAATAGAAAAAGCAACATAATCGAGGCTTACACAGATTTGTTTAATTTAATATTGAAACCTCATCTCTACTCTCTTTACTCCTGTTGCTCTTTCTCTCTGACTTCCCACTCACTCGATCTCTCTCATATTTATTTCTTCATATTTATTCTCTTTGTTTTTCCTCTCTCACTGCGCGACTCCCCCACCACAAACCTCCTCCCCCTCCTCCTCCTCCCCTGCGCACTTTAGATGTAATTGAACTCTCATCAGTACTCAGTTCAGTTCATTGTTAATAAATAATTCACATATTTATAATGGGTGACATCCTCCTCTGGTTTCAATTACATCTCCACTGACTCTTTTCTCAGGGGATACAAGGAAAACAAACAAAAGCAACTATTTCAAATGTTTACATTTCAACAAATCAAGCAGCCCAGACCCCTTATAAATATATTCAGCAGAGCCTTCGGGCCACTACTGTATCACACATACTCAGCTCTTTAAAGATTTACTGGTGATAATTGCTGTCATGCAGAGTAGGATCACAAAACAAATAGCTGAGTAGCAGAATAGCATCTCAAATCAGCATAACAGAAAATTTCATCACCCGTTTCAAATTAACATTACAGAAAACGCGATCACCTAGCCTAAATGAGCATCACAAAACCCATTATCAAAACCAATAGAGAATCTGCATTACAGAACAAAATTCAACTCGGCAGAAGTCATTGCATTTGAATTTAATTTCCTTCTCAGTCCTACCTTTTTCCCATGATGCCTGTTATTAAATACACACCAGACTGTCATTACAGTCATATCAGTGAAGGTACATTGCGAGGCTTTATTAAACTTTCCTCCATACTCTCTTCTCAGGTGCATTTTCTATACAAATTGAAATCTGCTGTAGTGCAATACCATTCAATTATGATGAATAATTGCCCCTCACTTTTCAAGTCAATTTCAAAGGCAAATGAACTGTACTGCAGTGACGACTGTGCCCAAGATAGGGCTTTTACTTGACACTCACTTTTCCTACACCAGTGGCCAGAATTGAGAACCTTTTTGTCACATTTGACCCAAGGACAAACACATATGTGCATATTAGCTCCAAGGCAATCATCTAGCCAAAAACATACAAACATATCAGGGTGTTTTTGCGGGTGAGCCTCTTAGGACGTGTTCACACTAAGCCAGTTAAATAGGAAAATTCATATTTTAACAGATGATGGTTGTAATGAGAGAAAGGAGAAGGCATTTCAGTGTGGGTGGAGAACATTTTGAAAATTACCTGAAAGCACTGGTGTGGGTGTAGGCAGTCCAAAGGTGAAGTGAAACAAAGCAAATTTTTTGCTTCATGTTTCTCATAGATTTTGACTGTTCTTGAAGTCTGCCAAACACTGAACAACTGTATCAACTAACAACTACTTAGCAAGAAACATTCTCACCAACCGTATGTGTGTGTGTGTGTGTGTGGCTGTGCGTTCGTTCATCATGTAGCAACTCATCAGAAACTCCAATTCTTCCTGCCATATTCCTCCAGTCTCTCGTTTTTTCTCTCGTCTCTTTACATTTATGAAGGAGAGTCTTGAAGCTCTGGGATGAGCCCGCATTTTTCGCTCGAGTCATTTTCAGCTCGCGTGGAGAAGTCTTCGCCTCATTTCACATCCATTACCATCCACTCAAATCATTCCATTGACTTTGTATGTAAGTGCACTGAATCTAAAATTTGCTTTGTTTAAGCTGCGATGTGCGTTGTTGTTGGCCACAGTGCCTCTTTTTTGATACTGCCACTGGGGGGGCACCAAAGTTAAAAATGTTCTTCTTAGTTTACATTTGATGTGAACAAAAGCATGCCAATAGAAATGCTACAACAAAAGTATATTCAGCAATACTTTTGTCATGAGAGGTCGCGAGCTCTGAATTTTTTTCTCGGCTTTTCTTTTGTGCTCGGGCTTGGTAGATCAGAGTTGCACAGTAGATTAATTTTTGACAGTTTTTGAGGAGCTTTACAATGCTATTCATGAATTCAAATCCCATGCTGCTGCAGTATTTATTTGCCAGCATGTAAAATGTATTTCTTCATTATTAATACACCTGCTTGACATTTCTGTGTAGCCACTTTGCTGTCGATGATTATAATCAAGCATGACAAAAGGGCAGAAAGGTCAAACTGACAGACTGCTGCCGAGAATGAAACAGCAATTGTCAAGTGCATCTTTTTTTGTGGACAAGAGGACAAAATGTAATGTTGACACTTACTTGGCCCTATAATTTAGGGGGGGGGAAAAAGTAATTACACTGCATGCCGAATCGAACACTCAGTCAATCATGATATGTTAAAAGGATTTATGGGAGGATTAATGTGGTATTGTTAGAATTTTGCAATGGTCTTTTGCTTTCATTTGGTGTGAATTAATGTTGTCTTTGCCTGTAATGTGTCAGAACCACAATTACTATTTTTTAAAGATGGCATCATTCCATCATAGGTCTCTCAACAGTGAATGTAAATCCAATTTCCACATATGTTGTTATGCTCAGAATATTCTCATTCAAGTTTCCTAAACACTCCTTATGCATATAAAATATTATGCATATGATTGTATGTGGAGATTTACCTCCTATATTTGAAATTCATTCATACTTAGACATTTGACAGCACAACATTTATTTCCTAAATATATGAACAATTTAGCATAATGCCAAAATATTCTGGACTCTTAACTTGCATCCATATTGTTGCCACAACAACCTTGTTTTCTAAGGCTAGCAGTAGTTATACCTTTGCTGTGGATTTGTCTATGTGACATGTGATAGTCAATTTGTCACAGATCCCATCCCATTGTGCTCATAGCTGAATTGGAAAAGGTTGACAGCAAATTGATTACCACCTTCATGAGACCAGTTTACCATGATTGACGCTGTTTGGTTTTGTGAAGCCAGTTATTGCAAAGATAAGACAAGCCTCGGATGCTGTGACAAGTGACACAGACACAGAGAGACAGCAAGAAAGACTTTTCAACAGTATCACCAACAATCTTTGCAGTACCGGTTTCCTCAAAGTGCTGAAAGACTTGTATTTATAGCTGCAGCTTATTGGGCAAAAAAAGCCAATAATCCCAATGCCTTCAGTCCTATACAATTAAAAAGGGGTATTTGGGGGGAAGAAACCCAAAGACGGGGTGAGTGGGATGACAGAGTGAGCACACAGATTGTTCAATCCATTTCACTGGCGTACCAAAATGCTAATGTTGTTTATCAAGAAAAAAGCATTAATGATCCACTCGAGGGACCACAGAGCGGTGCTGAAAAACTAATTTATGCTTCGAAAACAACGTAACTAAGATCGACCAGTGTCATCAGAGGAACATCCACTTAAAACAGCAGCTGTAGAAACCGCGATGTGAGAGTCACACTTGCTACTGTGGCCATTTTCAAACTTCCTGAGATCACAGACAATGGCAGACTGGGTTTTGACACACATTTTCTCATTCACACCTCTCTGTCTTTTCCATCTCCCCTTTCCCCCGTTATCTCTCTGTATATTCGGAGGTCTCAGTACCGCTGTGCGTGCAACCTCTAATCTCTTCATCTCCTCTTCTTCACTGGTGGAACAATGTGTCCTGACAGTCGACAAGACTCTGTCCTCCCAGGGGCATAAACAGCTGTGGCTGGTAACCTTATTAAGAGGTCCGAGATAGCGTCGCATGTGGAGATTAAAAGAGAGAGAGAGAAAGAGAAAGAGAAAGAAAGAGGTTGGAACAATAGAAAGAAAAGATAACAGCCAGAATGATAAATGACCAGCGGAACAGAGGGAACACCAGATTGACATTGTCTCTTGGTACCCATGCATAAAGATACACATGTAGGCATTGCACTATACAGTGAGTGACACAATATTACCTTCAAGGTCATGCATTGAGCTGCAACAAAAATGCCTCCACAATGAACTTTTTACGAGATGAGTTGGCCTGAAATTGGCGTAACACAAGGATTCAGGGGAGTAAGTAATGTAGCCTGATATACTTTATGGCTGTGGAGTGTGCATGCATACATTAGAGCTTTTGGGTGTGTGTTTTCAACATCACATTCAGATAGCGTGGTACTTAAAGGTCTAAACACTGTCTTCTAATTGTACTCCTTGTCTCATCTTCTTTCTTCCTGATTTTCTGTCCGTCTTCATGGCTCCCTTAGAGATTTAGCACAATCTCGCCTCACCCTGCTTTTCATCCTATTTCAGTTCCAGGCTTTATTGTGTCCTCGAGTGTTTATTAGTTTATTAGAGACCTTGAGAAAAGATGGAGGTGGTAGACCAGTTAGAATGAAAGATAAATCCTCTTCATTTCAGAGTTATGAAGCCTAGTTGGTGTGGCATTCTAATTTCTTAAAAGACAAATCAAAGCGGTCTGTTAGCCAGCAACACATATCCATTAGTATGCATAACAAATGCTATAGATTTCAGCTGTATTAAGTGTGTCCAGAAACAAGTATTTGCCTCTTATTCGATGTCGTCAGACACTGATGCCACATTTGCCATCAGACCAATGTATCAACAGTTAAGTATCAACACAAGAATCTGTCCCAGCTCTGGGGGCTTGGTGCTCCAGTGAATTTCCCCCGCTCCTTAATTTGGAGTCAGTTGATTAATTGAGACAGTGTTATATAAAATGCTGAATGTGACAAAATCTATGTTGAGAAATGTTAAAAGTTACACACTAAGCCATCAGCTAAATAATTTGTATTTTCACCACAACTAGATTAGAATCAATATTTAGTTGGTCTATTGCCCCAGCTGTAGCTCAGAACACTAGGCTTCAAAGAAACACAGGGAGTGTTTCTTCTGGCACCCTACCCATACAAAGAGGCAAAGATGAGAAAGATATTCTCCACAGATACAAAAAATAAAAAAAGACAGGAATACTATCAGTAGTTATAGAAAAAATGGATTTTAAAGGAGGCTCTTTTAAAGGATTTTTCTAAGATGACAGACATCATGAAGAAATCATTACACAAAGAGTATGGGGCCACTCTCGGAAGTCTCAACTAATATGGAGCTCCTTCATGTCTCAGTTGCAGAGTTTATCCTTTAAAATTTTACTGACATGTCAGTGGTGTAAAAAGGGCTAATGTTGTCAAAAAGTCTTACATCCATGGATTAAATAATTGCCCATGCAACACTGTAACTACATCAGGGCCTTGATGTCAAGGGGCCCATCAGTAGTCATAACTACAGTTAGCCAACTATAGTCTTGTCCAGTCTTGTCTTTGGGCCCAGTGTTGCATTTTGTGTGATATATCTATATTTGCAACTTATCCATACGGATATACAAGATGACAAATTGTCTCTATGTGTGGGAACACCACTCACTTTTTTTTTCTTTCGTACAGATCAAAAGTTTTCAGATAAAATGGAAAACTGTGTCACATGTTCAACATTTCAGAATTTTGGTAATCCCCAAGGCCCCATCGTGGGCCCTCTAATTTTTTTCTCTTTCTTTGCTCCTCCTGGACAAACAGTTAGGAACGATAACGTTTCCTTCCACACTTATGCTGATGACATGCAGCTTTACCTTTAAGTCCTACCAATTCTGATTTACTGGACACACATGAGAATTACCTAGTACACATTAAGTACTGAATGGCACAAAACACAAAAAGAGTTTAATGATTGTAAAACTCAGGTCATAATTTTCAGATGTTATGTTCTGGCCTCCAAAATGGTATTCATTCCCTGGGTATTCTTGCCATTAATGTAAAGCCTGCTACTAAAACTTGCTTGTATTTCTGTCAGCTAAGAAATATCTGTCAACCAGGATTGTAAGAGAGTTATTCATGCCTTTATCATCTCTGGACAAGACTTCTTCCAATCTCTGTACTCACAGAGTACAATGCAGCAGCCAGACATCAGACTAAAACAAGGAAAAGACGTCACATTGATCCTATTTTGGCTCTATGATTTGGCCTTTTCAGGTATTTCTGAACTTAAAGAGTATTTAAAGCCCTATAGTCTGCTCAGAACTGCTCACCATACTAAAGTTCACAGTCAAAATTAAATATGATGTTGCCCCACTTTTTTGGATAGACTTCTGGAGTGGTTGTCATCTTCCATGATATCTTGGCTAAGTCTTGGCTTAAAACTCATATTTATTCAAAAGCCCTGGTGCTATTTAATGCTCTGTAAACTTTACAATAATGTATTCATTTGAGCTTATTCTAATATGTCTATATTATTTTTATGAATTATTATCAGTGTTCTGGTATGTTTTGTTATTGTTTCTTTATTCTTTTCCTGGTACAATTATTTTTATATTCAATTCCTCATGGTCCATATTTTAGTTTCTTTTTATCAAAGCAATTTCTGGAGAAGAACTAGGAGTAACATGCTTAGAGGTAACCTGTTTGTTAATAGTACCAAGTGCTATTGCTTGTTTTTCACAATTAAAACATACCTTGGGAATTAACTGTTGCTTCATGTCCCTCTATTTAGAAATGACCAGCAAGACCGTGCCAGACTTTGCTGGCACAGAACACCACCATGCATTTCACATTCCAAGATCGGTCCTCTGAAGTGTAAAATCAGGATTCACCACTTCAGTCGTGGAAGGGATTTTAACACTTTTATTTGCTTGATGGTAGGCCCAATAGTTACATGCCAGCCAAAGGTAAATTATAAATTAGCCTAAGCTAATTATTTCCTCGTGTTCGCAGGTGATCTCCCAGGCTGCTTTTGTCCAAACCTATGTTTTGGGCCATTGTTTTGCTTCAGCTTTGTTTTCTGTGTGACAGTTCAGCTCTGCCTTCTCCATATCCAGGCCTTCTTGTAAGCCAACAGGATCCTGTGATGGGCAGGATGAGGCAGTGCTGGCTGTCCTGTGTTATACTGAGTCTGGAGACAGTAAAAACCTACTGCAAGGGCTCAGGGTACAAGGGTTCTGCTTCTTTGCATGCCATCATATTAGTTGGTCCTTTACTCACAGTTGCAGTTTGGTGATTTTGCCATATTGTAGCAAGAATCAGTAGTGGAACAAGATCACGCCATGCCCAGGTGCAAAGCGCTCGACTGGGCCATTTGTCCAAACCATACAATTCTCTTTTTATACTGTAGATGGCCACTTTGTGGCCTAGGCATATAACATACTACCAATTATAAAACACAACCACCCTCTGCGGTATAGCCTTACAGGAATTCATCCGAAAAGATCCCGAACAAAAACTAACAAAAGCTGACGACAATAATTTTAAAAAAGTGTTGGACACGGTGTTGGTGTAACATACATAAATACATATATCAGATGGCAAAATAGTGCATTGCCAAGGCAGGAAAGTAGATGTATAAGCAGTATAAACACCGAAGCGACTGCCGCCCACAAACACGTGTATTAAAGCAGAGCCTGCACATTTTTTGCACACACATCATTCCGTTGCTATGAAATGCAATGTTTTCTGACTTTGTCTTGTGGAGTGTTATAGTCATTAGTCAACCACCAGTGAGTAATGACCATAACAGTGTTATACTCATCAATTTGAATAGCATTCTGTGTGCCTTATACTCAGTTTCTTCAACTATATGCCCATGGTACACCTTTTTTGTTTGTTCACACAGTATTATAATATGATCAATCCACTCAAAAATAGTAGACAGGCTGTGCGCACCTATGAAGGTGGTAACCAGTGGATGATCCACCATGAGCATTTTAGCCAGACCTCACATGCATCTGTTAGCTGTGGAATTACATCGTAGATGTGTTCGATCTGCGTCACTAGCATGCCTGCTGAGTGTTGCATTAAATCAGTGATTAATTAAGTACCCACAATGTAGTAATCGTTACTTTTATCGCATTGTTGCACATTTTTTGTGCTGTTCTCAAAGTGCTAATGAAGTTTAACATATCTGAGCCATGAGCCTGGATTTGGCTATACCCACTGACACTGCATTGGCAGGAATGCTGCCAAGAACCTTTGCTTACTTTCACCTGCTGCTGGTAACGCTCCATCCCATGAAAACAGTTGATCAGAGCTTACATCACTTCTGGATGCCACTTCCAAAAAAATGAATGGGCCACTGGGATGGAACCTACCACATCTAGTCAAGGATCTGCATTTTTTCTCTTTTTTCACCCGTTTTTAGATGGCCAATTCCTCATATACAACAGTCCTTGTTGTTGCCACTCTCTTTGTTGGTCCTGGGATGGTGTAGACTGTTGTGTGTATCCGCCGATACTCATGGAGTCACCAGCTGCTTTCACTTTCACATGTCTTTTCCACCTTTTGCCTGGCCATCCTAAGGAGAACATTTTGCTGTGTTCAAGTTAAGAGGTCTGGAATGTAAGCTGGAGCAATGCCAGTAATAATTTTATATCTGAGTAGTAAAAGTCCTGCTATCACCCACAGATTCCACCATCCTCCACAAAGGCACTGTAACCAACCAGTAGGAGATGCCACCACAGTGACAAGGACATGATCCCACACCTGCTTCCCATCCTGTCAGCACTGCCAATTGTGTTTAATGTAGCTGCCACAAGCCTTCACTTTATGCCCCATTTGTAGCTTTCCATAAATTAAACTGGCAGTGTGGAGCATCACCTATTCACTGTAGACATGGATAGTTTCCAGTGTCAGCAATTAGAAGATAAACCTTCATTTACAATTGTTACATGTAGTTTTCTGACTGAAATACTTACTGAATTACAACTGTCATCTAACAGGTGGTAGGCTTGGAATTTCCTTATACTTTCCTTAAACACACCACTACAGACGGGGGACAAAGTAAAGAAAAAACCTGAATAAATGAGGGGGAAAATATAACAAATTGAAATGATACCATATAGATGAGAAGCATTTTCTGGCATGGCTTGGGTCCATTTGTCCTCTTAGGGGGAAGGGTCAATGTAAATCAACAGAAAATTATTCTGAGTGATCACCTTTATACATAAATGAAACATTTCAATCCTGATAGGAAAGGTCTCTTCCAGGGGTACCATCCCTGCATCCATAGGGCATGAAGGGTTCCTGAATGGTTTGATGAGTATGAAAATGATGTGAATCATATGCTATGGCCTTCGCAGTCACCAGATCTCAACCCAATTGAACACCTATGGGAGATTTTGGACCGACGTGTTAGACAGCGCTCTCCACCATCATCATTAAAACACCAAATGAGGGAATATCTTTTGGAAGAATGGTGTTCATCCCTCCAGTAGCGTTCCAGAGACTTGTAGAATCAGTGCCAAGGAGCATTGAAGCTGTTCTGGCAGCACGTGGTGGCCCAACACCTTACTAAGACTATGTTGGTTTTTCCTTTAATTTGTCACCCGTCTGTAGGTTGTTGATGTTCTTCTGAGTTACAACAATCAGTGAGTTTGTTGTTGTTGTCATCTGTATGAACGGCATTCTGTGAGCCATGTGCACTGCGAAGTCGTCCTCAATCTGCCCTATATTCAACCTGTCTGCTCATTCATTCTCAGTGCATAACATAACCTGTCCCAACCTCTCTGTCCCACTGCGCTCCTCAAAGTTTTCTGAAAAAGCTGAATGAGTGGAATGAGCGCTCTGCAATCACAACATGGGGGATTATTGTTAAAAACAGCAGAAAGGCCTCACACACCTAAGTGAATGTAGAAGTCACTGCTGGAGGATCATCATGAGCATATTAGCATTTAGTATTTAGCCAGACCCAGCAACAACCCATGCAACATTGTGGGCGTGTTTGATTTGGGTCACTTAGCATGCTCACCGGGGAATGCATTAAATCAGTGATTTATTAGGATTTTTATTAGGGTATTATCCCTTTTTAACTATGTTGAGGTAAAATAATGCAAACCAAAATCCTACCCCTAATCTAATTTCTTCCTATGTTGCATAAGACCCAAAGAGTAAACTTTGTGGCAGGTCACTCTTTTTTGTAAGGTTGTACTTGTTGTGTCTCACAATTGTTTGAAATTTGTTGTTAAATGTTATACTAATAATATACTAATAATGTTATAATAATATTATAATAAAATGAATGTGTGATCTTGGAATCAGGTTGCATGGAAGAATTGAGCTCCCAGCAGATTGAAGATAGAATCTGTAATACATTTCTGCTCCCTGCTTTTAGAAACATCAGATAAAATACAGAAAATAAATTAAAAGAACAGGACAGGCAGCTAAAAAGCCCCCAAAAAGGTGCAACAAAGTAACTAAAACAGGCTGTTAGAGGAGAACAAAGTGACATACATAGCATCTCAAACACAAAACAGGTGCATTTACCAGCTGCAAAAGACTGATTAAATATCAGCTCAATAAATATCAAAAACTCAAGTGCCTCATGTTCCGGACCTGCTCCAAAACAATCACCGCCAGCTTCAGCTCATTCCACAAACTCCCAAACAGTTCAAAAGGCTCGCACATCCTGCACACAGCCTTCCCCTCTGGCAGGTGTCTTTGCTGCCTTGGATGAGAATTATTTGTTGGAGGGTTTGTTTCAGAGGCTGTCCGTCTTCTGAACCTCAGCCTTTGTCCTCTCCTGCCCTTTACTGACACTGACTGCAACAATGTCAACAAATGTGCACTTTCAGTAAGAACTACAGTAAAGCACTCTGACGTGACCACGATTTAGCTTTTTCACACATATCGCCAAAAGGATTTCAGTCAGTTATTCACTTTGTCCATCCATCTGCCCATCCAATACCTTGGTCTTGAGCAAAGTCTGACAAGACTGCCTTAAAATTTGGCATAGATTTTCATGAGAATTAAACCTAAATGATGTTCCAATTCCACATTACATATTCATTCTAAGCAGGCATTGATTAAAACTGACTAAATTAACCATACTCTGTTAGTATGCAGACTTAATACGTTTGATACATGAGTGTGTTGTTAGTGTACACTATTGTCTTGCACCGCAATTCACAGAGAAATAGAGCAGCTGCTGAAAGCTGGAAAAGATAAAGCGAAGGAACAGCAAAATTGTCAGTATGTGTTCAGTCTGTCCATGGTTTTGTATCGTGGTGTGTGATAAACCTTGCAGCCTGTAGGGGCTGGTTTGGTTTTAGAATTTTAAGTTTCTTATTTGTCTGTGTTTCTATCTGTTTTATGATTTTATGCTCTCCATCTATGATCCTCACTGAATTAATTCAATTGAACTTAAATGAATTATAAAATCAAGACGGTTTGTGCTTTTACAGAAGAGTAAGAAAAGGAAATGTATCACCTCCCACTGCTCCAGATGTCTGTTGAAGGGCTGTCAAAAGAATCAAATTGAACAAACGGCTTTTGAAATCCATTTTGTGTGTAAAATCCCATAATTGTCATCTACAGTATGTCAACAGTTCCTGGTGTCTGACAGGCCATGATTTTGCAGTGAATATCTTTATCCGGACACATCCATCAATTTTCTAGGTGTTATTTTTGATGAGACTCATGTTGTCTCATTTTGAAACTAAAAATTGAAACTATTTAAGCTCCTGTTGTACAAGTATTGACTTTCTTTGCTTAGAGTGGCCACTGGAGCTGTTTTTGAAATCTTCCAGAAAGCAAGTAAACCATGTTTGAATGTTGATGCTGTTGCAGTTTTCAAGCAAATACGCTTAACATCCCCTGTAGGAGGGAGGGACATCAATATACTGAATTTAACCCACAACTGACTTTCAGCCCATTGACAGATGACAGCTTGGATGTTCTTTTCGTCGAGTATTTCTAACTATGCATTCAGTGCTCCAGTTGGAGAACCACAAGAAAAATCAGGCCAACAAGCTGACATTGTATGCAATAAGCAATCAAAGGAGCCCTTATATCTAGGATGTGTGTCGCCAAACTGACAAAGAATAAAGGCATGTGACATCTGCCTTGTAAACATCAAAAACTGTAACTTCTGAATATACTGCAGAAGAAAAGTGACGTCTCAAGCTATTAATAAAAAGCAAAGATGACACCATAATTGGACAAGAACAGTATTTGACAAGAACCTATTTTTTCTCAGTTACTGTTTGTGGGAAACCAAGACATAAAAGATTTAGCCAGCCATATGTCCTGGTCTTTTTTTTCCAAAAGCATTTTATGTGCCAACAAACATCCTGTACTGTATGTGCCAACCTGTATACAAACATCCTGTGCCATATGAAACAGCTTATGACAACACAACAAAGACCTTGCAGTTTAAGCAATACTGAACAAGCACATTCAGCCCAACAAATTCAACATGAGTTGAAAAAAAGTGCTGGCAAAGGCTACTCCCGCTCCGTTAAGTACTTACTGGTGGTGTCAGTTATTGTATGACTGTGCCCACCTCCACACAGTATCAGAGCTTTTAGGGAACAGTCCCACCTCACTTCAGGTTCCATGTTAACTTACAACAGTGAAAACATCAGCATTTCGATTTCATTAAGCTCCACAGATGGCTATGTTTGATTAACCACAACATAATTACATGATGAATCTACCAGGGTCTTGACCGACACTTAGTCACTTAAGTCAAGGGATTAACCATTTATAGACAGTGGTTATACAATTAGATTTGGGGCTCTGCTTTTGGAAGGAGCACTGAAGGAATCCAAGCAGCAGCAGGGATTCTGCTGGAAGAACTAATCCCACATTAATAAAAAACAATACCACCAATACCAAAAAATTAGAGCATAAGGAGGAGGTTGCGGCGGTGGAGGAGGGTGCCGCAGCAAACAGCGTTGGCATGAGCGAATCAGCAGAGTAGTAGTGAGTGATGAAAATGATTGGATGTTACCAGTCTGCTGGTAGCCAAGCAGCTGGTGAATGAGCCAGTGATTGTGAAGCCTGAATGAAGCAGCTGTTGCTCATCAGCTAATGTAAGTACGGCATCAGTGCTCTGCCTGAATTAACCCTATGCTCATTTTGTTGCACCCAAATGTCAGTTTAGGGTCTCAGCTACGTGCGCAAAGCTCGAATCAATCCTAAGCCGTTACATGGCCTGTACAGACCACTCTATTTATTAAAAACTACAACTGAGAAATGTGGCTGGTGTGGACAGCCTGCCTGTAACCCTATGGGAACCTTACTAGTTGCCCATTGTAAAATGCTGTTTTCAGAGGTTAATATGGATTTGCTTGAGTAGCACTTGAAGTTCACTCTTCTGGGAGACTTCACTGCAATGCAATGCTTCAAGCTTCTGCATCTTCTGTGTTCCAGGCAGTGGTGTAGAGACTGTTTGAGAAATAAAAACTCCTCTTTTCAACAATTCGTGGCTTTCAGCAGTAGACAGAGTTCAGTTGGGATGAAGATGGGTGTATAGACTGTGCTGAAAAATGATGCTACTCCTTCGACTTATTTTCCTGTTTATAAAAAAGTACAAGTTTTCTTTAAACATCAAAACTCCCACACATGTAGAATCAAACTCAATGAATTGAGTGGATTATTCATCACTTAACATTCCAGTTTGTTCATTTCATTACAGAGTAACATCACTGCTTCGGAACATTAAATTCCAGTCAAAGACACATTAACATTTTACCACCTACAAGTCTTAGCTGTGTTTTTTATTGCAAAACGGACTGTAATTGCTTCTCTCTGGGGCAAACCTCTGACTCTGTGAGCCGCCACCAGCCCTCATCGCAGAGGGAGTTAAATGTTATTACGTACTATTAATAAGATGCTTATTTTGTCTTCTGGCTTCCTAGGGAGGTGAGCCCAGCGGGTGCCGCTCTCCAGCTGCGCCTCTCACTTATGCCTCTACTTTCCCCTCCTTTTCCAATTACAGTGATGGGGGGTGTGTTTACATTTTACCATCAAGTATAGATTGGCAGGGGTTATGGGATGTAGAAGTTGTGCAGAGGGGGTTAAGGGGTTTAGATGTAGCGCAGAGAGGAGATTTAGCAGTGGTGGTTTATATGAGGCTGCCAGTGACATGAATATTTAGAAATGTGTCTGTGAGCATCCATTTGAGAAAGGCACGGGTGGGTGCATCTGTATCCCAATGAAGGGGCTTTTCCTGTGAAACAGAGCGAGGCGGTGGCTCTTGAGAAATTCTATGGAAATCAAAGGCCTGGCTCCTTGGATGAGCTGCAAGTTCAGCTATGGTATAAGAAGGGAGGTAAATTTTTCAAAGGTTGGTACCTTGAAAGATTGAAAGACACATTAAGAAATGATAAACTCATCATCTGCCTCCTTTGAACTCATATCACAATTTTTCATTTGGACATTGAATTGACACCTGGATTCCTTTTCATAATGTTTCCTTTCAAACAGCAGATACACCCAGCGGTAATTCCAGACAACCAGCTCCCCATTTGAAAACTGGAGAATTCCTGGCTGTATTTGTACATTTACTGAAGAGATTTCATTCATATACCTACGATATCACTTGCCTTTTTTCTTCAATTCTGTAAAGATGTGAGGTAAACAGTGTACAACCCAGTGTGAGTTATTGCAATAACTCTGCAATAAATCATACTTTTGTGAAGCCTATAATTTTCAGTTTTTGTTGACATTATATAAGGGATGTGTTGATTCAACTCTGGAAGCTGTACTTTGTAGTGCTGTGGACCTATCATGCATTACATAGAGAGGTGTTGGGAATGTTTGTGTGGGTATCCTGATATTTACTTCATGCTTACGCCGTTCAGCCAGTCAGAAACAAGTGTGGCTATCAGACAGTCACAATTAACTCACTGTGATATAACTGAAATTATAGCATCAGTTCTTTTTCTGAGAGCCAGTCTGACCCAGTTTTTGAACCGTCTCAGGCATCCATTTATAAATGTTTGATAATGCCAGCAGAAAATGTGCATTGTTCTTGTGCTGTCAGATATGTAAAGACATGTTCCGGCACTGACGAGCAGCAATAATAGGCATGGACTTACAAGGAAAGAAGAATAGCTAGAAACTACAAAACAACACATCATCAACTTCCCCAACTCTCTCTCTGCAAAACAGACAACCCATGCTGCACACATTTCCCTGGGCCTCCATTTCTTTGTTCCTTTTTTAGCACAGACGAGTGCACACACAATCAATAACTGCTTTCAGCTGCTGTTCATTCTAAAGCTCGATTTTTGCACACTTGAGTGAAAAACAAAGTCATCTTTCCATTTTGTATTCATGAGACAGTGAGATATCTATAGATCCCTTAATTGCAAAAATCAGGTATTGCCACACCACATATGTTGCTCTCACTATTAAGTTTTACATTCACTCAAAGCTTGTAATGTAATGGAGTAGTGAAGCGATGATGTAATGCAACCTGCTTGTTGAAACTGTGTCTTTTACAGAAGCTCATTAAAGAGATGCACTGGAAGAGTAGCGGGGGCTATTTGACAAGCAGTTGGTTTAGATGGTTTTGACAGGGCTGGTGTTTGACTCCCTGTTGATGCATCGCGGTTGGCATAGTGACCCTCCATCAGCAGGGTGCCAGGAAAGTCATGCATGTGTGGAAACTGCATGGAGGCTCCCACTGTTCTCTACTGTGGCTTGAAGTCAGACCTTTTCATCAGCTGACAACCTTCATTTTTCTTGTGCAGCCTTGAGCCAGCTTTCTGCTCAGTTGTAGGCACTAGTGAGGTAAGTTTCCTAAACTCCATAGGCAGTATAGCCTACTGGCCACATTTCTGGTCAGAAGGTGCCTTCAGTGTAGCAGGGTGTCTTCGCATTGTTCACGTACAGTACACACAAAACATGGCTTGACGCATTATCACAAACACTTTCAGGCGCAATCGGTTTTTGCTGATCATAAGTGTCGGGCCTGCTCTTTGGTTTCTCTCTGTGCAGACAATGAAGGCTCTGGCTGGACTAACCAACCTCTCTCTCGCTTATATATATATATATATATATATATATATATATATATATATATATATATATATACACACGCACTATAGCTGCCTTTTCTCACCTAAAAGTATTGTTAGGTCAGGGCTTTTCACAGCTGATACAGAAATAAACAGAGGTTTTCCAATATTCACTCACAGCTGTTGACCATCTGGAGCAAGTGAAGGGATGTGACTATCTTGGGGAAAAAAAGTTTTTATAATCCCTGAGAAGAGGAGGTTAAACATGAAGATAATTAGCTACTCAGCAAAGAAGAACCTCAGAAGAACGTTCTTTAAAATGATATTGAACTGATTGTTTTGAATGTGTGTGTATTCATGCCCTTTTAAAGAAATCTACACGTGTCAGGTTTAGCAGGATTGGACCCAAACGCAGGCGACAACAGGCAGAGTGAAGCAATAGAATGATTTATCGAAATAAAGGCTTAAAGGCAAATCGGCAGGCAGGAGCAGGTAACGGGCAGGTAGACAGGCAGATGCAGGTAACGCGGGAAACAGAAACACAGGAAAGAAATCCATAGAAACTTTGACGAACTGGCAAAGAACAAAGGAACATGACCGGTGTATATAGAGTGAGTGGCTGATGAGGGATGAGATGCAGGTGAGGAGGGGGGTGGAAAGCTCAGGTGAGGGGAATGAGGTGATTGCAGCGCAAGGGGAAGTGGCTGGATGAGGGAACAGAGGGGCAGACTGTGACAAAATGCTCCAAATCATTAAAAAAAATAGTGGCCAGAAACTGGTCTAACTTTCTCACTATTTTCTCCAGTGGTAGAACGGGCCGAACGTGTGTGTCGATGCCACGTAAACGAAAGCATGTCCACACATCCTTGCTAGATTAGGAACGGCAGGATTGAAATGTCAGAAACTTCAGCGAGGCTGTTACCATGGAAACAGAATAACACTCAGCATACAAACATATGCTGACAAGTGAACACTTACACACACACACACACACGCTTATGTGCTACAAAGCATCGCGCGTACATTTTGTGAGAGTTGCTCATGCTGTGAACAGTTATCATGTAATCATGCTCACAATGATTCACACAGCTGTAAAGTTTATAAGCAACCAAAAGTTAAATACACCTTTCATATAAAAGCCCAGTACATGATTTGGGTGACTGTACATTCATTCCATCCACATTTGATGTCTGTAGTTTGTTCTTTCTGGTCAGCATACCAGTTTATGACGTTCAAGACCTGGCTCTCCAACTGTATTTACATGTACAACATCTTATGCAGTTAAACGAGGTCACATTACTGTCAAAAAAGGGAACTGGCTGATTCAAATGAGTCATTCCAGATTTTACACAGTCGCTCCAGCAGCTTCTGTTCTTAACCAGGAGGGTGTAGTATGATCCCATTGCTTAGGATGAAGCCTATGAACGCTTTGGAAATAAAGAAAATATTGTTGAATTCCTTGAAAGTTCTCAATTGTGTGTT
Source organism: Oplegnathus fasciatus (assembly GCA_003416845.1). Taxonomy (NCBI): domain Eukaryota; kingdom Metazoa; phylum Chordata; class Actinopteri; order Centrarchiformes; family Oplegnathidae; genus Oplegnathus; species Oplegnathus fasciatus. The sequence goes on along the minus strand of NTHP01000381.1, from coordinate 425,419 downwards.
TAAACATCTATGGATAGCAAATGCATGCTGTCAGCTCCATTTAAACTATAGTGCACAGTATGTTCAGCACCTGGGACAGCGACATGGTGCAGGTTTAGCCCGGGTATGAAAGGGGAAATCCTGTTCAAATGTTCTACTTTAAGGGATCATACACCTGGACATACTTGGGACCACTTCCCTAATTACCTACCCAAAGGCTTTAACTACTTCTCTCTGTAGGAGCCAAATCTCTTGGCCCTTGTGAAGCTCAACGCTGTGGAGACCAGGCAGCCTGAGACAGGACTCTGCAGCAGTTGGCGAGAGAATGCTAATAAGCCAAATGAGCGAGGAGATGGGAGCTTTGTGTGGGGTCAGTAACTAACACCTCACTTACAAAGTCTTTCTTTTACCCAAAGCAGGACTACTATAGGCCGTGCAGCAGCAAAATCCCTTAAGTTTGGATCAAGGCTCACTCATTCTGTTTTCTCTCACTTGTGTGTCTTATGCCGGGTTCAGACTACACAATATTTTGTCTGTTAAGATGGTCACTGTGTCAGATTACCGATTATAGAGTCATAAATTCTTGCCATGACTTGGCTGAAAGATATGACAGACTACACGTGAATCCCCGACCAATCACAGCTTGCTGTCTTTCATGACCTCCATCAGGAAGGAGGTCGTCGGTAAAGAGGTGCTAGAGACTGACTTCCTGGAACAAGAATGTAAACAAACTGAAGCGGTGTGCATGTTACCGGCTGTCTCGTGTTCAGAAAAGCCTAAAAAGTAAAAACAACTGTGACATTTTCCTCTGTTCATTCCTCTTTCACTTCGCCATGTTTACAGTTGTGCACAGAAGAGCAGTCTCCACTCCTATTGGTCAACATCATAGAGCACGTCGTGGGATTAGTCATAAAAAATTCTGACAGCAATCAATTATCGCACCCAACGCTCATTTTAGTTCCCGACACCTTACGACTGTCAGGTCAAGCTATTATTATAGGCTGATATTGTGTAGTCTGAACCTGGAATTAGACAATTAAAAGTGAATGTCCCAGCTTAAGAACAAAAGGTAAAGTAAGGTGAGTCTTACTCCAGGCTGTGGACTGGTCATTTCATGAAAATTGGTTGTAAAAGTCTGAGAGAGTCTCCATGTCCTTTTACTCTATTGTGAGCACTTCACAATAGAACAATGAACACAGTGTCAGTTCCTCTGGGGTTGCTGCACTCCTCTACACATACATACAGCATACAGTATACATACCAGTTCTCATGGGACATGTGTCGTGAATTCTTTAGAACTGTTTCACAATGAGAATGAACATGAAATGTCAATACAAAAGAAGCTCTGGGCCAAGCTTTTAGAGGTGGGAAGAACTTATATTACTAATGTAAGAGGCTCATGTAAGGGTGTAATTGACAGTGGTGGAAAGTGACTAAGTACATTTACTCAAGCACTGTAAAGGTACTTTTGAGGTATTTGCATTTTATGCTACTTTACAGTTCTACTCTACCACATCTCAGAGGGAAACATTGTACTTTTTACTCCACTACATTTCCTGTAATTCACAGCTGTATAGTTACTTTTTGGATTACCTTTACGTAAGGCTTTGAATGCAGAACTTTACTTGTAATGGATTATTTTTAGACTGTTGTATTGGTATTTTGATCTGAATGCTTCAGATCACAAGCACAGGTACAAAAAACACATGTATCCTTGTTATTTGTTAAACAACAAATGAGCAAACGGGAAATATAGTGATGGGAAAACTCCTCTTGCCAAGGGTGCAGCATAAAATAATAAATAAATAATAAAATGTCTTGCTCACCTTTCTTTCACATTCTTTTAAAATGGCCATCCCATAGTTCCCTCTGTAAACACTCTGACTGCTGCTCAGATACAGGCAGTGAAGAAACAAGGGGGAACATAGAAAGAGAAAGGAGAGAGGGCCATTGAGAAAAAATGACAGGCCACGAGAAAAAAAAAGACAAACAGGGAGAATTGCGAGACGACGCTGAGACAACATACAGAGAGAGAGAGAGAGAATGGAACTGTCATTGTTGTGTATCTGCTGCGGTTGAGGTGAGGTAAGTCCAAATATCTATTACTGTATGTGTTTCTGTGTGAGAAAGATATACACTCCCCTCCAAAAGTACTGGAACAGTGAGGCCAATTCCTGTATTTTTGCTGTAGACTGAAAACATTTGGGTTTGACATCAAAAGATGAATATGAGACAAGAGATCAACATTTCAGCTTTTATTTCCAGGTATTTACATCTGGATCTGATACACAACTTAGAAGATAGCATTATTTGTAACGGAACACCAAATTTTTAGGTGAGCAAAAGTATTGGAACAGATAGACTTAAAATAGATTAAAGTGAATAAGACTTAATATTTAGTTGCAAATCCTTTGCTTGCAATAACTGCATCAAGCCTGTGACCCACTGACATCACCAAACTTTTGCATTCTTCTTTTGTGATGCTTTTCCAGGCTTTCACCGCAGCCTCTTTCAGTTGTTGTTTGTTTTGGGGGGTTACTCCCTTCAGTCTCCTCTTTAGCAGGTAAAATGCATGCTCTATTGGGTTTAAGTCTGGAGATTGACTTGGCTAGTCTAAAACCTTCCACTTCTTGCCCCTGATGAACTCCTTTGTTGTTTTGGCAGTGTGTTTTGGGTCATTATCTTGCTGCACGATGAAGGATCTCCCAATCAGTTTGGTTGCATCTTTCTTTAAATTGGCAGACAAAATGTTTCTGTAGACTTCTGAGTTCATTTTGCTGCTGCCATCATGTGTTACATCATCAATGAAGATTAATGAGCCCGTCCCAGAAGAAGCCATGCAAGCCCAAGCCATGACATTACCTCCACTGTGTTTCACAGATGAGCTTGTATGTTTGGGATCATGAGCAGATCCTTTCTTTCTCCAAACTTTAGCCTTTCCATCACTTTGGTAAAGGTT
>NTHP01000381.1:405781-422433 GCA_003416845.1 Oplegnathus fasciatus | reverse complement strand
AACCTTTACCAAAGTGATGGAAAGGCTAAAGTTTGGAGAAAGAAAGGATCTGCTCATGATCCCAAACATACAAGCTCATCTGTGAAACACAGTGGAGGTAATGTCATGGCTTGGGCTTGCATGGCTTCTTCTGGGACGGGCTCATTAATCTTCATTGATGATGTAACACATGATGGCAGCAGCAAAATGAACTCAGAAGTCTACAGAAACATTTTGTCTGCCAATTTAAAGAAAGATGCAACCAAACTGATTGGGAGATCCTTCATCGTGCAGCAAGATAATGACCCAAAACACACTGCCAAAACAACAAAGGAGTTCATCAGGGGCAAGAAGTGGAAGGTTTTAGACTGGCCAAGTCAATCTCCAGACTTAAACCCTATAGAGCATGCATTTTACCTGCTAAAGAGGAGACTGAAGGGAGTAACCCCCCAAAACAAACAACAACTGAAAGAGGCTGCGGTGAAAGCCTGGAAAAGCATCACAAAAGAAGAATGCAAAAGTTTGGTGATGTCAGTGGGTCACAGGCTTGATGCAGTTATTGCAAGCAAAGGATTTGCAACTAAATATTAAGTCTTATTCACTTTAATCTATTTTAAGTCTATCTGTTCCAATACTTTTGCTCACCTAAAAATTTGGTGTTCCGTTACAAATAATGCTATCTTCTAAGTTGTGTATCAGATCCAGATGTAAATACCTGGAAATAAAAGCTGAAATGTTGATCTCTTGTCTCATATTCATCTTTTGATGTCAAACCCAAATGTTTTCAGTCTACAGCAAAAATACAGGAATTGGCCTCACTGTTCCGATACTTTTGGAGGGGAGTGTATATAAGGAATAGTTTATATTTACTGTAAGTACCCTTTACAGATAATCACACTCACTTGTTCATGTCATGTTCAATTCTTTAATACTTTAACATTTTAATGACTATGTGGTTGTGTATGGTAAGTTTTATGTCTTGAGGGCTTACAGAACTTAATAAAAGTTTAAAACAAAATCTGTGTATTTATTTTCAGCATGGTTACAGGCTCTTTTTCAAGTTAATAATACATCATTTCCAACAACGAACCAAAATAAGCTGAACATAATTCTAATCAGATACAGTATCTGTAGTTGTACAGATGTATAGTTGTACATCTTCAGCAGTTTGTTGTTGTTTTATATGTTTGTGTGTGCATGTATGTACTTCATAAATGTTTCATGATGGAAACAAAGCTGTAAAATGGAAAGTAATGAACACTCCTGCTCTCATTTATAAGTAAAACAGTACATCATAAAGCAGTGTCGTATCTTTTGACTTTTGTTTTTCCTCTAAACAAACAGAGAATAGGTAGCTGTACATTACATTTCCATAATTCGTGGCAAGATTGAGCTATTTGTGAGACTTAATTACACCATCAAAACAAATTAAAATTCTGCTCTCCATCTCCAGTAATAAGAGGTGTGCCTTCCAAAAATGCATTATTGACAACAGAAGGAGCAAATTGACTCATGAATCAGTTTCTGTGGGGGGCTGCTGCCATGTCTAGCTGCAGGGCAGACGGTAAAAATACAACAAAAACGAACAGCACGACAGGTGCCACAAACACAGCACAAGAGACCTATGTTTTCATACATCATGCTGTTAGTGAAATGTCAGTGAAAAGTAAGAGGAGAAATGGGAAGAAAATTATCATACACGCCTTATATTATGTGGCTGGTCCAACAACATTATAGGGTCTTCAGTGCAGTCTGGAGCTTGAGACAGACTAACTTTCTAACCTTAATCCACCATTCTCCTCTCTGATTACCAAAACGAGCAGAGCAGCAGGAAAGCATTACTAGCAGGCCGCAAAACATGGCTGGAAACATTTTTTCTCTCTGCCCTCTATCTGGACCATCTATCAGATCTCAGACTTATTAGGTGTCAAATACGGTGTGCTTAATCATCACTGCTAGTCTTGTTTTCTCTGTGTCATTTTGACAAATGAAAAACGGAAAACTTACTTTATTCCAGGTCATTAATTCGGCTATTGCCTCTTATGGTAGGCTAAGGATTTGCTGACTGATTGACCGCCTGTGGGTAATAGTGAGTACAGTATCTCCACTGTTTGCTCACTCACCTCTCATTGGTTTATCAGTGAAACTAAAACAAAGATGTCCATTAATGGTACCTTCATGAGGACAAAGAGAAATAAGATATTTTACTCAGTCATTGGAGTTTCCAAAATGCCAATTCAGTGCTAACTGGTGAGGCACATAACTCATAATCCCTACTGCAGGAAAAAGATGATGCAGGAAAATCTAGCTACTGCCCCCATCCTCTGTAGCCCTGAGCAGATGCTGCATCTGTTGCCTGTGGGTCCAGACGGAGCCTGGGGATTCCACAAACGCCATTATTTTTCTCCTCTCCTCCTTTTCTAGTCCTCTCTCCTCCTCCCTCCAACCCTTTCCAGCCCAGGTGGACCGTGGAATCATATCCTCATTATTGGCCTGTCTATATGACGCCTTGCAGCATCCTGCACCAATCCACACAAGTGATCATTTCTCAAAGAGAAGAAAGGGGAGAAATGGAGAAATGAGAGGAGATGGGGGTTTAATCCTTTCCATATACGTAGCATCTGTGCCTATCAGAGCAGATAGAACAGAAGCGAAAAGGTATTGTTCTAACCACTTTCACAAAACAGCGACGCAAACAAACAGGCAACTGTCAAATGTCGTTCTACATGTAATTAAAAAAAGTTTAACTAAGTTTTGCAGCAGCTAAGTGGGAATTTACCAGATTTTCAAGTTGTGGTAGTCGGTTGCTTATTTCTTTTTGAAGGACATTTTAAGGTGCGGAGTTTTGAGTGCAGTTTGGTTTTCGTTCAGCAGTTTTAACCAAAACACATCGTGTGTATTCTTGAAGCTTAACAAATAGGTTGAATGCATTTTCTACCTCATAAAACATTTGCAAAGCAAATATTGTTTTGAAACCTACTTGTTTACATCAGCCGGCAGTTGTATTCTTCTCCTGATATTGGCAAATTAAAACCTTTTTACGTGTCATTTCTGCCACTAGCTGTTGACAAACATTACGCCCCCACAAGTCAACTGAAATATGTATCACATAACCCGTCATTACCACAAGAATCCTTTGCCACTAGTGGGTGACCAGATGCACAGTCCTGCCAATGGTATCATCATATTCTTCTACTGGAAAAATAATGTGCTGCTAACGTAACAAGAAAAGCAGCAATGGGCCAACAAAAGCGGAGAAGAAGAAGACCGTTTGCAAGTAAACAATGCGGGTTTGAAACTTGTTTCATGAGGATGGAAATGCATTCAACACGATTGTTAGATCTCAAGGATACATGGTGGGTTTTGGTGAGTATGCTGAATGTTAATGTAACATTTTTTGTTTACAAGAAAACCACACAGGGTACCTTTAACTCCATTATGATAGTAGAATTAAAGAGGAGATTTTTTCAGTGTCCATCTTTTATGCCCTTTAGTCCATCAGTATATTGTTAAAAGAGCCACCCCCGAGATTAATCAAAATCCAATCAGTGATATCTGTTCAATGCATGTGACTGATGGACAAACGTGAATGGATGAAGACAGATCAATCCTTGCTCCCTATAACAAAGTATGTTCGCTGAACGGACTGGGGTTTAAAAGAAACACACGGTGTAATAAATTATCCAGAGACAACAAGCTCTAATTTGCTCTAAAGGATGAAAACAAAAAGAAGTGGATGGGGATAAGGACACACTGGAGCATACACAGCATACAGAGCTATTGGCTTCCAATTGATTGGCTCTGAAAAGGGACCTCATTACATCTCATATGCGATCAATTTGCAAAAGTACATTGCAGCCATGTTGCTATTTAGAATCTTTTACACTCAGGTACAAAGCAAGCTCTCAGGCCTGTCACAGGGAGTTGAACCAAAGTGGTAAATTAATTCTTCAGCTAAATATTCCCTACAGCAACAGCTGCACAGAGACACCATATGCTGGCTGCTTTATACAAACAGTGTAATGGACTGTGTGTGCAAGACAATAAATCATTTTTCATGACACTTTCAACAGGTAGCTACCTAGAGTTGTTTGTGGAGGAGGCTGTTCCTTCCAGTCTTTGTGTGTCCTCAGAGGAAGTATAATTGTCTTGTTTTATGGGGTCCAATCGCTGTTTTATTGGGGATATGAAAAAACTTTTTTTTTGTTACTCATGATAGGTGTGACTTTGTCAGTATTCGCTGTGTTTACTAGTCACTTCTGAAGAAACACTGAACTCTAGCTCTTCAGACATGCACTTACCTGACAAAGCCTGGTTCCAAACCTCTGGATTGTCACCTACAGCTGTTCAAGTTGTCCATGTACAGAAATTCTCTTAAATATGTCTTTGACCAATGTGAAAAACGTTCCTAGCAACCCCTGCCGCAGCATTTGTGTCATCTGAAAAGGACGTTGGTGGGATGGATACATCACTTGCTACTGATTTGTTAGGGCAAAACAACAAACAAAACTAAAATAAATACCTGCCGTCATATTTTTCCACCAAGGCCCCGTCCAGTTTATACCAGTGACACGAGCACAGACAAAACACAAATGCCGAAATCACTCATGTGAAATAAGCAGTATCATTCGAACTTTGGCAGATAATAGTCTGCCCTTGTAGGACCCATCACTTGTGAGTATGAGATTAAAAAATGTCCTCAGTTTTCCAAGGCCTTTAATGCATGTACAGGAGCCTGTGAAAGTGCGTATCAAACACAGATAATGTACCGTATGTGTTAAAACTACTAGAGGAAGTGCACTTGCTTTCCCACTCAGCAGCAATGTTGCCGCTTTGTGATCGCCACAGCAAGGACCAAGCTGAGCAAGTCAGCAGGCTGCAAGCTTTGCCACTACTTATGTATGTTGATTAAGATGTAAACTGAATGATTGACTTATTCTCAGTGATGTCCAGTATTTGAAATATGCCACCATTCTGCCCTCCAGTGCTCTCTCTGTCAGAGACTGTCAGGCTGCCATTCCATTAGACTCCAACCAGGCCAAGATGAAGAATGAGCCCTTTGCAGCGCACTGACCACAGCCCAGTCAGGGCCACTGAATTGTCCTATTTATCATTTGTTCAGGGAAAGGCTCACCGTTTTCAGTGATTTCCCCCCAGAAATACTCAGTCACATTTGAAAAGCAGCAAATTTCCCCAGTATCTGTCCCAGCCTGGTGATCACCTTTTGACTTCTTTCTGCCTGTCTCTGTCTGTCATTTTCTATTTCCATTTAAGGCTTTTTGGCAGAAAATTTCTTTTCCTTTCTTGCTCTCTTTCTGCTACTCTGTATTTCTGTCTCTGCCTTTGAAAAATATGTTACTGTAGAATGAAAACCAATTGTTCCCCGTAATTTATTATATATTGCGGGGGTAATTATTTGCAACAATCAATACATGTTAACACAGTATAAAGAGGTGGAACTCTAAAGCATAAATGAAGGCTAAACGATTCTCAGACCCATTCATAACTTTCGGTTTGTGTATCACTTGTCTCCTGGATTTCATTTTTTTTAAAAATCAGCATATGAATGCAGTGCTGTGAACAACCAATTTGGAAGTTATGGCTGTTACTTTAACACCTGAAGACATGAATACAGCATAATAATTATTGCTACAAAATAACTGCAGAACTAACTACCAAAACCCCACAGCCACATCCCTAACAAAGCATAATCATCTCATCCATGGGGAATCTCCAAATGTGTAATTTAATAAATTTTGATGAAACATGTTGGAAAAAAAACACAAATTACACCAGAAACATAGCTTCTTAATTGCTAACACTAGCATGGCAACATGCGCTCAATGACAATGCTAACATGCTGATGTTTAGCAGGTATAATGTGTACTATTTTCACCATCTTAGTTCAGAGCATGCTAACATTTTCTAATTAGCATTTAACTCAAAGTACAGCTGAGGCTGATGGGAATGCAAGTATTTGGCCATAAATCAAAGTATTAGACAAACTGACATTTTGACCTGATGACAATGCTAAAGGGAAAGGAAAGAAAAGGAAAAGGAAGACCACCAAAGTAATTAGGCTTCATTCTTTGGGAACCACGGATGTCTGTACATCCATCCATCTAGTAGATGTTGAATATTGGACAGGATAAGTGGAAGATTTTACCCGCTGGTGGCGCCACCGGAAAAGTCAAAGAATCAGCAAGCTTCATCCTCTGGAAACCATGAATGCTTAAACAAAATTTCATGTCAATCCATCCAATAGCTGTTGAGATATTTTAGTCTGGACCAAAGTGGTGGACTGACAGACCAAGCAACCAACCGACTGACAGACTGACATTGTCATCTATAGAACCACGCCACCAACATGGCTAAAAATGACTTCCTTTAATTCAAAATGGAGCAAAGTTTTACTCCGGTGTCTGCTCTGTGATCCGTGCCAGCTGAGGTGTTTGGTCTCCTGCGCAGTCACAGACACTTTCTGTGATCAAATATCTTGGACCTGCAGCTCAAGTGAAATGCCAAATCTGGGCTTCATGCAGGCATCTATATATTCTGGGACAGTGGTCAGGGTAAAACGGGCTTTACTCCGCACTAATGTAATCCTGCTGAGAGGTGCTGTCACACAGCATTTCAATTATTCATGGGAAAAGGCCACAGGAAAAGGTCAATTTACTGAAAGAACGCTTCTATTGATTATTGAAATGTTACCTTTAAATAGTTAATACAATAATAAGTTTTGATCAGTGCTAAAATAAAACTTTAAAGTTCATGTTATGATCTGCTGTCTAGTGTTATTTAGGTAGAAGCCAATCTGTTTATGTGGATTAAGTTGATGTATCTGATTGACCTTGACTGTGGAGACTGGATGATCATTCTGAGCTGGAGCTGGTACTCAAAGCCGCAGAAGTCCTGAAAGAAATGTGGGCTCTTTTGATTTTAGTGTGGTTTCAGTCTATTGAGCAAATATGACATTGTGGGACAAAAATCATTAGCATTACCTAAGAGTCCTTGCTCAAACCAGTGGCTACTGCTTACCATAAGTTAATTGAAGTGCAAATATTAGCTGGTAAAAACAACTGGATGACAGGGGTACCCTTGTGGATTCTGAGCCCTAGGGTCTCAACAATTACCTGATTCTTTACTGAGGGGGAGCAGGTCTGAGAACCTAATTAGGAGGCAGGAGCTTCTATGAAATTATCAGTTTATTAACATTTTTCAACAACAAAAAAAAAAACTGAATAAAAAGCTTTAAGCTGTTAGAAAGTGAGAGATGAAAGACAGAAACTTGGAGAAAAGAGACAAAGACAAAGAAAGTTACAGAAAAATGAAACAATGGTCCAATGTAGGAAAAGTCTGATTAAGAGAACGCAAAAAATAAATGAGAAAAGAAAAAATATAAGAGCTACCCCAACAGAAACATATCAATTTATAATATACAAGATAAACCGCATCAATCAAATATACACATGCCCTGTGTGTAATCACTTTGTGACTGTCATTCAGTATGTCACATTTTCCCTTCTAGCCACATTAACCTAATCACAACAGATATCACATACGGAACATATTAAAGTGACCTAATTCACATCTATCTACCCATTTCTTATCACTAGAAACTCGTGTCAATTTCACGGCTGCAGCCAGACTACATGTCATTCTGCTGAAATGCTGAATATGTGTATATAGCATACATATATGGTGGTATTTGATTGGATTTATTGTATAAACACACACAGAAACAGTACACAGAAAGCTAAGGTGCGAGATATTGATTCACCCTCTCGACAATCTTCTCGTCTTTCTATGTTTTTCACCTTCTCATTATGTGGGAGTTTGTGTCTGCGCACACGTACACTTGCTTGAATTTCTGTGTGTTTATGTACACCCTGAATCACTTCGAGACAAATCATAAACACCCTGATGACAGCACCTCGGTGGCTAATAAAAGCTAAAATCTGTCTTAGCTGAGACTTAATCACAGCATTAATCACTCAGATATTGTGAACAAAGCAGATAAACAGCCTTAAAGGTGCCAAGCTCAAAATATCTCATCGACACCTTTCTCACAAAAAAAAATCCTGATGGATTAGCAGGGCCTCATTTGAGAGGGCCATAAATATTCATAAATTAATTTCATACTTTGTTTAACCCCACCTGGAAGGGTTGGCTCTGTGTGAAATAATGATAAGAGCCCAGGGGTCCCATTAAGCCTCAGACTAATCCCAATAAATCCACTTGCCTCCGCAGTGCGATCCAACTTGACTTGTCTTGCTCCTAAATAAAAGTGACAGCTGCAGCATCGAGACATTCGTCCTTGTTGGCTCATGTCCTGTCCAACCTGTCACTCATGGAGGGGATCACCCGGATTGATTGCATGAACCTTGACGTGAAGAGCACATGTCTGTTCTCTTGGATATATGATTCGGCATGAAGCAGGTGATAAGGGGAGTCAAAGGGTCACAAGCATTATCTGACATCATGGCTGTTAAAGATGGAGAAGAGCTGACTATGCTCTCAGCAGTCACTGTATCAATAAAACAATCCATGCTTAGTCATAAGAATTTGCTCTGGAGGCACACTGCGGCAACAATAAATTCAATTTTCATATACAACCTTTTTACGCCATGCTTTAGATTTTTCGTTCCTGTCACCCTTGTGAATTTTGACATGCTGTGCCATGCATAACAAGGAAAAACAAAGTGTCTAAATGTGGAGAGATTTGCATTTTTCATTCATGCTGCCATACAGTTGCTTGATGCAAAAAGGTTGTGGATCTCACTGTGGGGAATTGGAAGATTTATATTATTCTCCACAGAGCCGAATCTATCTAATATGACAGTTTAATCCTCTCAGAGAACTATTCAGCAAGATCAAAGAATACACTGAATAGCATTCAAAGTTTCTTCATGTTCTTGCTGCAGTCTAATGCCCTAATTCTGAGAGCTGATTACTGAGGCATCTTCCCGATTAGGTTGTAAAATATTACTCAGGAGACATTAATACCATTGTTTAAATGTATTCTTCAGCAGTATTAAGTATTAAACATTTTCTGCAGGTATACCTATTTGAGCTGACAACTAATATCGTTGTGAGACAGCATAATAATAAATTCTATAAACTGAATGGTCAAAGCAAAGGATCTGTGTCATGTTTTTCTTGTCAGTGAGAAATGCTGTATACAGATGATAGAATACTAACAAAATGGACAATGCAGTGATCTTTTGAGTGGATCATCTGAGAAATATAAACACCTGTAAAGAGAATTTTTAAAGGCTTTTTTTATTCCCAGTTCTCAGTGTGGATTCAGTCCAAAGCCTTGTTACTGAGGCTCTGTAGACTGACTATAAAGAAGAGGCACTTGGCCGGATCCTGAAATCTCACCATAATAGCTCCTTTTGAATGGTACCACAAGGTCATGGTGTTAGTATGATTGTAGACTGTGAATTTTAACTATTGGTATCAGTAAATGTCGCTGTGACAGGTTACTATCATTTAGTCTATTCTTATATTACACTATATTCTGTTTTGGTTCAGCTAAATAAATGTAATGTAATTTAATGTAATGTATACAGAGGCCCACTTCAGCTGTCGCATGAATGATGCACTAACCTGCAAAAGGAAACAGTGGAAGATGTCAAGGTGTGCTGTCAGACCATCAGACAGGAAGCAACAGTCAACATCAGTCTAAATGTTGAAGTGGTGAGTGTGAGATTTGATAAAATAATAATAATAATAATAATAATAATAATAATAATAATAAACTTTATACCTTTCATACAAGAGATGCAGCTCAAAGTGCTTTACAATTTGGAAATTACATACACTGAGAGCTTCACAAGAAAATAGAATGAACATGAAAAAAAATAATAGTAAAAAATAATAGTAAAAATAAGATAAAAATAAAGATGAAAATAGAATACATAGAATGCATAATATGGAAAATAAAACCCACTGAATAATAATTATAATAAAGTTTTTAAAAAAAAGATAGAATATATTGAATGCATAAAATCAAGTAATATACAATATTTTAAAAGAAGTGCAGCAGTGCGAAGCAAAGTTCAAAAAAGCCTGTATCAGGAAGGTCATAGCTAGTTAAAGGCTACAGTGAAGAGATAAGTTTTTTAGCTTCCTTTTAGAAGTATTTAGCGAGCTGGCTTTGATGATACCTTTAGGTATTGTGTTCTGTAGTTTTTGGGGCATAACTGACAAAGGCCACATTCCCGATTTTCTTTCGGCTGTTGCCGGGAACCTCCAGTAAACCAGCAGGAGAGGATCGCAGTGTTCTTGAAAGGCAGATAGTTAACCAGGGAGTTGGCAATGTAGCTTGGTCCTAGCCCATTAAGGGCTTTGTATGTAAGGAGGAGGACCTTAAAATCAATTCTAAATGTTACAGGAAGCCAGTGGAGAGCAGCTAAAACTGGACTAATGTGCTCTCTCCTTTTGTTTCTGGTTACTAGCTGAGCTGCAGGCTTTTGACTGATGTATATGTTAGCGTTTTGCAAACACAGCTGCCGGTGCGGTGTGTGAGTGGATGCATGAATGAGAGGCAATTGTAAGTCATTTTACTCCTCATTAACACGATCTTGCTATACCCAGTCTGTCCCTATGTACTTGCACGCATGTCTTTCACTGTAGCTTGCTTTCATTGTATGAATATTTATGTATGGGTACCTTTTTATCTCTGTGTACTCTAATTTGTCTAATAGTGCAAATTACACAATGTTGTCTTGTTTAAATTGTATTTCTGTTAACACTGATATACCCAAATGTATGCATTGCATGGTGTATAGTGCCTGACAGTGTAGCAAAATGATGTCTTCTATGATATTTCTACTAACTAATAAACATTTCCACTAGCTATAATATCTCTTTTTATTATTGCTCTGCATGTTTATAAATTATTTCAGTAACTTTTCAAATTGTAGTATTATATTCTATTTTAGGGTGACTATGTCCAGAGACTGAAATTGAAAAATGGTCTAGCTCCGGTGCATTTTCAGCAGAGTTTATTAATGTGCACTGTCCTTGCTAAATAAACCAATAAATGAAAAAACAAAGCCTTAACTGGCGTCGCCCTACCTTCAAAGCAGTCTGTCTGGCAAAGAATGTAATAAATCATTGAAATCTTTTTATGTCTAAATTCACTGGGTCTAATAATCTAAGCTGAGATGCGCACTATTACAATAAAATGCAAACAAAATATTACAAAAACATGCAATACTCCTGCTGCCAAATTACTAAGCATTTTATTCAAGCCTTGACCGCTGAGCTGTTTACATCTGGCCTTCTTCACAAGTCCACACATACTGATACAAGCGCAAAGAAAGAGGGAGGCCGAGGGAGAGAGGCATAAATCATCCACATAAATGAAATAAGTGTAGGGGGGCTTTGTTGCCTCGCTTAACATCTGCCTACCAGTGGCTCTCTCACTCTCATGGTTGGCTCTCTGGCCATCTGTGAATTCGACTCTTAAAGGTATTTAATCACCACCTAGTGATTAAGAATGGGTTATTACAATGCCTATGAAGGAAGCCCAGCATGTCCTACGCACGGGACCCTGTGAGCAACACTTAAAACATGTATTTATCACCAGTGGTAATTAGGGCAAATTTGTGTTACTCCATGGTTTCAAACCTGTCAAATGTGAGTTCACTTTTAATGAGTAGTATGACTTAAGTATGCTAACCTTGTAAGTCTGCTTTTATAACTGCACCTTGACTGCACGTACAGCATATTAATGACTGCTAAACTTGAATAGATCATATTCTAAAAACATCATTTTAATGTGGAAAGATATGCAGTTTGTTTCATATGGAAAGCCTTCTCAACTCCACTCACATACACCAATTTACTCAAATGATTTTATCTTTTATTTTGTTCCAGTGCATACAGGATGCTGCACTGTGCCCACGAGTAAATATCGCATATTACTGTGCAACTTGAAGCATGTAACAGTAGAGAGCCACAAGAATAACCTATATTCCTATACTGTATGCTAGTTATACTGGTGAGAATATTCAACAAACATAAACTTCACCAAGATCCAGTATGTATTTGCACAAGACACACAAATGTTTCTCGCTCTCTGTCCTATTTGTTTCACCCTCTGCTTTCATGACTGTGTTTCTGAACCTATGGACAAATTTTAACAAAACACAGACAGGGGTTGTAAATAATGGAGGGCAGAGATAAAAGCTTTGTGGCAAGAGCTACAAAGGCCAATCTGTTATGTCTCCTTTGGGTGACTGTAGTATACCAGCTCAGCTGTGCACTTCATTAGGCTAAATTAGCTACTCAGATTTTCTTTAATGCATAATGTGACATTAAATAGAACTACGGTTTGTGTGCATGCATATGCATCCTAATTATTGTATATTAATCTGAGTGTTTCTCATACATACAGATATGCTAATCACAAACTGCATAACTATCTAACATACTCATTATTATTCATCCATCTCATGGTTCGATGCCACATAAATGTAAAATACACCTGATTGGTATCAATCAGTGGAATTGTTTTTGCTAAATTTGCAAAAATTGGAAAAGGTTGAGAGGAATTCTCAAACAGCGTCACCAAATTTGAAGAAACTTTGACCTTTGACCTGACTTTTGATGTCTTTAATGCTTCTTGAGAATCTACTTTTTATGTTTTAAGCTTTTGTTAGACTAAAACCAGCCCAAAACAGGTCAAGCCTGAGGACTTCCGGGGCTCTGACTGTTGAAATGAAGGGGGGAACTCTCCAGCTCACTTCCACAGTAACTGACACCTGAAATTCTTTTTAAACTGCTGCAGTGCTTGTAATTTAGGTGATACTGTCAATGATATCACCACTCTGTGTGCTGGAGTGGTTCTCTAAACAAGAAAAAAAAAGCATTAAACTGCTCTCCCTCCCACAATTTTCATTATTTATACACACATTGACTGTGAAAATGTGATGCGAGGGGGGGGGGGATGACCCAGACGAGGAAAGTGCATAATTCAGTAGAACGAGATGTCTTCTTTGTCGCTATGTCGATATGCTTTTTGAAGCGTTACCACAACAAATTAAGAGTCTTTATGGAAGTGTAGCCATTGCTTCACTTTAACAGGTGACGTGCTTAGTATGCTGCTGTGTACTTGCCACTCTGTTGAGACAACTGATCTGCGTTCACCTTGTGTGTAAGCGCACCTCACAGTCACTTAGACAACAGAGCAGGATGGAGAGTGAAAGAGTGAAATCGATAGTTAATTAAAAATTGCAGATTTTTTTTTCTATTTCAAAATAGGCCAGTTAGTGGGTGTCTGTAATGAATCGCTGTATCTTCGAGCATCATGTAATTCCTACTAAGCTATGAACATAAATTTACATTTTAATGATCATAATAATTTACTTCACTCTCGGTCATTAATGACAATTATTCGTGGGTATTTTTAAAATGTATGTAACATGCATAGACAGTACGTTCCAATAGGTTCACATACATTCACCTCTATTAAGTGTGATTGTTATTCATGCAAGCACTTACTCAAACCTCTCCTCCCTCACATCTCCCCTTCGGCTGCAGGTCAGATACTGTACGTAGGTTTGATACACACGGGGTATTTAAAAGTAAAAGTAAAAGTAAATAACGAAGAGGCAAGAGAAAACAGTAAGTCCATCAAAATCATATCGAGAAACAGGTTCACACAAGTCCTCTCCGGTACGCTGTTCATTCCCAAATATTTTTGGCTGAATTACATTCATCAGAGAAAACAATGGACAGTAACTGCTTCAATTCCACCATCTGTCCTGGCAGATTTGTGTAAGAGATTATTGGTACAGAGGCATGCTTGAAAAGGACATGAACAGAACTGGGAAGGCTTAAAAATGTTTTCCACAACTGAACTTAGTTTACATGTCTAAAAATATAACTGGAAATGAAACTTTATGGTTTACTCCAAATCAGAGACACAACTAAATTACAGTCTAAAGGAATCTACACCCTTTCCTTCTCCACATCCACCTAAAAAGCTACTAAAGCCAGTCATCTGCTTTTAAGGTCAGAGTTTCTTAACGCATTACTTTCTTCAGTCCAGGTTGATTAGCCCTCTCTTCACTGCACCATCACCTTTCTACCCACCCACATCTTTTCTCTACCCAACTCAGGATGGAAGAGTAACCTTTATGATCTAAAAACTGCGTACCTCACCAAGTAGGTGGCAGTAAACCTAAATATATGCTAGACTCTTAGCCTCAGAAGCAGAGGCATCAACATTTTTTCAAGACTCAAGAAAAGGATTGTCTCTTTATATTTCTTTTCTATTTTTAAAAACTAAAAGCTGTTAAAAGCAGATATTACCTCACTCAAGCCTGTTTGCATGTGGATAGAGAATAGCCACTGACACGAACTGACACCATGCTGTCTGGAAGATAGAAAAAACAAGGATGTTTTCAACAGTGGATGACATTTTGAAACATGGTAGTCCATTTACTCCTGTTAAAACCACTCACACGGTGCATATGCCAATAATGTAATGGCTCTTCATGTGCGTGTAATACACTTTATTACACATGAACTGACGCCTCCTCCACAGAATACTGTACACAATGAAATACTACTTCACAGTATTTAAAACTACACTTTATCAACATTCATTGCACTTAATCTAATGACAACTTGAATGTTACATCAATATTTTGCCCTGTTTTATTGTCTTCAGTGCCTGCTTTTATGTCGACCTGTTAATTTATTGTTTACGCGTGAGCACTGAAGGAAAACAATCTCCCTGTTTACTGAGTTTTGTATGAATAAAGAGTGATAATGAATTCTATTTTGACCCTGATCTTGAAATGTCTTTCTGTGCCCACTCAAAGTGTCACCTGCAGTTCCGATCCTGGCCACTAGGTACTCCAAAATTGTTGCCTGTCCTGGAATATGGAGAAATCTCATAAAAATCTAAAACAATTTTGCAATCAGAACATGTAATGAAGAGTACAAGATGTGTAGTAAACTGGCTTAAACATGCAAACCAATATAAACTAAGCAGTGGTGAAGGAAGTATTCAGATCCTTTACTTAAGTAAAAGTACTAATACCACACTGTACAAATACTCTGTTACAAGTCCTGCATTGAAAATGTACGTAATGCAGTAAAATATTCTCTGTGACTGTTGTACTATTCTATATTCTCTCATTAGATCATTATAACTCATGCATTAATGTGAAAGCAGGATCTTACTGTTGGAGTTGGTTTGGTTGGAGCTCAATTTGAACTATTTTTATCAGACTGCAACTAATGATTATTTTCATTCTGGATTAATCTCCAAATTCTGAAAATAGTGAGAAATGCAGAATTACCCAGAACCCAAAGTGACACCTTCACAATGCCTGTTTTGTCCAACCAACAGTCCAAGCCTCAACATCATTAAAAAATAGATTAAAATGTGTAAAACAGTTACAAGGAAAAGCTTTAAACCTTCACATTTGAGAAGCTGGAACCATGAAATGTTTTTTCATGAAAAATGACTTAAATAATTGGTAAAATAGTTGCCTTTTTTTTTTTGTCAATCGACTAATCAATTAATCAACTACTGTAATTGTTTCAGCATGTAGCTACTTTTACAAACTGTTGGGTAGTTTAATTTATAATAAAACATCTTAAAACAGCTTAACATGAGAAGCTCTTTGTATGTACAAATCTTAATTTGTTAAGTAAAGCTGTGAGATAATTGTAGTGAAGTAAAAAGTACAATATTTCCCTTTGAAGTGTAGTGGAGGAGAAGTAGAAAGTAGCATTAAAAAGAAAAGACTCAAGTAAAGTGCAACTACCAAGTCTATGAATGTGGTCATAGAAGTTCTGACTGCATAGACCTATTCATGTTATGCCAGAAAAATAGCAGTTTTCCATGCAGAGGGCAAAAACTACACAAGTCTGAGAACTTGGAGGGGAAAAAAGCAGGACTTCAAACCCTAAGCTTCATTTATCTAATGTTCACGTAACACTTCCTTTGACCCTCACCTCATTTGCACCAACATTATCTTTATCTGGGGTAATGTGAATTCTTAAAACCTAAATATATTCTTACCTTTGACTCATAATGCTTCTCAAGCTTCTGATAAAGAGGTGTAATGTTGTATGTAGGTGTAAAGCCTTAAATCAATTGTAATGTGGGTTATCAGTATCACATCAATCAGGCTAGAGTGCTTCAGACCCCTCCTCCCGTATCCATCTGTTTTGTGTTGAACTACAGCATCTCTTTGACTCTGTTTCTAAGATGGCAACAAACAAGAAAGCTATTAAGACTTCTCAAATAATTGGAAAAATACTTTGTAACAAAAAGAAATAAGTTGTTTAATATATGTTTCTGTTTACATCTCCCTCGTACAGTTTGATATTGTTATTATTATTATTTGTTTTATGTTTTCTTCTTTTGTAATGGTTCATAATGTTGTCTCAGATGCTAGAATGATCATGTTTCAATATAGTTAATTGAGATATGTATTTCTCTGTACAATATATTATAATACACTACTCACAAAAAGTTAGGGATATTCGGCTTTCGGATGAAATTTCAGAATGCACCTAAAATGCATTATTTACCTTTACAGGTGAACTTAATTTGACCTTCTCTAAACTTTTGAATGCACATGTCCAACTGCTCAATGTTTCAGTACTTATTGCATAACATGCTGTTCTCTAACAAG
>NTHP01000381.1:370535-396126 GCA_003416845.1 Oplegnathus fasciatus | reverse complement strand
CAGATGAAGATAAAGGATAGAGGATGAAGAGTGTAGTATTTTACTGTGGTGTATTTGTATAGTGGAGGAGGGCATGTGATTCACCCAATTTTAAAATGTTTTATGATCTCAAAATGAATCTCAAAATACTGCTCCACTGGATATATATTCGGCGGGGTATATTTACTTTTTGTTACAAATGACTAACAGGAGTTAATCTCATTTTTTTTGTCCTAATATCTCTTCACATGCATAGAAGAGGCAGAGCCCGAGGAGAGTGAGGAACCGTTCGTTGCTCCCCCAGGGCTCGCTATCCCTCCTGATGTGGAACTGGTGAGTATTAAATATCCAGCTGGATTACTGTTGTTGATGTTGTTGTGCTCTGCCTCTCATGCACAGTATAAACACAACATATAAACATGCATATGCACAGTGGGTTTACACAGTAACAGGAACATCTGTAGACTATAATGCAATTAAATACAAAAAGCCTTCAATTAATACTACCTTTTGTGAAGCCTGTAGTGTTTAGATATTATGTACTAGTGCACAGATTCCGATGTCGGTGTCAACCATTCTCTTATTGGCAACTTGTGGCCACTCCCAGTCAACTATTAGGCTCGTTCGAGATGAGTCAGGCCTGCGCAGAATCGATCACCGGCGATCGCCACACAGTGCACGCCCCTGATCTAAGAGCTGGTTGGTTTAGATGTTGGATCAGTAACATGGCGCATTATTGGAAGTCTCTATTCTCCTTTAAATTTAAGAGATATTGATTTTATTTGTCTGATTTTGTACTATCAAGGTTGAATGTTGTGTCGTCGATGGCAGCTTTTATCACTTAGAGAGGCCGCATACATTCAAGAGCTTATGTGAGAGGTAGTTCTCAAAATAGTGGCAGATTAATTTTCGGTGGATTGACTCATTGATTAATTGTTTCAGCTTTAGTAGAAATGCCTGAAACTGTAGAATGGTTGACTGTACAGGGTTGCCTCTGCAAATTGTTTAGCAGAGCTTGTAAGCTCCTGACACATCCCATCTCATGAGTAATTTAGTTTTTGGATGACGGTCTAATCAATAGCCATTCAAGCATTTGCTATGTAAAGTAACACCTCTTCTTATTTCCCCTTAAAATAAAAGATTTATGTCATACAAGTGTATTTATTTTTTTGATGATGTTAGCACCCCTCTGCTCCAAAACAATGCTTCACATTGACATAACATCCAATGATAACGACAGGCAAGAAGTAATGGACTAAAAACATTTAAAAATGCATTGCTGTTGCTTTGTTTCGGGTGTTTTTATGTCAGAGAATCTTCCCTCAGGACCAGGCCAGCCCGCAACCACAACCCTCAACGACCCCCTTCAGCTGCCACTTTCTTATGCATGAGAAGAAAGACAGGCTTTAATGGTGGCATGGTCTGTGTGCATATTCAGTATATATCATGCTGGGTATAAAACAGCCAAAACACCCTTGTGCATACATGCAGAGCACAACATAGCTGCAGTACATGATATGCATATAATATTAGTGTCTACTCCCTAGATTTTGAAGGAATATTCTTCTCTCTGAAAACATTTCAGAGCAGTGTATTTCTCATTATGTATTCTTATTGGATTTTTTTATTGTGTTTGACAGTTATAGCAGAGAACAACAGGCAGCACGGGGAGAGAGCAGGGGAATGACTTGCGCCAAGAGTCTTTGTCCAGAATCAAACCAGGACGTTTCTGGTTTTCTAACTTACCAGGATGGAAATATCAGTAATTTAAATGCAGTTTGCAGTGCAGAAACATTTTATTGTTAATATCATTTTATTTATTAAAATAAGATTATTGTAATAGCATTTGCCTTTACTAGATAGCTGACAGTGGTCACAACAGAATATGTGAAAAGAGGCAGAGGATACGCATCAGTCTGAAAAGGATGTCACAGTTAAGATGGCTCTTCTTTTCTGTGCTTACATGAGATAACAAATGGCTGTACACAGTACGTTATGCTTTCAGGCTGCTGGCATGCTTTATGACTGTTACATGTTAGTTATGTTTTGCTTTGGGTCCTTGGCGTGGGAACACTGCTGCTCAGTTATAGGGTGTGGCGGAGGATGCTTTCCTTGTGTATATCACGTCAACATAAAATAAATATTACACACCCCCTTTTTACCTAATGGATAAGTTCTTAAATCGAAGTGCGAAAGGCCCTTGTATGTCAGGAAGTCCTTGGCAGCTTAGAACACAATAATGGTCTGTTAGTGTTGGACATTGGCATCTTTTTGGCCAGTGTCTTGAAAGGTAGTATTTATTATGACTTTCATCTTGATGAGATATGTGTGTTATTTTGGAGATTGCTGCCCTTCTTCGTACTCTCTAGGTAATGACAATGATTAATCATTGAAAGCACACAGGGGGGACAATAATGAATGAATAATGGACCATTTCTTCTGCCACTGATTTCCACCCCATGTGTATTTTAAGAATTAATGCTATCACAATGAACATAAGAGTGCCTGGCATGAAAATGCCTCAGAGACAAAATGGCTTGTATCCTTGGTATGAAAAAGCCATGTCTGAAAAGGAAAAGGATGTCACAGTTAAGATGGCTCTTCTTTTCTGTGCGGGTGCTGTAAATCCTTGAAAAATGCTTGAGTTTTAACGTGATGTTTAAAGTGCTTGGATTTTGAATAAAGTGCTTGAAACTGCTTGCATTAATATAATAAATCGCTATCTGACTGAATAGTTTGCTTTTTAGATGAAGAAATAATATAAGTCGGAGAGAGCTTAATTGATTTGAGTATAGGTGTAAGGTGCTGGAAAAGCTTGAAAATGCACCTTGAAAATGCTTGAAAAGTGCTTGAATTTGCCTTTGGAAAAGGTGTAGGAACTCTGTCTTAATGTTATGTGCTGTAGTCAGGTTTGCTCACTTTTATCTGTGGTTCTGATTTATCTTTCACTAATTTGGCTTGGACTTCCAGAGTGTTTCTACAACAAATATTTCCTGTTTCTGCACATTTGCACAAAACTTTTTTCGGAAACCAAAAAATTGATCATTTAATTCGGTGCCTGCATTAAATATGCTCAGTTTAAGTGATATATGTTAATTTCTTGACTTTTTTTCAGCCGGCAACCATCAAGACCCATAACATCATCGAGAGGACAGCCAACTTTGTATGTCAACAGGGGGCTCAGTTTGAGATAGTCCTGAAAGCTAAGCAGGCCGGTAACTCCCAGTTTGACTTTCTTCGTTTTGACCATTACTTGAACCCTTATTACAAACACATCCTGCGGGCCATGAAGGAAGGTCGATACAACCTTGTCTCCGCCAGCAAGCAAGAGCAGTCGCAGGGTGAGTTATAGAAAGCAGTCACTCAATCCAAGTGCGTTATGTCCTCGCACGGACGTTAAATTTGCAGAATCCAAAAGTGTCATGTCATGTAATCGATGCAGAAATATCAGTTCTGTAATACATGAGCAATCGAGCCGAACCGAAGAATAGAATAAGAAACATTAACATTCGGCATTAATGATAATGTTTTGTTCATACTTATATTCAGTATTTTTTCTTTTTGTTTTGCTTTCTTGCTGTAGAATCCCACTCTGATGATTCAGACGAGGATGGGGATGGCAGTTACCTCCATCCCAGCCTGTTTGCCCCTAAAAAGAGCTCTCGCCTGGAGGAGCTGGTGAAGGTAATGTAAACAGAATGTAGGCTACCCAGTGTGGAGATTTACCTTTTTGATACAGTTGCTACTTCACATTGCTACGCTGTCCTGTGAAAACCACGTATCTCCGAAACATCACATTTTAATGAGCTAAGTCATTGAGATAATGCATTTTTGAGGCAATCTGAGTGGGTTTTAAATGATTTATGTAGCTTAAGAAGTAGGAGAATGGTTTTCACTGGACAGTGACCATAGGCTACTCAGCTAACGGAGTCAAACTGAAAACTGTTTACATCCTGGCGAAAGTATGCAGCAATTCTAAGTGGTAGGCGACCACTGCCTGCCATGTGAATTTACATCTTGTTAATACTGCCCATGTCTGTTATTGCATTTGCTAATAACTGTATTCTGTTTCCCTGTCTTCATGCTCTTACAGTTTTTTGTTAGTACTTTCATGTGCCTCGTCAGGACAGCCATTAGTCTTTGACAGAGCAGCAAGAATTGAAGCACGCTCTTTAAAGAAACATAATGAGCTCCTTTTAGCAGCAAGCTGTCTAACAGTTGCCTCCCATCAAGAGGGATTTCCTTTTCAAATCAGCCACTCTAATTTTCTACTAATGATCAATTATTCATATTTTATGGGGTTACATTCTGTAGATCTCTTATACTGCACCAATGAAGATTACTGCATAAGATTACTTGCAGAGTAATGCTTAAATGTTGCACTGCATTTCATGGTTTCTGACTTCAGAAAGGTTTGAATATTTGGTGTATGTATTATATTATTACTGTGAAATGGTTCTGTCTCCTATAATACACATTTGGTGTGATCTCAGTGGCTTAAGCATTCCTTCACAAAAAAATAACACAATTGATGATGATGATGATTGACTGCTTTTATCAAACTGACCTTATTCTTCTGCAGCCTCTAAAAGTAATGGACCCGGACCATCCTCTGGCAGCTCTTGTACGAAAAGCCAGACAGGAAAGAAATGGCACTGCAGCAATGGCAACCAAACCAGAGGAAGTGACAGACCCAGCTGCATCCACCACACCAGCACAGTACAATGCTGACCGTGAGTATAGATTTTTTTTTTTTTTCCTCTGAGAACAAAAGACAGCACATCTGAAATTTATAAAGACTGTTACAGTGTTCATCAGATGTTGGGTCTGGTCTACTTCATTTTGTTCTGTGTTTCCTTTTTCATTTCCTTCTGTTTTTCTCTCAGCCAAGTAGGGTTGCTCTTGTTTGTGTGCCACTGAGCACAGAAGTGGTTTCATTTGTAAAAAAAACTATAAAGCCTCCCTGCCCTACGGTGCAGGTATTAAAACTGCATTATTTCTGAGAGTACTGTTGACCACAGAAAACTGGCATTTGACTTCCTCTGTTTGGACCATTTTCTGCTGATAGTGTTCTGCCGCTGCTGGTTGTTCAATACAGCTCTCCACTATTTAATGCTGACGATAGTCTATAATTGATGTGAAGGCATTTTCAACGCCTTTCAGGAAAGTAATATTGAGCTTAGGGGTGTACTGGGGCAGACCAGACCTCTTGAAAACCAAAGGACCTGACGTGAACCAGCTCTCAGGTCCACACTCTCTAGTCTACCTGGGTTAAGGTTCAGGTCAGACTTAAATAGATGTGTCCTTGGGTGTGTGCAAAATTTCAATTAGACCTGGCAGAACCTGAGAAGGTTTGATAGCATGAGTAACACATAGCACATCTCTAGTAAGGATTGTATATGCATTGTGTTAGAAACTGTGCATATTACATTAAAGGGATAGCCAGAGCTTAAAGCATACCCATCATAGTCCCACTCAAGAATTGCACTCTCACACGCTTTGACAAATGCCTAACATACAGAAAAAATTAAATGGATAAACCAGAATGTAAAGGCGAGGCAAAACTTATACACATCCCCAAAACAACAAATGCTCCAATAAAAGGTTAGGTCTTTAAAAGTTACTCACTTTTTCCTCACATAATAAGCACAAGTTCCACAGCTACTTGTGCGCTGCAACGGTGAATCTATTAGAAAACTGAATGAAAATGACCTTTTTAGAATGAATGAAATAAAACAGTAGCACTTCCATTAAAATCAAAAGAATGCCTGGCTTCTGTACATACTGTATGCAAGGCTAAATGCCTATCCGTCCATGATGAGTCACATCCATCCCCACTCCAAGTTATTCATCACACTGCCACTTAAGTAATTTTTTCTTGCACAATGTGTGTTCATCATCCCCTGAAACAGTTGCTAAATAAACCCATGGCCATTGGCCCCTGCTGACCCATCCCTGTTTACGTGTCCATTACTGCAATTTGTTCATCCCTGAGACAGTTGTGGAGGGTGTCCTTTGACCTGATCGTTGCTACAGAAATAGGAGTGTTGATGTTAGTAAACTGGCTGTGGATGACCTCGCTGCTTAATGCTGTTGACATGCATTGTTGCTCAAAACGGGGGCTGTTAATTTGCCATGTAGTTACACTAGGCTTGGTCTAATGAGAAAGTCTTTTGAACGTTTTTGTTTCGCCACTTGTGATGTTAATACGGGGTGTGAATAATAAGTTGCTCTTACCTCTTTTGTCCTGGATTGCCTCCCTTAGTTTAGTGTATGTAATGAGTATGCCAAAGGTCTAACAATAAGAACAGCTCCAAAAACTCCAGCTAACTTCAACATTAAAGTCAAACTATGAAACATATCTATATAATATATCTGATCATCTGTCTATCCGACCATCTGTCTATCCGACCAACCATTCAGCTAAATTTCCGTTTTGGCCTTCCACTAACACATCTTAAGTCCTTATCTCAACTGTAACACATGTCAAGTTTGTAAATGAAAGCTCCCGCTTAGGTTTTCCATTTTCCTGACTAGAGAAAATTGGATGTGTCGTTAAAGTCAACCAGCTCAGTGACTAATGTGTTAATATCACACTTTGACACTGACCATTTATTTTGTCCCTTCCCTGTATTGCCCCNCCCCCCCCCCATCTTCCCCTGTCTCTTTTCAATAAAGTGTCTTTGTAATACAAACCCCCTGATAAGGGAGATGACCCCTTTGCACAGAGGTCACATGTTGATTTATATTCTCTTCCTTCTGCTGATTGAAATTAGTTACTGCAAAGGACATATTAAACATAACATAAAAAACATATCTTGACAGTGAACAGGACAGCACAGTACATAAAACAACTACAACACAAAGCAAGCTTCAGCAACAGAAGGCTCTTCATAGCCATATAATGAACACCTCTACACCACTTTACTCCTGAGGTCTGACCACAACAACCACACTGCTGTGCTGCTGTCCAGGGGCCAATTTGAATGCAGCTGCTTACACTTTGCATACACTCTTAATTTTGACGCAGTTTAAAGTACTCAAACAGGAAATCTTAAAGCAAGCTCCTGCAGTCACACGTAATTAGCTCTCTTTGATTCAGATTTCACTTAGTCACTTAGTTGTCATGTGTAAAATTTACAGTTTGCCTGCCAGTGTACACAAAACCCCCCACAAATAGCTCACATTTATATTTACTATAAAAAAGAGAGTAACTATGGGTTTGGGGTCAACTGAGTACCTCAAAAGACTCTTGGAAAAGTTGCTGCAGTCATAAAGGGCCATATCTTTGTCCAGCTTTTCCATTTTTCCTGCCTTGAAAATGTAATTTCAACACAGTGACTGAGCACAAATTTTTGTTATTTATAGACTCACTAAACAAGCCTGGTTTTGACAGTTTCCATTTCCAGTGGCAGATGACTTTTCCCTGACCTGTTGGAGTTCTTTACCAAGGTTGAAATTGAAAGATTGCCATAGCAAGACTCTTCTTATGTCTACTATCTACTGTTTCCAACGCACCATAATTTCACATAAAATCTAAGCAATTGTTTCTTTGTACTTCCCACTTTTCAACAAGAGTAACACCTACATTATAAAGCATTACAGCATACAAACTATGGCCTTTAAGGTCACCATAGAGTGAATTAACTACTGTGACGGTGTCAACAAAAACTGGACATTATGATCCCATTATTTATTGTATGGCTGTGGAAATGAATGGCATTGTGTTGTGCAGTTTGTGTCCACATGAAGTAACAGTAAATGTTCTTCTTAAGTCCTTCATCAGGCACAATTGAAGCATTTCAGGGAGGAATTTTGTGTCATAATTTCCTCCTCATTTCTTTACAGCAAATGCAGCAGCGATGTACTACGGGTACTACATGCTTCCTGATGGAACGTTCTGCTTGGCCCCACCTCCACCAGGGATCGATGCTAGCTCCTACTATAACAATGTGCCCTCAGCTGTCATGGCTCCCCCTACGTCTTCCGGGGCTTTGCCTAATCTGGGAACTGCACCCACCCCTCCTGAAACTATCGCCACTGCACCACCAGCTACAGCCCCCTCTCAGGTCACCAGCTCTGCTGCTCCTGCTGTTGTACCAGAAACCAGGTAGGAAGTAAAGGACCAATGGACCATTTTCTCCTTGATATTTTAGTAGCATTTAAAATGTTGTTGAATTTTTAGTGTTTTTGGTATATTGCTTTATCGAAAATCAAATACTATGAACCTTTGATTAAAAATATATTGATACAGGAATTTTATTGGAAAACCTGATCAAGATTGAAAGTGATTTATAGTTAGCTTACTTTTTAAAGTTTTCAAAGTTTTTAACTAAAAAGCTTAATTAGCGTTATTGTTCTAGGTATAGGGTATGGGGGATCAGTCATTTAAATTAAACAGTGTAATTTGATAGAGCAATTAGACCCAGGAAAGAACACATCACACCTGTTTTGACACCTGAAATATTTCTCTCAGCTTAACATCTCTAATTTCCCCCGAAAACAGTTCGAAAGCCGAAGCCCAAGTTTCCACGCAGGCAGCACCAGCCATCATCCCCCCACCACCTGACATCCAGCCAGTCATAGACAAGCTGGCCGAGTACGTTGCTAGGAACGGTCTCAAGTTCGAGGCCAGCGTCCGTGCCAAGAATGATCCCCGGTAAGTGTTCTTACAAGAAATAAATCTGTTGCTCCGGTCAGGTCTTGGTTTTAGGAACTCTTTATCAGTATCTTTTCCTTCAGATAGTGCAGAACCTCTTCATCATCCTCTGACTCATCTTTTATGAGTGCTCTCCTCTTATACAGTATGTGTTCTTCCCTCTGTCTACTGTAGGTTTGACTTTCTGCAGTCTTGGAATCAGTACAACCCCTATTACGAGTTTAAGAAGAATTACTTCATGCAGAAGGAAGGAAAAGGCTTGCCAGAGGTATTATAAGCTTTATATATGTATGTATGTGTGTGTTTCTGTGCATAAGAATCAGATGGACCCCTTCCAGCTTTGTTAACCACTTAACATTCCTGTCCGCATCTTAACACCTTTGGGCAAAACTTGTATTTTTGGCACTTGAATGTGTTTGATACAGTACAGCTACCACATTGCCATGGAATTTGGTTGAGGTATTCATGGTCCCTAGTTAATGAATTGGAACGGTTATGGCAACCGTACTGCCACGGTTTTATCACAGCTGCAAAAACTCCTATTTGAAGCCCCAAATAGCTTTGCCAAGTGGCACATTAGTAACAACATTGCCGTCATGTATACTGGTGAAGAGGAGTTTTACAAAGCTGGTTAAGTAAATTTTCAAAGAGAAAGGCCAGTGTAATGAGGCTTGTATCAGTCAAGCAGAAAGAAGAGAAAATAACAATTCTGCCATTACAATCCACAGAACTAAAATCACATGCAGAGCTGATGAAATTGAATAATAGAAATCTCTGTGTGCACAATGGGATGGCGAAGTTGTTGGGGGACCAACAGGCATGTAGAAAATCAACAGGAATTTGTGGCTGTAGTTAGTGCTGGGGTGGGGACGAATATCAAATGAAAAATCAAACCCCAATAGAGTACGCAATATTAAAATTACCAAAATTACCCTAACTTTCCTCGAGAAATACTTTCTCCATATCTTTCTTCATAACAGACATCATTTTAAAAATAATCATTGCATTTTTCTCTTAATATTACATTCTATTCATTATTTCTTTATTATAGTATCTTAATTTGGTTTCTCACTATGAGCAGATAAAAAGATAGTAATTCCTATGTTATTACTTCAGGTTGGCAGGTGACCTTCACACCTGCGAGAAACACCGTTCTCTCATTTGTCTCCTGTCATCAACCTCACTGCTCACCACACCTGTATGTAATTCGATTAACAGCATTTACAGCCAAAGTTTGGACATGGGAAAAGGCTGTCTAAGTAT
Source organism: Oplegnathus fasciatus (assembly GCA_003416845.1). NCBI lineage: Eukaryota > Metazoa > Chordata > Actinopteri > Centrarchiformes > Oplegnathidae > Oplegnathus > Oplegnathus fasciatus. The sequence goes on along the minus strand of NTHP01000381.1, from coordinate 386,225 downwards.
TCACTGCACTTACAGTCAGCCTTGAAATTAACTGCTTTTTGTTGCTGAAAAGCTAGGACCTGCCATGCTAAAATTAGAGGTGTCTTGATCCAACATAATGAAATGAAGGATGAGAGTGACACGGAGAACAAGGAAGAGATGAATTGGCACAGTATTGTCAAAAGGTAGATCCAGCCCTCTTACTGGGCACCAGAGCAATGCACTCCAAAACAACCCTCTGTCTTAACAGTCATCCAGTCTCGTTTTCCACCTTCAAGACTTTTAAGGCTCAAAATTCGACAAGTGAGGTAGTAATTCCAACTATTCCCAGTACAGTACAATCAAGTTTCAGTATCATGAAACAAGACAGATTGCTGCATCACTATTAAAACCTAATTCTTGAAACAAATTGATTGGTTGACTGCCCATTTACGGACTTTCCACTCGTTGTTTCACTTGTCCAGCCTTGCCAGTGCTGGGAGGCTTCTGTACCTACTCTCTACCACTGTCTGTACACCGGCATCGGAACTGAAATCCAATCGTGGTGTATCAGGACCTTAATGAGGCATCCCACCCAATTAGAAGCAGTGCCAACAGTCATGTAACACTCTCACTGGCTCTTCTGGCTGGCTTAGCTCCCCAGTGGCACATGCTTTATATGTTGTATGGCGTCATTTAAGTAACAGTATCAGTAACTGTTGCTAACAAATTCCCTGTAGGTAGGCACGGCATGTTGTTTCCTGGGAGACATTCCCCTTGACCTTAAGGTGCCCCGGAATCTTGCAGAATGTTCTTCATCATTTTGGGGTGAAGTAATTTATGATTTCCTCTGTGTTTTTGCTCAGTAAGTTGTAGTTTTTCTCTCCCCTTCAGGTTGAGTTCACTTGTTTTCTCCCTTAAAACTCCCTTACCAAACATAAATTAAAGGATAGGTTCATACTTTTTTCAACTCTGTCTCAAATACTCACATGCCCATATGTACATCGATCTGTTTTTGGTCACAGTAATTGTCTGTACTCTACATGGTGGACCTGAGAAGATGAGGCTCCATCAGTCTTTTTGGTGCAAAATTCACTCTTTGTGTTTCCCCAGACAGCGTTTCCTCGCTGAGCTGTGGTGGGGGGATAGTAACACAACAAGGGAATTTTATACTAAAAAGACAGTGTTTTTGGAAGATACCCACTTGACTTGACTAACTCAGACTGCTGAAGCCTCATATTACCGTCAGCTAAACTTAAGAATGCATTTTTGCACAGAGTAAAGACAAAGTGGATTTTGTCCCCAGTCTCTCACATTGGAATCGCATTTGGAAGGCATCCCTTCACAGTCATGATGGAGAGTAGGGACAATGATAGCAACCAAAATTGCACATATGGGCATTTGAGTATTGTTTTGAGACAGACTTAAAAAAATGCGAGCCTGTCCTTTAACTCTACCAAAGGGGCCACTAATTTAGCTTATGAATGGACACAAGGACAAGAGATATATTATATATGTTCTCTTTACTGGTGATAAATCTTTCATACTGCACAAAATGAAAGCAATTATGAGCTCAACTCCTTCAAAGCACAACCTGTTTTCCTGCCAAGGTCGCTTTAGAATCTGATCTCATTACACCGTTTAAGATGAATGGACTATGAATATTGTAGCATAGTCACCAGGCATCTGAGTTGTTTCAAGGTTTAATATGAACCGGTTTGTAGTTGGGTTATACAGTTGTTGTTAATGCAGATAATATTGGAAAACTTCTCTAGGATGGGTTCATGTGACTGACCGAGTGGCAGTTCAGCCCTCATCTTTTCAGCTTGCTGTTAAAGCTGTGGTTGGCAACGTTGAAGAAACCAAGAAGAGACCTCATGTCTCATTCACAAGTTTGAAAACACCTAACATTATCATAATTAACATAAACAACTATTGTTAGTACTCACAGTGTCACTTTTCAGGCCCTTCAACTCCCTCAGTTCTCGCCATCGTTGAAAAGCCATACCGATGTTGACTCTGGTTTGACCTCTCGCTTTATCCAGCATCTTTTTGGTCGTGGCCTTTTCTTCTTCTTCTTTCTTTCTTTTCTTTCTCTGCCAGTCTTGTGCGACTAGTTTGTTAGCTTTAGCCGCCTAGCTTTGTGGAAGACTCCGGTCATGCGCAATGAGTGCAGGGGCAGAGTGCGCGCAGGTACGTAGGTAGACAGACAGGCAGGTAGCCCGTCCAGTCATTTCATTCGGTCCGAATGAAATGACTGGATGGGCTTATTACAGGCCTGCAACAGCCACAGACACCAGTTTTTTTTCCTTTTTTTTGTAAGAGCATTTGATTTATTGATTGCTGTCGGAGTGTAAAGAGAATTTCAACAAATATAACAAAAAATGCTTTTAAAATAAATAGCCAACCATTTTAACAGTTCACTTGCTGAGGGCAGATTTCACCTTTTTAGCAAGAATGTGCCAGAATGTGTCTCTCAGCTTGAGCTTTTTCAGGTCCCATAGCTGAGCTCTGGTGTTCGGTCGTCTGTTATATTCACAGAGTGTTTATAAGTTTACAGGAGCCCCATCAAGCCATCATCCCTCTGAGGCAAGGGAATTATATGTGATTTGAACAGTCAGATAGATAGGTGGGTGAATAGCTGGATAGATACAGTTTCTTACATATGTACATATACACATGCATATGTATACTTGCATATATTCAGGCTTTGGTGAGTCTGCTTTGTATCAGAGTGAGAAAAGAGAATGCAAGAAGTGAGTGAGAAAGTTTTGTAAGGAACAGTTTGTCTTCTGACGAATCAAATCAATTAGCTTGTCAGAGTGCAGAGGAGTGTGGCCCATTATGACACAGCAGAGGCTGCTCCAACAAGCAGCTGCTCGGCTTTTCTATCAAGAAACCTGTCTTGTGTTTGTGATTGGTGCTGTGGGTAATGGGATGCAGATATCGCTGCTCTCAGTCAGCGCCATTATTTATAGTTTCATAGTTAATGAAAAAAGTGAGTGAGTCTAAAATCAGTCAAAGCAGAAAGCAGCAGAATGCGGGGCTGCTGTTGCTGTATCAATAAAATCTTCAGAATGTGGCACTTTTTGGAGTGGATGAATAAAACTATTATCTAAAAAGGAGCATTTTGTAAATAGCCCAAATCATCAAAAGATTACGTGCTTCCTGTTTGGAGAGCTCTGCCCATAAGGTGTATAGAAAGTCTCCCATTCATGTTGTTATGCTGGGTTTAATGTGATTCTTCACCCAAATCCTAATTTTTAAGTATCAAAGGCGTTCTTTTAACAATTGAAATGATGCTTTCAATCTGCTCTGGCATCTAATAGAAAACTGAAGTCCCTCTCCACTTCTGGGAACACCTCGTCATTTCAAAAAACACCAAATTGTTTTGTTGGCATCGAGTAGCGTCCGTGTGGCATTGACAGTGCGTTTGTGGCTAAGATGAATGGAAGCCTAAAAAAACGGAGCCAATCAAAAATAAATAATGAAAGTCAAATTTATGTGAATATTATAACAGGGAGACAAGTGGACGTGATGTTCACTAAAGGCTTTATTCAAATTAAAGCTCAACAAGACAATTAAATTTGGCCACAGCACAGCAGATTCCATCCCCTCTGCTGTCAGATTATCCCCAATTGAATCAATTTAACATATAAAGTACAATGTTCTATTTTTGTCTGGATATGTCACTATAATCTGACAGTTTTTCTTTTGCAGTGAATTGATTTAATTTTTATAAACAAAATGTAAGGATGATGTTTATTGTTGAATTTATTTTTGAATTGAGCTGACAATTAACATGGGCTGGGACTAAAGGAATTTTTTGAACAAGTCTGTGCAATGAAACAAAGCAGAAATCCCATGCACAACTGTATAATTCAGTTGGGGAGGGGTCACACACAGGCTATGTGAGAGCTGCACTTGTGTCAGATATTCGTTGTTTACATTTTCCATTTGCAGCAAACATTTTTCATTTTAAAATCTGACCATTTGCGTTTTCGTAGTCTTGGCTTGCAAAGCTCATGACCTCTAACCAGCAAAAGCTTTGCAGCCCTGCTATCAAACGCTGCTGCATGTTCCAGTCAGAATGGAGGTTTTTTTACCTCCTGAACTGTCATGTGTCTTAAGTGTTACAGCAATGCATGTGAATCAAGGTATCTGTGGATTCTAAAGGCTAAACTAAAGGTGTGTGTGTGTGTGAGCACGATCAAATTCAAACTGAGGTCCTCCCAGAATGGTTTAGAGTGAGTTTCCTCCTGCTTCTTCTCCTGTGAGCTTTGATTTTTAGAGTTTTTTAGGAGTTCTATTCTCTGGGGCCTCGGTAAAGTGCTTTGACTGTTGAAAGCACTGTTCAATTACAGCTGAATAGTAGGAAGCTGCCTTTGAAGCATTCTTCAAACATGGTAAAATGTATCTCATGAGGTTAGGGTTTTTTTTTTTCTCTTGTGGCATTGGCTTCATCACCACTTTTCCCTTTCATTCCATCAGCAGTTTATATTTGGGATAGCGGCTAAGAGCACTTGGTCCACAGGTATTACTACAGAGGGTTTCTGGTTATCTGGCCTGTGCACACAAGCCAGCTATAAGGGCTTTGTGAAGGCACTTTGTTGATGTGAGGAGTGGAAGACCATACAGCGGGATATTACAGAGCCATTTAAAGGTGTTTAAATCTAAAACTAATTATAGTGCCAGATAAGTAAATAGCAGAGAAAATAGAGGAGAGTAAGAAGTAAAAGCAAACAAATAATAACTAATGAATTGATCCTGATCAGATATATACGGGACCATTCAGTGAAATAATGTTATTATTTACATGATGACATGACTTGCCACTTCTCCAAACCCCTGTATGTTAATAACTGTTAAAAAGATTAGAAATTTTAGCATCGCTACTGCATCACCAAGGCTCTTTTCATATTTTTTTTTTAAAGAAGCAGATGAGTTTAAATTAATGTTTGCATAGATTTTATGTCCTGTGCACCCAACAGTTATGTTTCCTGCTGCAAAAAGACAGTGTTCATCACAGTTTACAATAAAGACATGTCCCGTTGCAATGACTACAGCTAGAAAATTCTTGGAAAAATGGGGGAACTCAAATTAGCTACTGATTACACACCAAAGTAATTCACTTAAAAAATGAATGTACTCTTAAATTACAGTCTTTGTCCTGATTATTTAATTCTCCATCATTTTTCAAACAAAAAGTGACCTGTATGCATGGCCAATTTCTTGCTTAAAAGCCGTGGGTAGTTTGTTTCCCCCCTCAAATGGGATTCAAAGACCTATGACATTGCAGCGAGTGGTGTGTTTTCCTAGTCAGGTGAGACTGAGACGAGAAGATGAGTTCATGTTTATGTGGGAGTGAAGAAGAGACCTGTCAGTCATGTGTTGCACAGCCAACCTGAAATATACAGCAAGAGAAGCAAGAATGTGGGCTTGCCTTGACAGACTGCTGCTCTACACAAGTTGATCATTTCCATTGTCTGCTTTTTTTTTCTTACTTTCCATTTTCTGTGCAGTAACAGTAGTAAAACTGATTTTTCTTCTTATAAGATTGGCTCAACTCTAAAGAACCTTCTGCTTGTGTTAATGGTCTACTGACCTTTTCTTTTTTTTTCTCAGCACCTCCACATGCTGCTACTACATTAATGTAAATGTACTTAAGGCTATCCATTAGATCACAGCCAGTAGTTTCTGTTCTCCACACTTGCTGTTGGTTCCTCTACAGCAACATTTACTGTAGCACAGTAGGGAGACGTCAACCTTAACTATGGATAGAACCCTGCAGATGAGTAATTACAATAATTAAATGCAACGGTTATAATTTCATTGGAAACCAACGAAGAGGAGTGACTCATCCTAACATTTCAGATCCATCCACCAGTTATATTATACAATGAAGTAGCATTTACAGTGAAGTGTTCTTGTTTTTTGTTTCTTACAAACTTAAATGACAGGCAGAAAGACACCCAGCTCCTCTGGATATTTCTTTTGAAGTCTTTCCTAACACCAACTTTTTGCACATATTACTGCTGCACTTCCAACCCACCATGGAGGAACATAATGTAAAAACGAAGGAGAGCAGGTTTCCATGGAATCTCATTTTCAGCACCATCTGTCTCTTGTCAAAATCCTACTGGGTTATCCATAATGTGGAAACACTGTAAAAAAAAAAATACAGTCAAGTTTAGATGGTATATAAAAATTGGGTGGCCTCTACAACATGTTACTGGTTTACTTTTTAACAGTGTACGCTGGGTCTAGGAAATTGATTCAGATAAATTTACTGTATATATTTTCTCTCTACTCTCTTTTTCTTAATCCAGAGTGAGGCAGTAGATGATGATGATAAGCTTCAATCAGACACGTCGCTCAAGGACTCCAAGCTGACAAAAGGTAGGACGTGAACTCAAGAACACAGTAGTACTTTCACTTCCTCTCTCTTTCATTCATTCATTCAGTAAATTAGATGTAAAGCCTTTTGGTAAATATGTCTATATGTGAGTATACATGCACACATTTACCCTAGTGTGTGTGTATGTGTCCTGTGTTTATGTTTATGCACAGCTGCCTGTGAGTCTGTGCTTGCAATTTCATTTGGTTATATCAGGCTGGAAATGTCTATGCAGAGATGAAAGAGTCTGCTTTCCACAACGCTGGCGGGATCCATAAACATGCACATATATGCAAATTAAGGGCTGCATTTACACAGAGTATTGGGAGGCGACAGGTCACGGAGCAGGCCAGGAAAAACTAATAACTAGTTGAAGTAGTGTACAAGTAAAAAATCCAGCCGTCCACAGTAATGATCAATGTCCTATATTAAGCTTTTTTCTTTAGGGAATGAGGCAAACATGTCTACTGTTGATTTGCAAAATAGAAATAAATGTGACACACCATTGCTGCTCAATATCTTAACAGTTGCTTTGTGGCCAGCTCTCTCTGTCTGACTATTTTCCTTTCTAAATTGTATTCTGCCTCTCGTCCCGTTTGTTTGTCCGTGTGTGTTTATGTCTGTCTGTTTCTTGCTTTGTGAACTTTTACATTTTCTTTGGCTCCCCCTTTTCTGCTCCCTCTCCTTCCTGTTTCTCCATGTTTTGTTCTCTCTCTCCATCCCTCTCTTGATCCATCCTCCAACCTCTTCCTTTCGTCCTTGATAATGGAGTGCTAATGTCTAATTTCTTTAGTCAATGCATTTTTCATTTTATTCTGAATTTGTCAAAAGAAGGCCATGATGCACTTGTCTACCTGAACATGAACATGTATCCTTCTGAATCCTTTTGAATCGCTCTAAATCTAATTTCCTTTTCTGTCTCTTTGTGCCATTACAGCTTCTTTTGCCCCCATCTGTTTCGCCATCAAGGCAAAGGAAAATGACATGCTGCCGCTGGAGAAGAACAGAGTTCGATTGGACGACGACTCTGACGAGGACAAGGTCTTGTTCAGCTTGGTCTATTAAATGCGCATAGATCTAGGGTCAATTTCTTATGGATAGAAAACTGATCCTTGAAAATATATTTCCAGTATTCTGAAATTAAAAATTAATTAATCGTACATGTTTGCTTGAAGTTCAAGGAGGACGAGGGGCTGGAAGCTGTGCTGGGTGGGGCTGAGATGGTTGACAAGGAACCTCTTCCAGTCAGTGCGCCAGAAGAGAAGAGACCCTCTCTCAGTTTGGAGGAGTTGGAGGCAAAACAAGGTAACATTATTAAAAACACTATCGTAAAAAATATGTATCCTGTACTGCTTAAGACACTGTGCCTCTTTACAAACAGTTATTAGGCAGCAGTAATACCTTCAAGTTGAAAATATCATGTTTCAAATTTAATCTGACGACATTTAGACTCTTATTTCCCTGTTTCTGTCTGTCAGTTGGTTCATTCAGACAATCGTCGGCCTCATTCTGCCTGTGTGATTGACAGAATGTTAATAAAGCACCTGATTATGGTTATGAAAGAGCTCCTTTTTTTCCTCAGCTCCATGGCTGTTTAATGTGGGTGTGCTAGAATTTAATTCTTTGTCTCAGCGTCAGCATATAAGTACGGGTGCATACAGGACATCTCTGTCACACCCACTGGCATGCTGTTACTTTCTGGGAGGGTTGGAATTGCAGGAAAAACAAGAGGGGAAGAGAGGAGATGAATAAATCCGTTGAGTCTCAATTATAAATTCTCTCAACAGGGTGTACCCTGCAGTAAGAGACGAGCAGTGTAGTACAGCAAACAGCGGTCGTATATCTCTCCAAAGGCCCAATGGAGATGTATTCTCTCTATATTTGTCCCTTTCTTTTGTTCAGTCATGGTTGTAGAATATTACACACTGGCTCTCCTCAGTCTTTCCTAAACTAAAGTAATGCATCAGCGACTTTGTACTAACAGAAACATGTACAGTTATACCCGCATATTTGTCTACGTTACAATGCATACACGCTCAAAAGATCCTCTTTGTAATGGAAGAAGTTCACACTCGGCTTGCTCTGATCAGGATTTTTAGTACATGTACCATTTAAATATAAGATCTTTTAACAATTAAAGAGCTCCTGCCTAAGGGACTGAGAAAACGTTTGCATCATACATGTTGCCAATTTTTATTTTCAAGGTTAGAATCACTTCTCCAAAATATTCATACAGTATATTCTTATGTATGACTGGCTGTTCATTTCTCAAGTAATCTGCTTTTTTGATGGAAGCTGGAAGCTATTACACTTGAAGTTGATTCATTGCATCTTGTTATACTTTTACACCCTCAAAAATCTACAATTGCACCCTTTTAGCTTCACAAAAAACGGACCGCTTCACTCTGTATGCGTCTTTGAATGATCACAAAGCAGCTGAAATATAAAATGATATTCCAAAAAGACCTTTTCATATCTCTGTCAAACAAAACTGACAACCAGCAAATGCTGATGCAATTGTGATTATCAATAATCCATTTGACCTGACTTGTTAACTAGACGCACAAGCCTTTTATATCAAAGGTTTAAAGAGTAAGATTTGTACTGTCTTCTCACAAAATAACCAACATATGTCTTTGTTGATCAGTACAAATGACTAAATGATTACTTGAGCAGGCGCTGAGATGTCTGCCTCTTACAGCCTCCTCCATGAAAGCCAAAATACTTCCTTCTAAAGCCAAAAAAAGCAAATGAAAAAGAACAACATTACACTTTGTCCTGGATATATTACTTTTATGCTAGAATTTAGCAGATTTCTCTGCGCGGTAAGCATGCTAATGCTTTATTATGTTGTACTGTATGCAAGTTGAACTTCTTCACTTCTGCTACGAGTGCTGAGGTCCTACATGAACACACACAGTTTTGGTTCATTCCACATGAGAGACTTCAATATTTATGTTTTTGTGCTCGTCTCACTAATTTGAGGTGGGTGTGGCTCAGTTGGAAAAAGGTGATGTCACATACTTTAATGCATCAATCATGATTAATCATTATTCTATATTATTCTATATTATTTTATGGTTATGTTGCCAGGCCGCTGTAAATCAAATGTGATCTAACAACACCCACACAGTCCTGATGAAGCAGATCAGCTGACTTTTTCAGAGTTAAACACTTAAAGATGTAGTGTGCAGTCCTGGAGAAAGCTCGTTGCTATTTGAACTCAACAGCCAAACAAATACACCCTTCACTTCAGTGCTCCTTCAGAAGTCGCCCCAAAATTCATTCATGCATTGCCAAGGCAACAAGCCCAGATCGATCTGAGCTCCATTCAGAAAACAAGCATTTTAAAAGTTGTTTGCTTATGGTCTTGCAGACAGATCTGACAAAGAATGAATTCGGACTTTTTTTTTTTTTTATAAATCAGCATCATGATGTAGTTATTTCTGCATCCTTTTGATCCGTTTATTGCAATGAAATCACAGCAAAATCTGTTTATTTTGGGATCATACCGCTGTAGTAAAGTCAGATTAATTCAGCTGACGTGTGACTTGCTAGATACAGTGAATATTTATTGATTTTGACACATCAATTATGAAACTGCCACTCACAGGAGACAGATGGAGAGGCGAATATTCGTGGGTTGAGTTTAAACGCTAATAAACACAAGTGATCCCGCGGTCAAACTCGCGCGAATATTGCACAGCATTAGTGTTGTCCTGTGCACGAGCACGAGTTGTGACAAAGCGTCTGTATTTGACGACCTGGGAATGAGAACAGGTTGGTGGCTTGGTTCGAACCTCTCTATTTGTTTCTCATTTACAGAGCCAGGGATGTGTATGAACATTGGACTTTTTTTTCAGCGCACACACAGAACGGACAGCCAGTGGACTGTGAGGAGATACTCACTGAATTTGACAAAAGGTGTATTGGATTAGAATTGCAGACTACACATTTAACTATGGATGTTTTTTAACATTACCTTTTTAATTGTCTCTTATTCAGTCACGACTATTTAATGTCATAGGGAAAAGCTTAATAGTATCTTAAATGTGAGACAATTAGAACAATTGGTAGCTGTTTGGCTGCGTAGTTAGTTAGTTTTACTGAATCATGACTCAACCTTTCAAGCTTGTTGAGGGTACTGGAAAGAATCTACACAAAAGAATCACATTTAGTGCCCTAAAATCTCTCTTAACAACAAGAAATAAAAGTGAACGACGCTGGCAGAAGTACGCCATTATTTGTAGCAATTAGCAGTCTTTTTTTATTTGTGCTGTAGATTTGAAAGATGCCTCTCCAATGATTGAGTGATTAAAATGTTCAAAAGAGAATAACCTTTAATAGATTTACTTACTAAATGTCTATCTCCATGCTCGTGCTTGAGGTAATTATATTTCCCACGATACTTACCATACTGTATTCTGATGCAATAGCACGAGGCTAGACACATGATTGAGGTGCCAGTCCTCTTGTCAGTTGTTCAGCAAAATGCCCTAAAGAAAAGTGTAGGTCTTTAAAGATTTCAGCATTTCATTAGATCTCAAAGGACAGAGCAGAAGTGTGGTAATCTCCCTTAGACCAGAAAGACGGCTGCACAATAGAGCCTGGAAAGATGGACAGACAGACAGTTAAGACAAATGTGCTACTTTTCAGCATCAAGGGGGCTGACAGGTCCCGTTTAGGCTCAGTGGAACAGTCTCAGTGTAATGTTCTCTCTCAGAGCCGACAGATGGCCAGAGAAAGAGGCTGGAAAAGCCTAATAAATAGCTGACTGAATTGGCTTTGCTGTGTGGCAAAGTGGCTGTCAGTCAGCAGGCCTAACTTGATCAGATAGCAGGAGAATCAGTGGCAGACAGCAGAACGCTAATCTGTATTGATGGGCTGGAAAAAAGCCACACACTAAATGCGCTTTCCAGTGATAAGTACATGAATCGTTTAGGTCCCTGCAAGCATTTCCCAGTGGATGTGCATGTTTAATAGTGGTGGTAGAAGACTTAAAATACCACTATACTTTAAATCAATGTGGAAATTGTATTCCGAGATGATGTTAGATATACAGTATATACAGATATATTTTCTATAAATACAAAGTATAGTCCATTCTTTGAATGGCTCACAGTGACTTACAGACTTTTATTTTGCTTGCCATGTTGATTCATATAATTATAATCAATAGTTTCATAATAAGAGTGTCAAATGACAATATGAAAACAATGTAAAAGGTGTCGCTTGTAGCATGAACCTACAGAGAATTAACAGCTGAATCTGCAGCTCCCCTCAGCTTTATGGATTCTTATCCCAGTTTCAGCTCATTGTTTAACTATCCGGCCCACAACTCAACTGTTTTGGTTCACTCTCACCGCTCTCATTGTGTCGTTTTCAGCTACAGCAGGCAGCTGTTTTCAGTGAAAAAGCTCTTAAAAAGCCACTGTACACTACCTGCTCAGAACCAAACAGCAGACAGACACAGTTAGAGACTAGCTGGCGAACATAGTGGAGCAGCAAAAGAGCCAGATATGTCCCTCAGGAGGTGGTGGAGACCAAAAATGAAGCTAAAAAGAGAGTGATTATGGGACGTGAATTTGTGAGGTGGCCACAAACACAACTCCAAATGAATGATAATGTTGCTTCGATGTCTGTTGGATGTGTAAGTAAGCAACTGTTTTGCTAACAAGTTCACCATATCAATTTATAAGATGTTAAAGCTGTAGTCGGTAGGTTTGAGAAAAGAGTGGACTTGGCTTGAAATTTGTACAACTTCCAGGTCCCTCCCCCTCTCTCTCCGCTGCGCTCCAGCTCACCTCCAAAGCCCCTCCCTGCAGCGTCGCTCAGTCTAATTCTTTCTTTTTACCTCGCTTTTCTTCATTGGTCTTCTTCTGTTTACTTGTATTTGTCGTGTAAGCTGTTGTTGACAAAGGAGGGATGGGCAGTTTTCTCATTGCTTGGTTGTTCGGTAGTTGTTTACAAGTCCGCCATTGCGTCCGCTCCGAGTTGGCGCATGCGCGGGGGAGGGGAGCTGCCCGCAGCGTGTGCAGGACACGCCGTTAAATACTCCTCCTGCTCTGATTGGTTGTTTTGACTAGGGAGCGGTGGATTCTTGCAAATGGCCTTTGAGGCAGCAGGTGGAGCCAGAGGAGTATGATTTTTTTTCACAGATTATCTGTCTCATGTAATGCTCTCAGGACATAGTGACATTTTTAGCAAATATGACTAAAAGTTATTTTTATGCAAGTTACCTACTTCAGCTTTAATATGTTAATGTGGCATTAACAGCTTGTTTCCGCTGCCCCCAAGTGGCCCCAGAAAAAACAAAAAACAGTTTTTGCAGGTTTAACTAATGATTATTTTCATTATCAGTCTGTCAGTTAGTTTTATCAGTTGTTTAATTGTTTAGTCTTTAGCCATTACTATACAATAATGCAAAACAGAGAGAATCAACAAATTCTGACATATGTGAAGCTGAAACTGGAGAATGTTTCAAATGTTATCTCAGTTGATTTGAATTTTTCTTTTTCAATCAACTTATCAGTTAATTGCAGAATCTTTTCAGCACTTTTTATATTAAATGATACATATATCTATGTATATATATTAAAAGTATCAGATTAGTCTTTGAATACAGTAGTGAGACTCAGCGGGCCATGACTGTGTGTTGTGTCACCGTCTGCGGTACAGATGGATTCTGCCTCACTTGGCTATTGTTCACACTATACTCAAATATGATTTGCCTCGGCAGCCAGCCTATTTTTAATCCTGAAGAGATAACAGTAGCCCCAGCGGTTGCATAACTTAAACTTGTTTTCCACAAGCATTTGCTTTATACTTCACTGTCTTGTCTTGTTTTCTCTGTCTCACTCATCCTGTTGCTCTCTGTGCCCCATCTCATTCTCGTGCTCCCTTTACCTATCTATCCCCTACCCGTCTCTGTCACTTCGTCTCCTTTCCTCATCTCTCAAAACCGTGCATATTTTCCAGCCCCGTTTTCACTCAGACGTCTGTCTCCTCTCCTCCACCCACATGTTCCCTCCTACTTAGCTTTTTCCGTATAAACCTTGAATTGCATGAAATTACCTATCACCAGAGACTTAGTCAGGCCTTATCATTTAGAGAGAGGGAACTTTGTCAATCCACAGCAGTTGGAGACTCAGAAAAATGCCAGACATCACCTTAGTTAGATGTGACAACATGAGTGGAAAATTATACTTAACAACCTTTCTTTCTTGTCTGTCTTTCACTTTTCGTCCCGTCTGTCTCCCTGATATTTTTTTTATTTCTTACACTCCCGTGTTTCGCTCCTTATGTCCCCATCTGTGTCTGTCCTCCTTCTCTTCCCTCTTTTTTAATTCTTTGCCTTCCAAAGACCGTTCACTTGTGGTCAGGAAAAAGCTGACTAAGTGAAAAGCAGGGCATAAGTGCTCTTTCCGTCTTTTTCTTTGTCTTTTCAATCATTTTCTCCTCCCTCACAGCAGTTTAGTAGAGGTGTATTTAGCTGCAGTAAAACAAAAAAAAAGGACTGTTTTTACCCTCTCATCTCCTTGCCCTTAGCCAAGCAGAAACTGGAGGATCGTCTGGCAGCTGCAGCCAGGGAGAAGCTGGCCCAGGCATCTAAGGAGTCCAAGGAGAAACAGCTACAGGCGGAGAGGAAGAGGAAGGCAGCGCTCTTCCTACAGACCCTCCGCAGTCCCTTTGCTGGGGAGCCTGAGGCCAAGAGAGCCGAGCTAGACTCATCTGCACAGCTTGAGGTATGTAAATGGTTGATAAAGGTGGGTCGGTATTTGTCATGTGTTTTATACGTCTATATATTTTTAACTAGAAGCTTAACCAAATCACCCTTGCTCAAATCCTGATTAAATCCCATGATTATTAATTTCTAAGACCAAATTGCCTGGATGTTGCATCAAGTTGCATTAATGAATCACGGCCTTGTGTGTGTGTGACTTAACACTGTGCATACAGTAGGTGTGTATAACTGTTAAAGTATATTGCAATAACACATGTACACACCATGGTCTTCAATGCGTCTTTCTTTGTATGCAATTTCTCTTCCCCTGATGCAATGAGTGACTTCTATATACAACAAAAAGTTGTTTCACACCTGGGCGACGCAAAGTTTTATTTCTAACATTGGTCCAACATTGTAAGTTGCCGTCAGAATAAAAATAAGTGTAGCCAGTGATGTCGGAGGAAAGATACTGTGTCTACAGGAGCTGCATTTCCAAGTTCTTAGGCCAAGTGGCAAAATGTTACTGCATTACCTATATTATATTTCAGAGAAAATGGTTGTGTGTTATTCCATTCAAATTAAGTTAAACGTATGTAGATATTTCTTCCATTGACTGCATGTCTGCAGAGGCATGTAATCTTACAATTTTAGCACGGAGTAAACTAGTCTGAATATTTTGAACTGACATGCATACAGACGGGACAGACTTATTAGCCCACCTTGACATTTCCATCAGCACATTTTACATAACCTGCCACTCTGTGCTGTTTCATTTCCACACAGATTTTTGTACAGCTACATTCACCACATTTTGTTGTAAAATCCCTGAAGATAAACAGTATAGCTGATTGGGTTGAAAATGAGGCTTTTCTGTGATATGTAGTTGAATAATTCAAGGTAGAAAAATTACACCCACTAATACACCAGTGGTAGTGGATAAATGAGCACAAATTCTGTCAGTACAATTGAAAAATGGAGCCTGCCACATCAAATTGTTAAAGCCCACACCTCTGGCTAGAACTGTCCTCCCTGAGGTCAGTGACAATCTTTTGGTAGCTCTGCTTTTTCTTTTCAGTCTCTTATTTTGTTGAACTGCAATCAAGTCTTTGGTCATAGTGGAGGTTCAGTAAATAGAAAATCACATTTACTACAGCTGGCTCAGTAACCCCATACCAAAACATCCTCAATCTTTATGTCCGAGTAGGATACCAGATGGCATACTGTGATTTCCATCCTATGATGGTTCATTATTGATTATGTGCAAAGGAAGTCGCAGGCACCTACAGTTGATAGAATCTATTAGATAGATCTGTGTGTGGCTGTATTGATAGCAGTTTTCGGTTTATGTAACCATGCAATAATAGATTTAGAGATGAATGTTTAGTTGCTGAGGGAATATCTTCTTGTACATCTGTCACATGTACGTAAATATTGGGAAACGGCATGCGTTTAAAGGTCTCGTATATACAGCTGATATCACACATTGTTATTGAGCTGTTGTTGAGCTGAATATGTGAATCATAACTCAGCAGCAAGCTCAGCTTAGACTGCTCTCCATGTATAAGCAGCCTCAGTCCTGGGTTGTGACAGCAATTCCAATCAATCATGA
>NTHP01000381.1:349058-364435 GCA_003416845.1 Oplegnathus fasciatus | reverse complement strand
TGATTATTTATAGTACCTTCTTTAAAAAAAAATCTCCTGATGTACATTTTTTCCACCAACTTCTGTTGCGGTAGCTATATCCACGATACTCTATCATTTCACTCATATCGAGTACACTCATTCTAATTCTTAAATTGCCGTCTGAGTTGTATTACTCTGTAACACTGACAAGGTTGGACACGTGGGTATTGCATAAATAAATCTCTAATCTGTATCCACTGCCAGCGTTGTGCCTCACCTGCATCTCCATAAGTGGACGGGCCCCCATATTGATTGTCCACAGATGTTCAGATATCAAGCATTTGGGAATTCATTCAGTGTGCCTACTGTCAAAGAGGGAGACTGACTGTTTAATATAATCAATACATTGTTTGTTTTCTTTTTACCTTTAAACCAATTAAAAAGAGAAGGTCCAGCGTCCAGATGTGTTTGTTGAAACGCTGCCTTCACTGATATTTTTGCTCTCTGTCCTATCCTGTATATCTTTTGTCTCTAGATGCAAGAAGCCCTCTCTATTCTGTCTGACACTGCACCTCCTCAAGTGTCCTCTGCACCACCTGTATATCCTCAGGATCAAAGACCCGCCACGGAGACCCAAGGAGCCCATCGCAGCAGGGAGGCCCCATCCTGCTCGTCCTCCTCGTCCTCCTACACTACCTCCAGAGGAGCAGCCAGAGATAGGGACCGAGACAAAGACCGAGACAGAGAGAGGGACAGAGAGAGGGACAGAGAGAGAGACAGAGAGAGAGACAGAGACAGAGACAGAGATAGAGATAGAGACAGAGACAGGAACAAAGGGAGGGACAAAGACAAAAAGAAGAAAAAACACAAGAGGAGGTCAAGATCGAGGTCAAGGTCGAAGACCAGACACTCCCTTCCCAGTGCCTACCGGAGAGCCCGCAGGTCCCGGTAAGACACCTTGGACACGGCCGTGTACTTATTCAAAGCTGTCAGGGGAAGGGGCAGGGGATCTCTAAGTATCCAGCTATTCAATTTGATCTTAATTCAAGGTGCTGTGATTTAATTACACAATGATTTGCAATGCAGCTCCAGTTTTGATTTGCATATTTTTTTTCTCATTGTATGGCTATGTCGAGAGAGAAGTGAGCCTTTTGTCTGCTCGGTGCAGCTGTCCAGTTCAGATCTTTATTGGCCTCTGATGCTGGTTGCTACAGACACAACACCTTGGAAGGAGCACTTTTAATGTCTTCTATTGTTTTATTGTGTTTTTATGTTTTTATGCTGCCTTGCTGCTGAAAGAATTTCCTTTTGTGGAACTGTAAAGATCTGAGCTGAACTCTATTCTTTGAACAGAATCAATCTGTCCTGGTTTATGCAATGCAAACGAGTGGGTGATTGGGTGAAATTTCACAGGGAGTCAAGAAACAAAGTTGTCTTTAAAAAAAACACAACTTTCTGTGAATTGTCATTTAAATTGCATTATTAGATGGATTGTCAGTTCATGTTAACCTTTGAAAAAAGCGCTGCTTTACTCACATTGTATCATGTAAGCCTTACCCAATCTAATTTGTTGTCAAACCACTGCAGACTCACTAACTTGACACAATAGTAATTGTGTTTCAAAATAAAAACCATTATTTCACATCACTGCATTTGTAAATCATCATGACTCGACTTTAATATCTCCACAAACAATATTACGTACCTAGTTGGAGAAGCAGGTCTGTGATTGGTACAACTGCTGTTAAAGGTATGAGACATGTAATGTGACAGGCTGAGTACATAATGATTAATCACCCTTTTTTTTATATATATTCCACTTAAACTGAACATTTAGTGCACCCATATGAACAAAAATATTGATATGAAATAATTTATCCTTTGTCTGTCTCTCTATTCTCTTTTCTCTTTCCTCCCTTCTCTTAAAAGAGGAAGAAAAAAGGGGCAAAGTGAAATGAATTGATGAAACAAATGCGGGGGTTAAAGAGAAAGAATAAAGACAAAGGGAGGAATAAAATAATGTATGAGAAAGAACCTTTGAAGAAAGAATGAACACAAAGGGTTGAGAGGAAGTGATTAAAGGTAGAGATTGAGCTGCTTTGTTTGGGACGTTTATCTGTCAGGCTAAAGTGACCAATATTGACAGCGGGCTGACATTAACAGCTGGCCTTTCTTTTCTGGTTTTGTTTTTAGAAAAGGGGTATAATTTCCGTCTCTAACCCTGGCTATTTCATGTGTGTAAATGACATGCATGCTCTGCATACTAGCCAGTGGAAGACAATGAATCCTTTATGGAAAGAAATCTCAGAAGTGAATGAATCTCTTATTTTATTCATAAATATTTAATACTGTTTTCCTTTTTCAGGCTAGTTTAGAAAAACTATATTAAATATTGAGAGTCCATGTGATATAATGTTTATTAAAGTATGTGTTTTTGTCCTGTGGCCCAGTTGCACAGTATTTAGTCTATCTTTAACAGCCTTAATGTAAATTGTGCCACATTCTTCAGATAGTCTAATGGAATAACTGCAAACCTTGCTCAAACCCTCATTGGTTATTCTTGGTTTTAAGTTCCTTGAAAAATGATCCTGATTGCTTGCTTGATTTTGTTCTCTTGCCTCTTACCTCTGTCAGTGTCTTATCACTCTCGTTTCACACTCTTCTGTTCCTGTTCTTCATTTCAAATTCATCAGCTCATTTACCAAGCTGCTTCTTCTGTAATTGAATGGCTTCTCCTCATCTTACACTTTCTTTGTCCTCCTTGTCTGGCCAGATCCCGCTCACACTCCCCGGGGAGAAGGGACAGGAGGGGCCCCTCATCAGAGAGGAGACGTGAAGAGAGAGAGCGGGAGCGCCATCATCCCAGCAGCAGCTCCGGTCTGCCCAGGAGGCATTCAAGATCCAGGTAAGCCTAACAGCAGGTGTCATCAGTCTGTGGTGAGAGGAAGAGTTTCGGGTCTCCACATACAGCTGTGTTGTGTGTATTTGTGTATTGTGTATTTTAACACTGAAAACATCGATTGTTACACCTGTCAAGGCAGATAAGGCACATAATACTACAATAAGTGTTGAGTCTTAAATGTGTGTTATTTTTCATTTGGTTATCACTAAAACAAATGGGAACCTTTAATGTGGTTAACTGATAAGTGTGTGTATATCTACTACACATTGAGCAATGTTTTAGATTGTGTCTTTAAGGGTAACTTTCGCCGACATGCCTAGAAGAAAGACTCTTATAGGCCTATTGATCTCCAAATAACCACTGATGGAAACCGCAATGCTTCTACTTGCATAAAGTGGGGCTTTTCTAAATACACAAACTATTCCATGCCCTTGATATATTGTGTATTCTGTGGTGTTACTGCCTGAATCTGAAATGTTTTCGTTCCAGCAGTTCCCTTCTCTTTTTTTGTCTCCCAGGTCCCCTCCTGACAAAAGGAGGAGCTCCTTGTCAGCCTCAGGACAGATGCAACCTGCAGGTTCCTCTTTCTCCCCATATTCCTCACCCAGCAGAGTTTTGTCCCCATCAGCTAGCCCCGCCTCCAGCCTGGCCCACTCCAGGTAACCCTCTACAAGCCTGTCAATCAACCAGCTAAGCATTTAGATTGCTTTCCCAGGTGTAACTGGAAGTGTCTTCAGTAAAGAAACAAAAGGCTGTGGGGAGGACTTCGGCTGAAAGCCGACAACTGAGGAGATTTATCTGATTTACACTCCTTTTGCTTTTAAATGTGTCTCATTTAGACCAGTGGATTGTTGCCTCCAAGCCTGTGAAGTTTCTGTCTCTCATGAGACTGAGTCATCTAATAGTTCAGTACTTCAGCAGCTGGCTATTATAGCAACCAAGTCATGGAGCTAACATTAGCTTAATTGGCTAGGTAGCTAAGGCTAAAAACATCTGCCTGTGACAGTTGTAGCTGGCACAATCGATAGTCGTGGTTAGGAATGAGAAGCCTGGGTTTCTTAATGCGCTGCTTTCCCATCCAGAATTCAGGAGACTGAACATCAATTCAGTGAATTCAGCATGAACATCAATTTATGTAGCCTTGTCATTTTTATCCATATGTAGTGTGCCATCATTATAAACAGCAGTATAATCCAGAAGATGTGTCGAAAACAACTTTAATACTAGCTTTGTGAATGTGAAACTCTAGTGGGTAGCACAGAGCTTGAGCCTTGTCCGTGGTGTCCAAGGGATTCTAAATCCGGTATGGACAGAAGTGACTTGAAGCATTAAGTCTAAAGAGCCAGTGATATGATGGCTGAGAGCCAATATCTTTCAGCTTCAAGGTCTTAAGGCACAGAGCCATTCATTGCAACGGACACAGTCTCTTCTGATGTCTTGTTGTTGTTGGTTTGCTGTTTAAAATATTTCCAAGAAAGAAACAATTAAAACTGCAACTTTTGAATGCTACAGGGCAAAATGTAGGGCTACGATCTCGGGGGTAAATCACTTCCCACCTTTCCCCTCCCCGTCTGTTCCCAAGCAAAATGTCTGCCCACTGTGCGACGGGGGCTAAAGTAGGGTAAGCCGTTTGCAGCACCAGACCACTGTGGATAAAAGCAAAGCATTCCTTTTGTATGCACCAGCAAAGAAGTCACTGTCATGTGTTCAAACATGATGGGTAAAACGGTGCCTAGTTTACTGAGGTGGATTTGGTGTAATTCATTATTTTTGAGTCAAATTCACTTTTAGCGAGAGCTCCGGGTTTGTTTTTTTTAACCTAATCCAGGAGCATACTTTCCAGAAAGGAGCTGTGTGCAGAGAGTATTTGTAGAGTGTGGGGTGGTCAGGGAACAGAGGAGGTGATGAGTAGCAGGTTGAAGTAGAGCTCATCATCAGTGCAGCAAAGAAAAGTTAACAGGCTGGCTTGCAGGTGGCGGTGGAAAGGAACACAGAAATGCTGCCGTTCCTGTTGCATAGGGTCGTGTCACTACAAGCAAATGTCAATGTTAATTTATGCAGCTCTCAAATCTTTACACATATTGAAGCAATTAGCTTCTCCAGAGCAGCGGTGTCAGATGTTAGGTTGGAAATGCATATCAGTAAAATCACTACGTAGGTACCTGAATATCACTGATGTGTCATGCATGAGGTGAAGGACCGCCAGCCAACTTAAAGCTCAAACCGGTGCTTCGACAGACGAGACAACTGATGCAGGATCTGCAAAGATGAGGAGGAGCACACGGTTATAGTTCGAGCCTTTTTAATAAAATGCAGCAACTGACGTTTTGACATGAAGCATGTCTTCATCAGAGTAGAGACGAGGCGGTAGTAGACGTTTAAAATGGCTGCACCCTGCTCATAGCTGTCTTTCATTGGATAGACAGGGTCTGGGCGTGGCTTATGTCTAGCCAATGGCATATTGTCACAGCATATATAAAAATATCAGAAACTATCAAACTTTTTGAAGAAACACCATAGAACAATCATAAAACCGACAATGGATTAATTTCTCAGAACATTCATAGAAAACAAGATAAATGAAGTTCCTCATTTAATCCATATGGAAATCTTTTCAATAATCCAGAAGATAACGAATATAGAATAGTGCGAATAACAGTACTATGTTGTGCAGTCCTCAGTTTTAGAGCTTGTTTAGTTTGGCCGACATACACCAGACTGCAGGACACGTCAGCATATAGAAAACGTGAGTGCTACTGCAGTTTATAAACGTCTGGACGTTGAATTTCTTCCCCGTGCGTGGGCGCACAAACTCCTTTGCTTCTGCAGATAGAGTTAGAGCAGTGAGCACAGTGACCACAGTGATATCTGCCTGCAGGGGAGATGGTATCCAAGTGGACAATGGAGGCTTGGAAAGATATGAATCTTTTAAGTTACGTGCTCGTCTGAATGAAGTTAGTGGGGGTTTGGAAAAGATCCCTCAAAGAGTGTAGGGCCATCAGCAAACGTTAGCTGCTGCTCCTTTATTAAAAGCTCTTTCTATAACAGTGAGCTTCAGATCTCATCTTTGCAGATCATGTCATGCATTAGCTTTTGTGAATCGCTTACATACACCACAGAAATAGAAACACCTCAAGGCCAAACCAGGGATTTTATCCTAGTTTTGTCCAATGCTCCCATCAGTTATAACATTTTACTCACCAAGCAAATTGCTAAGGCCTGTATACGAGTGAGTACTGTGTACGAGCCTTCACACTCTGTAAGAGGGAAATAACTCTGGAAGGATCATGAATAAAAGCACATAATGTAAAAGAAATTGCAATGGCAGTTTTTACACGTTTAAAACATAATATTAGACATATTACGGATTAATGATATGTTGAATCCTGCCTCTGTTTATCCACTTTTCTCTCCCAAAGTTTCCGAACACAAATGGTTTGGAGGAACCATTTTATGTAGTTGGTAAATCGATACCAATGCATTTAAATGTTCATTTGTGTAACTGATTCAAGGAAATGTTTAGCAATTAGCGAACAAGACTTGTGTTTGCGAATCTTCGATGAGTGGAACCCGGTGAATAACTGAGATGTTTTCCACCCAAACATTTTTGAATGATGACATACCACGTAAATATGTTTTTGCTCCAAACATACAAGCTCCTTTTTGTGCAGGGACAGTTTGCCCAAGGAATTTCATAAACCATGATTTCATGCTTTTAAAAGCATCGTTATTGTCGAAAAACATCCAACCTCATCAGTTTATCAGCATGGTAATGCCATTTAAGGTATTTCTTTTATTCTTTTGCTTTTGGTTGATTGTGTGCAGTAATTGGTGCGTGTGGTAATTGGTAATTAAGTTTTTTTTTCACAGAGCGCAGTTATTAGAGCGACCACATAAACGGAACCAAATCCAGGAGGGGTTTGACTTGTTTTTCAAGGTTTTTGTTATCAGAAGTTCTCGTAGCCTGCATAGTTGGCTCACCAATAAACTGTGTGTATGGAAGGAGCTGGTTTCTGGCAGTTAATGTTCTCCAAGGGATAGAACTAGAGCAGCATGCCATAATAATCCCAAGTTATGTATGTAAAGGGGTGTAATACCAAAGATTTACAGACGTATACAGGTACACACATTCCAAATTGTCCCAGTTTTTCGGTGGACTGAAGCCTGAAAACTCCATAACATCAGCAGCAGTCAGTCCTGCAGTTTCTTGTCACCTGTTGTGTTCAATCAACTTCATGCGCATGACTTTTTCTATTTTAAAAATCCCTTGATAAATTATGAAGTTAGACGGCAGAGAGATTAAAAGCTTTGGACAGAGCCATGAAGTTGAATCTGAGGCCTGCGATTTTGGCACTTTCGCTGTTTGTCTGCATGATTATTTACTTGGCTGCGTTTGACATTGCTGATGTGGTGTTTTTGGCTCTGGGTGGATATATTAGTTTTTACAGGTCACATGTCATTCCTCTCCAACCTCTCTGTCTTTCCCCTCTCCTCTCCCTTCTATGGCTCTCGATGCTCGTCCAACTTTAAACATTTCAGAAGATATTATAAATATTGTATAGCCCCTCCTGTTAACATGATTGGTTTTCTCCTTCTCGCTCTCTCTCTCTCTTTTCTTTGTCTCTCTCTCCATCTCTTCTCTCTACAGGGGTGGTTCTCTGGAGAAAGACAAGGCAGTGTCCTCATCCATAGTATCCTCTGTTCAGTCCAAAATAACTCAGGTATTGTTCTTTGCTTTTATCCCAAATATGTCCTCTACTGAACTTTACAGCCTACTGAATACAAGTACTGAGTGTTGCTCTGTGTTTCCATCATGCAAAGAGGAAGGATGGAAGGGGTTGTTCATTTTCTCAAGTAAAAATATAACCTAGTTTTTGACTAGGACCTTCTTGGAAATGCTACTTAAATTAATGTTTTATTCTATCTACATATTCTGCTTTATCTACTGTATGTTTGTACAACGCACTGTTGAGATTGACTTTTGCCAAAAGTCTCTGTGATGCTTACAGTACAATCAAGTGATGGTATTTTCTTAGGCTCAAGTTTCTGGTATTTTGTGATGTCAACGCCATCATTAAATTCAAATTTTGTGCATTTTCCTTAATCGATACTAGAACACATTAACAATCGATTATCGATTAATCATTAATAATTCATAAGATACAAAATGTGCATCTTTTTCTCAGTTTAAGTTTTACTGAAACAATTCTAGCGGCACATTAGTTATGTGAAACATTAATTCATGAAGCACAAACAATTTAAACGAACAGAATAATACAACAATAAGGCTCTCNTCTTGGCTGCCTGTCCTTATTCAACAAATGGCACAGCCAAACAAAACAATGTCAAATGGGCCACAATCACTGCCATTTCTAGACTAACAAGGCAACAAACCAAACCAAACCCATGTTTTAAATGAACATAAAGTGCTGTAGAAAGGGAAAATAAAAAATACTCCGAACCTCTCCACAATAAACGTAAACCCTACTGGTTATCTGTTAATGCATTTTTTAATCGGTTAAATTCTTAACAGCGATTAATTGATTAATGATTAATCATTAACATCCCTAATACTAACAAAAGTTTGCATGCTACAACTATAGCTCCTCCTGGCTGAAATTGCACTTCCATCCCCTGCACTCCTTCTGGGAGCGTAGCCAAGAATCTAGGAAGAGAGAGGCTAAATATCGGTTGATGCCAGTTGAGCGGCAGGCGAATGCGGAGGCCTTGGCGAACATGCCCCTGACTCTCTTTGGATGTGGGATTTCACCTTTCTGCTGAGGAAGGACCTAATGTGCTGTCCTGAAACTGTTTTCCTTCCAGCGCTTGTAAATTCAGTCTAAACGGGGAGTTCAATAAGTTGTTCCTCCCAAAATTAAAATTAGTATAATTAGTCAGCCTCTCCTCTCCAGAGAAACCAAATCTCCTGGTACCTATGCAGAGAATTATCACCCAAATCTGCAGCTCCCCTTGGCTTTGGTTCACTCCCACTGCACACGTAGCGTCGTTTTCATGCTCAGCAGCAAACAGCAGACAGACCGATAGCGTGTAGCTGGTGAACATAGCGGAGCAAAAACAGAGATAAAAGAGGGTGAACGTTGGACTTACATTCATCAGGTGTAGTGGTCGACCGATATGGGTTTTTCAAAGGCCGATGCCGATATTTAGGGAGCAGGGTAGTCGATGGCCGATTTATAATGCCGATATCATGTTGTTGCTTTCTTTTTTTGCATCTGATAAAATACAGCAATTTAATAATGTTATGTAACGTGCTCAACAAAGGCAGACCACAGGCTCACCAACAATAAAAGGCTTCACAGTTACATATGCTCTCAGTCCCACAACCATCCCAAATGACAAATCTGAGAAATTTTGAAATAAATCTGAAATATGTCCCGAACGACCCAAAAGACCCATTTCAACTGTAAAGTACTGCAAAAATGTTGTATACACAGTTCNAACAATGACATGCCTGGGCTGTTTGTCACTAAGTCTGTTGCTGGTTTGCATTCCTGGCGTGTGTTTATCTAATAATAATTATAATAATAATAATTATAGTAATATTATATGTGTTATTTAGCTATTATAGGGTCTATGAAAATTAGTTGTTGCCAATTAAATCTATATGGAAGTTGTCTTTTGTGTTATTTAGCGAGCTAGTGATTGTTCACGTTATGTAACTAGCTAAGTAGCTCGCTAGCTAACTAGCGTCATGCTAGATGACTAGCGTAATAGCAGTAATGAGCTCAGAGTCTGCCTCGCGTTCTGTGTCTGCGGACAGCTGCAGACGGGCACGCGGCTCCATTCATACTACAGTTGAGAGTCCACGTCGGTCTATGTGTGAACACTGGACGGCCACACTCAAAACAACAGACTGTAGCTATGGCCGGTAGCTACCTTGCCAAGTAGTGGCTAGCTTGTATTGATTGTGACCTCTCGTCTTGTATTCTTTCAAAGATGAATTATATGAACTCGTGCAGTGCCAGTTGAAAACGTACCCGTTCGTAACGGGCCGATCGCTTGTCCTCCGGGATCGCTGCTTGCAGCTTCCTGGAAAACCGACCAGGGGGGAAATTTATGAGATATTTATTTAGATGTAGGTAACGGCACAACATCTCTTCAAAACAAGCATCCATTTTGTTATCTCGAGCATGCACAGTCGGCGCGCTTGCTATGTACAGTCCGCACAGTCACAAATTTTGGGCTGCACGCGGATCCAGAAAGTATGAATTGGCCTGTAGGATGGCGAAATTGACACAAGGGGTGCGCTAACATCGCTCCACAGCAGCCACACTGACAAGGCTGCCTGTGCATGCAGACATGTTTTGTTGAATTGGCCTCATGAGCACAGGCGATTAATCAGTCGACCACTAATCAGGTGGACACAAACACGACTCCAAATGAATGATCATGTTACTCTGTAACTGCTGGATGTGTAAATCAGCAGCTAACAAGTTCACCGACTTAAAACCTCATCATATGTCAAGGTTGTGTTCACAACTTGTTTCCGCTGCCTCAAGGTGGCCAAAAAAAATCAGTCGCTGCAGGTTTAACAAAAGCATGTGGTGGTGAGTTTTTGACTGGATGACTGCCACTGTCGTCAAGGGCTCACAGAAGCCAAGGTCTCCTGTTGAGTGTTCAAGACAGCAAAGACACTTCCATCCATACAATTACAGCAGTCACACACTATAGGCTCTGCACGCAGCCACGTTCTCAGAATGACAGTGCTTTGTCCTGCTGGAGTAATGTCCCTATTGCACTTGTATTTAACAGTAATTAAATGTAACACTTACATACATGAGGTGGCACAGACGTGGAACATGAAAACCATCCTATAATTTTCCTATCATTTCCGACACAGGACAATGGCAGCGAGAATTTCTCCAGCTGAAAACACTATCAGCCCACCCATTCCTTCTGTGAATGTCGAACATTACGCTCATGTGTGATTGTTTAACATGTCATTCCAGAACCATGGGCAGGAATACGCTGCAACAACTGCCTCCACTCTTCTGGGAAGGCTTTCCACCAGATTTTTAGTTTAACTGTGGAACATTGTGTGCCTCATTTGGGCGTTAGAGCTCACGATAAAAGAAATAAGGTGTCTGAATAAGTGGTACACACACATTAGTCACAATGTAACCTCGCACACACCTCGACAATAAATTCTGACCCCGGTACACATTCTCCGTGCTCCACCCTGTTTAAAATGATAATGTCCAATTTGTGGCTGCTGTCATGCTGCTTTCAGAAATGCACCTTAATCAAATGCATGCACACGTACCAGTTCTGGAAGAAAAAGTGTTGTATGATGGGAGTAAAGCTGTAAGCTGGATAGATGACTGGAAGGAAAGAAGAGAGTACAGATCGCTAGATCCATAAAAAAAGAATGTTTGGCAGTTATTTTGCTTTGTCTCACCTCAGAAGACGTTTGTGCCACTGCTCTCTCGTCTGCTGTTAAATGAGCAAAAAGGCTGCAAAGTGCTATCAATACTTATGTGAGCTGCAAGCCAATCTTCACTTCAATCGGTTATCATTTGAACAAAACGTCACACGCCGTTCTCTCTTCAAATCCCTTTTTGTCTAGCGTGCCTCTCTCCTCCAGCGCTGAAGTGCGATCTTGTGATGTGCTGTTCATTTACTTAATTTGGACTGCTGTGGAAACACGGAGAAACATCCCTCAAGACACATTTCAAAATCATTTACCCCCATTTGTCTTAAATCGATTCCAAGATAAAAGACATTTCCGGAACTATCTCACAACATAAATTATATGTGCTTCTTTGCATTTTCAGCCTAGATCGCCATCTTTGATTAATAATCCTGAAATGTCAGTAATTTGATTTCTACTTGTCGCTGCATTGCATGAAGTGATGCAATATTTTGATGTATTGATTCTCACGCAACCAGTGTGTAACTAAGTGTATCAAACACGGAGAGAAGGGCCCAGTGTGTGGGCATGGACGGTAAATGTGAAGCGTAGCCTCAGTAATATCTTGTAAGTGAATAATTTAGCGCTGAAAGTGTAAAACATGTGATGTAGGAACGGTTATGCCTACAAGAAAAGCAGTGTGGCACTGAATGTAGAGAGGCTGCAGTGTAGGCCAGAATCCAAGAAGCACTGGGACTCGAGCTAATGGAGGTCAATAGAGTGTGAATGGAGAGGCAACACAAGCTATTCTGTGAACACACTGGTACAACGTACACAGAATTTGGAACGTATTCTCTCCTCTGGCCACGGGCCACTGTGTGAGTGTGTGTGTGGGAGAGAGTGACAGAGTGCCTCACAACGAGTGTCCAGTGTTTACTCACCAGATGCACCACACAGATAGAGAATCACTTCATGCTTCTCTCTCATCAACAACGACAATCTTATTTCTTCCTCTTTCTCACTGTGTCACACAAACAAGCGCTATTTCTTCTCCTGCCTCCATCTCAACATACCAACGTAAGCCGGCTCATGAAAACATGCTGTTCGCTGCTGTTGCAACATGCACAGATTCACAACCACTAACTACTTATACCCCATCTGTGATGTTTTACAAACACTTCTTGAATAATTCAGCACATCCTCATCTGGCTAATGGTCTCTTCTTCCCTGAGGGTGCCTGGTTGCTATTCGCCTCATCCCGTCTCTCATTTTGCTCCTGTTTGTCTTTGTTTCGCAGTCTTCTTCCCCCCTCTTCTTCTCTTCTGTACATTTGTTGTGGTTTACTCTGTGTGATAGATGCTTTGTGCACTTTGAGAATAGCTTTTACACTGGCTCTTTTTTTTTAACATTGTTTTTATGAATTTATTTTGGATCTGTAACGTTGTATGTGTGGTTGTTTTTTCTCTTTGAAAGTTAAGTCTAATATAACTCGTCTTCAAGACACAATAACAGATAGAGAGAAAAGTTGAGGAGAACTTCCCAGGCAAGTGTGTGAATGTGTGTGAGTGAGAGAAAAGATGTTGCATTGCTCTCTCACGATATTCCCAACAACATATTGTAGTCTCATTGTTTAACAGCAGTGTGGGTACGTTTGAAATTAGAAACAAATCTGTGAAATTTCTTCTGATGTGTGTGATGCAACTATTTAGCATTTTAAAACTCTTATAATCTGAGCCTGGACTGAAGCTACTTAAGTCCTCAGTAAGAGTTCAGAGCAGGGTAGTATTTGCACAAATTACTCATGAGGTTAATTGTGTGTCCTTCTCAGGCCTTCCTTACTGAATTCAAAGTGTGTGTTTCAGTCCAACTTGCATGTTTGTGAGCGAGAGGAGTTACAGGAGACAGACAGAGAAGAGGGAGGAACAATTTATCAGAAAAACAAAACCTAAATAAAGATGAAAGCAGAAATACAGCAGAGGAGCAGCTGGTGCATCTGTTTACAGTGCGGCCAAATAAACTCATATTGTTTTAATAAAGAAGTCAGTCAATAAGTCAATTTCGTCATGCTATGAGAAGCCGTGATTAGAGTTCATGCTGCACACATACTAATAATGAAAACTACTATATAGAGGGGTAATTACAGAATGCGAATACAATGAGCGACTATTGTTGAAAAAATGCCAACCAGAAATGGTATCCAAAAAACGATTTGACTTCCATGAAAATCTTGCAAAGTAATTGCTCCATCACTTTTAAAATGTCATGGTAATTGTAAAAAAGTGACACCACGGCAGACTACAAAAGGTTGCGAAAGACTAAAAGCTGCCGAGCAGAATCAGGTGGACTGCCGGTTACATCCAGCACTCAGTAAGATTAGTTCACTTCCAAGACAGGGTCGCCAATTTGGGTGTCCCCTTGAATTAATGACTCAATATGAAAACATTCCAATTACAGGACCTGGACGGGTAAAATGTACCTCATGAGATTAAATATGCCGCTGCAGACTTATTGTGTTGCAATAACAGATCAGTCTGGAGTACGATGTTTCTCAGTCAGGCTGAGCAGTCAGCGGTGGCTTTGGATTATCGAACTGTTTTCAAATTATAATATCGTATTTATGTTTTATAAAATGTCGGGTGATGTCTACGTCTATTATCATCTATGTGATGAATATTTAGGGTAGCATCCTACTTATTCTTTACTGGAAGTCTTTGTTATGAGTGGGCTTCATCCTTTTTCAGTATTATGTAACCATAGTGGGCTGTCCCGTGTGCGTCAGCTGTAATGTAACTTGTGATGATCTATTAATGTAAAACAGTTTCTGTTGTACTTTCATTTGGCAAGAATTCAACTGTCGTTTGAGCAACTTTCCATTCAGTTGATAATAATTCGGAGCATTGTTTGTTTGTTATGTTCCACAAACACTTGTGTGTGTGTGTTCGGATACACCAGGGTTTAGAGAAAAACGGCCTTTTGAGTGATTTAATATGACAGCTCCCTCCCTCTGTGATTACAGCTGTTAATTTGTCTCATCTGTCAGGAGAGCTCAGGGGGGGATATTTGTCCATGCATGTAAAAATCACTCTTGAGATGCAAATTAACACTTCCTATTCGGCAATGCGAGCATTTGCCCCCTGGTCAGCAAAGTTTCCATTTTTACCTGAAGAGGGATAAAATTTGATTTTGCATTTTGGCAGCTCTCTACTTCCTACAATCCACTTTATGTTTCTTTTTTTCTTCTTTTTTGCAACTGCAGCTTCCTACAAATTTTAGTTTTTTTCATATCAGTGACCTGTTTACATAATACATTTACTGTTCGCCACTGAGCAGGTCAACTGCTGAAATTGAGGATTAGGTGTCTGTGTATTCATCCCGAACCTTTCAGTACAGGATGTTCGGTTTGGTATGCGACTTCCTCGGCTCAGTACGCCCTGAGAGCCAAACAATTACTGTCAATACAGTGTATTTATGTCAGTACTTGCACACTTGAAACATAAATTCTAGAGCGAGTTTTACCCGGAAAGTTTTGTCAGTGCACCATGGACTGTGCCAAAGCAATAACTAATGCTATAGAGTGTTTATCGCTGCAGATATGTGACCACACTCGGTCGTAGAGAATACAGGATTACACATATGGTCAAAGTGTTTGAGCCTCGCTACAATGAGCCTTCACGTGTGGATGTTGGTCAGTCCGTTGTGCTGTCCTGTATAAACCAGCAAAAGCTGCAGTTGTAGGAATTATTAACAGGTCAGAGTCTGACAATGGAGCATCACTGACATTTGTGTTATTTATTTTTTCTTATTGACAGTATGCCAGCATTTGTGCCCTTTAACTGTTACAGTAAGAATTATGGACAATGAATCACAGTTTTCAAATTTACAAAAATAAATGACACAAATGTTATTTTCCTCACTTTTTTTGTTGTCCCTGCTGTACCAAAAACTTAATGAACCATGAATTTTGTGTACCGTTACACCCCTTGTGACTGAAGATATAACGAGTTTTGGGAGGAGGTAATGCATCTACACTCCCCTCCAAAAGTATTGGAACAGTGAGGCCAATTCCTGTATTTTTGCTGTAGACTGAAAACATTTGGGTTTGACATCAAAAGATGAATATGAGACAAGAGATCAACATTTCAG
>NTHP01000381.1:313782-349041 GCA_003416845.1 Oplegnathus fasciatus | reverse complement strand
CTGAAATGTTGATCTCTTGTCTCATATTCATCTTTTGATGTCAAACCCAAATGTTTTCAGTCTACAGCAAAAATACAGGAATTGGCCTCACTGTTCCAATACTTTTGGAGGGGAGTGTAATTCTCACTGCTAACAGGATATTATTCTCTACTTAAATACGTCATACATTTGAAGACCTGACGGCTCGAGAGCAGGAGGCACACTCCAAAACAAGCCTTAATATACAATAGTATATCAACCGTGAACATGAGGTGGTGGTTGTGAACTTATGAGAAAAACATCTGGGTCTCCTTCTGCCACACTATTTGAGGAGTGTTTTTGAGAGCCAGAGGGGCAGACAGCAAACCAGAGGTAAAACAAAACTAAACGATGAGCTAAAAGCATCTGAAAGCTGCAGGCTGTGGAGTTTATTCCCACGGGAATGGCTTTATTAGCAGCTTTTTCACACTACAGGGAGTCATTTAAATTATTAATCGTAACAGGAATATCTCTTACTTGAGGAGCTGTAACACACTGGGAATATAAAGTGTCAGTCTTCTCTTGTTCTATTTGTCAATTACTTCAAAATAAGTAAGTTGCTCCCTGCTTTTCTCCCAATACTTTCAATGCACCGCGCTGGTCCTCAGCTCAGTTGTTTATTCTGGATCAATTTGTATTCATAGCAGTTCTTTATTGGAGTTGGAGCAGGATCAATAGATGGGTTTAAGTTGAACCAAAACAGTGAGTGAAGAAATGTGTTGGCAATAACTTGATCATCAGCTGGTGCAGAATTTGGATCTGGCTTCGACGACACACAATCTGATGTAAATATCCGTCAGGTCCTCATCGTGTTGGCGGTTGCTGTCTGAGATCACACAATAAGTTCATTCTCAGTTATCCAATGGCACGGAAATATGTGTGCGTGTACGTTAAACTCATCTCTCTTTCTTTTTTTGTCTTCTCTGTTTTCAGGATCTAATGGCCAAAGTGCGAGCCATGCTTGCCACCTCCAAGACCTTCCAACCTCCCAATTCCTAAAGAGTTCACGGCTTTCTACTAGCCTCGACAACCTCGGCCAGTCAGCGAGCGGCGTTCTCCAATTTCCTGGAGATTTATTTGGCCTGGATCTGTTTCATCTCCCCGTGTTTATCCTTGATTTATTATTTCATCTTGATTTGAGCGTCAGCCGACTCAGTTAGGCTACATTAATCTGCAGCGCACTGTAAGAGTGACGTAAAGGCATTCGCTGATTTGAAATATCTGGTTTCACTCGTGACCTGAGGAAAAAGCTCATCAGCTGGGAGATCATGTCAGCAGGTGACATGTTTTGGTTCAGGAAGAATCAAATGTGGAAATGATCCATATGTTATTTTGCATCCTGTTGAAACACTCACCGACGTGGTGACAGTCATTCTTTGCAGCATTACCTAAAGCTGCTGGAGGTCTGTATTCTCTCCTTCTATGAAGGGTTCTGTTGTTTTGATCATGTCAATTCTCTCCTCCCTCATCTACCATTCTCTGCTGTTATTTCCTCCCCCAGCTGTCTTTTCTCCCCAGCACCTCACCCGTCTACTTGAGAAGCCATTTTAATTTTCTTCTCTGTCCCTCAGCTCTAGTGTGTGGCCTTCTATTTCTGTTCCTGGTTTGTACTGTAATTAATTTAACGCAGAACAACTTTGTAATCCAACCTGTCAATAAAGTTTCAACTATGATTTACTCGTGGTCCGTTGGATTTTTGTGTGCAAAACACAAGTTGTAAAATCGATTAAACTATCTAGGGACACTTTTCCTGATCATGAATTTCATCGTGAAAACACCAGAGTCCAAATCTCAGCGACAGACTAACCCGCCTCCCAGCCCCTCTCTTCAGCGTCCTTCATTTTTGGTTCACTGATAAGATGTTTGCTGCCCCCAAACCTTCACCCCCATTGTCTGTACTAAGTTTAGTGTTACAGCAGCATTGCTGATAAACCCGACAAACATGACTGTTGATCGGCTGATATCCTTCAGGTGTCTGCTGCTGCTGAGATGGCACTTGTGCCCCGGTGCGCAGATAAACCAGGGCACAGAAATTGTTTGACTCCTGCCTGATGACCTCAGGCGAGAGTAAACGCTCATAAGGGATTAAATGTTCAGAAAGTTGACCCTTTCAAGGTCATGCAGTCAATCAATATCAATCAATACAATGTCGAAATCGATTCTAAAACAAACAGACAACTAATGAAGAGGCACTAAAACAGGGGAGGCGTAGTCCTCTCTCTCTCCACTCTCGTTTAAAGTTTTGCTGCAGCATTCTGAACACACTGGTGCTGTCCTGTTTTTGGTCACGACGGGTAAACGGAGCGCTGCAACATCGATGCATTTCTTTATCATCTCTCCTCTNTGTATCATCATCATAAAGATGTCTTCAGATAAGGTTACCCAGAGGAGGCATATGAAGAGAGCACACAAACACATCACGTGTAAAGGACTGTGGGAGACCAGAGCTCCAGAGTACTGTTCTGATTGTGGTGCCTGGACAACAACGTCTAAACTTAGAAGTCTATCGTTTATTGCAGTATACCAGAGTGTGAGCACAACAGTCCTCACTTCAGAGGAGCTTCAGTTGCTCAGGGTCTACCGCACGTATGAGCTGACATTGAAAATAGTAAAGAAGCCGCCCCGACTATTTGCCCCAAGGAAAGTCAATGCCCTCCTGCCCTCAACACCTTTTACAGATGCAACGTCAAAAGCATCCCAACTGCTCCGCTGACCCGAAGGCTCCACAGAAGGCAATTCAAACCACCTCTCGCCACAGCAATACTCCGTTCTCCCCTTCACCATCAGGGAAACTCTACAGGAACATTAGCACCCGCTCCAACACAGTAAAGAGCTGCTCGGAGCCTCAGGCCAGGAGAATGCTGAATATCCCCTCCCTACTGACAAACATAAACAGCTGACACAAACACAGTCGGCTGCTGAATTTCACTCAGTGAACTACTTGGCAAGCTAGAATTTCATTGTTATACATGCAAACAGCAGTATACTAAATGCAGCACAGCACCTGAACTCTTTTCCACTAATAACAGCCCAAAGTGCTGCTCCCTTTTACAGCGATTAGATTGAGACACAAGCCGTCAGTACTCGCGAGTCAAACAAAAAACTTAAAGGTATAACGGGTAGGATTTGACGGTTGCTGTTTGAAAACACAACATTCAAAGTTGGTCCCTCCTCCCCGGCTCAAAGCACTTCTGGTGGTCCCACATGCTTACGATCTGGCAATCGGTCGCTACGAGTCCCGAACCTTACACCCTGCACGCTGTTATTGGCTGGGGGCTACACACCCACTGCCCAAAGGTTGACGCCCAGAAACGTCCCAAACACCGCAAAATAAGAAAATCCAGGCAGAGGGCAGGGTCCCTGCAGATACAGACAACGCCACATACTTGTAGTGGGTCATAAGTGATGACTGAAAGGGGTTATTTTTGTTTGCGTCTATACATTGTTTTTTAGGAAAATCCTACTCGTTATACCTTTAATGTCACCACTAGACCGCTCCGAA
Source organism: Oplegnathus fasciatus (assembly GCA_003416845.1). NCBI lineage: Eukaryota > Metazoa > Chordata > Actinopteri > Centrarchiformes > Oplegnathidae > Oplegnathus > Oplegnathus fasciatus. Next base: position 345,521 of record NTHP01000381.1, on the reverse strand, counting down.
ACTATTGCTGTAAACACGACACAGTTTAATTCTGCAGTACTGTGTTAAGGCCGGCTGTGGCTCAGGAGGTAGAGCGGGTCGTCCACTAATCAGAAGGTCGGCGGCTCCTCCGGTCCGCATGTCGAAGTGGCCTTGACCAAGCCGCTGAACCCCAAATTGCTCCCGACGGCGGTGCCTTCGCTGTGTGTCCGTGTGTGTGTGAGTGAGCATTAGATTAGATCCTGATGAGCAGGTTGGCACCTTGCATGGAAGCCTCTGTCATCAATGTATGATTGTGTGTGTGAATGGAAAGTAGTGCAAAGCGCCTTGAGTGTTCGGAAGACTAGAAAGGCGCTGTATAAATGCAGTCCATTTAACTACGTCACATTTCATCCTACATCCACCTGCTGCCTTGATTGCATCTTTAATGTGTGAGGACCACAAGCCACAAGCATATACTGACCTTTATCAAATTAGTGTAACCTTCAAAAAGTTGTTGTCCAACAACTTGGACACCTTAAATGTTTGCTGTCTGGATTTTGGTCCCATCACAGCACTCAGACTGAACTTCGATTCTGGCAAAATGTCTGTCTGTTCAGTCTGATTTTAGTGCGGTGTTGTTCATAGAGTGCTAGGCAGAGTGGAAAATTGGGTTGGATTGCTTTCTGTTTTATTCTAAGTATAGGACTACTTTTCTTGAGAATACGTCAGAGACGTGATTCAGCTCAGTGGTAGGTGAAGTCTTGTATTAGCTTGCATGATACTTTCTCCAGCTGGTGGACAAAATAACGAAAAAGCTCAATATAAATGTGCAAAAGCGAGGTGTTTTCTTGATCGTGAAAATCATACAAACTTCACAAGAAGCATTCTTTGTTTTTGTTTAATCAACTATCACAATTCACACCGGCACACCTTAGCTGCTATTTATCATATAGATAATTCACATAAAGCTCATATAAATGATTAAAGTGAAAGAGTAAATGTGACCGCCACTCCTCTGTGACTCAAACCTTTGGCTTAGCCTGCCAATGCAATTCTGCACCGGTCGATAGAAGCAGTAGTTTTTAATCACATTAGCATTGCATGAGGTCTACAGCAACAGTTGTCACAATTCACTAATTCACGACAATGGAATAAAAGGAAATTAGTGCAGTTATATGGAAAGAAGTCTGGAGAGGAGATATTTAAAGCTCTTACTTCTTTCTCTGTGAATGGGACTTAAAAAGGCAAAGAATCAGTCACTAATCAGCATTTCATTAATTGAAATAAAATCATCAACACTTGCAACTAAAAGTTTAATTGGGAGAAATGGATTGGAAGGAAATCGGTACTCCACTGAGACCATTTATCTAATTATGTAACAGATTTTATTTCTTTTTTTATAATGATATAAAATCTAGACATGGCAGACAGGCAAACAGGTTTGCACTGTGAAGGCAGAACATGTTTGTATCAAAACAAAAAAGACGTTCAAGAGTTAAAATCATTCACAACAAAATTAATTAAATCCATTATACAGATGAAGTTGATAGTACGGCATTTTACAGCCAACATCACTACTGTGACCCTTTGCAGTACATCTGTTGATGACTATGGTTAAGACCAGAAACTATTGCTGTAAACACGACACAGTTTAATTCTGCAGTAAACACACTACAGTAAACACACTTTTTCAGTCACACACACACACACACAGAGTCACGTTGGAAGTACTGCAGGGTGGACGGAGAGCTTTGTGCCTCCCACCAGGCAACGGCACCTGAGGCTGGGCATCGTGTAGTGCTGTGCGCGACCCACTGAGGCAGTGTTACTCTGTCAGACAGACATACCCCCACTGGAGTGGCATTTTAGGTAAACAGCAAACTTGACCACTTCAAGCTGTGCTGGTAATTTCAGGGCCTTCAATTTACTTTTCTGCCTGTGTGTCTCCACTTTGAAGGGATGGAGCTGAACATTTTATGGAAAAGGTCAAAACAAGGTACTATTCTGTTGGAAGCCAACAACAGTCTTACATTTGCCAGCACTTTTTCTTTCTACAAGGGTTGTTCATGGAAAGCTGAAAGGTTCTTTATTGATTTCACACTGGACTGTTGGGTAACTGCAGAGCTCTATTTAAGTATTTTAGCGTAGGTCCAAGTAAAGCAAGGAAAGTCTCAAGTCACTGAAACAGGTCCAAGTCATCGACAAAAGCGTGTCAGTGAAGTATGACTCTCAGGTCAAGTCCTTGAGGGCAAGTCACAAGTCAAGTCTAAGGCCCTTCATGCAGACACGAAAGGTCCCAGAATAAATAAAACAAAGCATGCATGAGGACCATGTACCCACCAGTGGCTACACATCTTAAGAACAAAAACTATTTTTATCATAATAAAAAACTGCATCATATTTGCAACAACTGCAAAATGTACGTAAAACTTGTAAATGCAGGCATGACTACCAAAATAAACCTGTGAGCTTCTCCAACATTGGTAAAGCAAAGACAGCAGCATAACTGCTACAACATGCTGACTATAAGACAAGAAGAAAACTATTAAGGGACTCATTTTATTTAGTTCACTGATTCTCTCAATGTGGCAACACTCTTGGATAATACGCCTAATAATCAAACACGCAGGTTGTGTTTCTATACGATGGCTTCCCTGGAAAAAAAGTGGTCTCTCGCAGTGATGAGAGGAGATTGTTTTTAAAGTACTACAAAGAACCTTTAGCCTAAAGCCTCAAAGACTGCTTTGTACCAAGTTCTCAAAAGGATTTCAGAAGCAGGTGTTTTCCACCAGCTGTCATAAACAAAACACCTGCTTCTACATCACTGATTATGGTGCGGCTAGATTCGCAACATCCTTGAAAGTTTCAGTGGAGAATGTGCAGCATCAGTTTCCTGCTGTGTGCAAATTAATGTGGCTTGTCTCCTACTCTTTATTACACTTAATGAAGTGTACTCTGAAGCGCTGATAGGCTAAAATCTTCTATGCAAAAATGTTTTTTTAAAAGGTTAAAGAACCGCTTTTGGTTCACTTGGTCCTTTGTTTTTAAGGGTGTGCTTGCATTATCACAGATTGATCATTTTAGCACATTTGGGCAAAGACCATGAATAATACAAAATCTCTTATCGTTCCCGGTATAATATACAGATGAAAAGACATCAATTGTCGTCTTAAATATTTTACAGAAATGAGAAACAGCTCTATGAATAACAAAAAGGAGGACATAAATAAGAAATATGCGATCCATTAAGTTCGTCAGGTCTCAACTGTGCAGCTTGGGGAAGGTTAACGGACAAATGGACAGTATGCATTGTGTTCTTCCTTGCTAATTTTACACTAATTGCAGCAATAAAGATAAAAACTGTACAGATTTTCCACAAATATTTCGAACATAAATTGTGTGACATGATGTTGTGAACTTGCCTGGGACTCCCTACCACCAGTGGAAATGATGAAGCACCTTGCACGCTGAGTTTTATCTTGACTGGATGTCGTACAACACGGATGAGTGTTCCAGACATGTTTCTCCACATAATTAAACATTTGTAACGGATAGCTGACGCCGCTTTTAAAAATGAATCCATCTTTTGGTGTGTAACTGGACAAATCCGCTGGACGAGGAATCTCTGTAATACGTTGGTGAACTGATAAATAAAATAAAGCACATTTTTGGCACTCCTTATTCCTATCAGCGAGTGTCTTGCCTTGATACTGTACGACACGTGGGTCAAAAATTCAGCAAGCAGTTCATCTGGCCAATCCAGTGTGTGTGAAAAGACACTTATTTTATTATTTCCGCTCTTTATCTGACTGTACAGCTGCAGTGGGTTTGATAAGGCAGGCGAGTGATGCCTTATGCAGCATTTTCCAGGGGTAATTGTGCGCTACCACTGAGGAATAGATAAGTACGAGTCAAACAGAGTCTTGTGAGAAAGATTTATATGGGGGATGAGCCGTAACCCTTTATTACCAAAGCAGATAGTCTTATACTCCTTCTAAGCACGTATGAAGTTTGTGTAACGTTCAGCAAAATGCTGTAGAAACTGAGGGGGGGTGTATCTTAGCAATGGACAAACAATCCAGACCTCTATTCTTCTCTGCGGGAATTCAGTCATTTTTAGCTCCATTTAGCCGCTTTAATTGGAGTGTACAGCAGAGATGATGGGACTGAACAGCTTCTTTCTTTCCCTAAGTGACCACAGCACAATACCCTCGTGACATGTTCTACTGTATCATAGAAAATGACAGATTTGCCTCCATCTTGTCCATTGCTTTTATATACATGCATCAGAACTGAACTTTGATGTGTACTGCAATCCAGCTGATCCCGGCTCTCGCGGAGACTCGCTGAAACATCAAAGTGGTCATCTCTGTAACAGCTCCAGTTCGTTCAGAAACACAGAGTTCACTCTGAGACTGTTCTGAAACAATCGCTGGAGTTGTTGCTGAAACATGATGAGCTAAACTGAGGTCTTATTGATTTTTTCACATCTCTAGGAGACAGTAACAGACTTCCAAAAGCTTTTAGACCCACAATAGTGTAAAATAGTGTATATTTTATTCTTATTACCCGAAACATTAGTGCCAATAGCTCATCAAAGAAAAAAAAAAGTGCCACTTCCATCTTGGCTGTTCATACCTCCATCAATGGTGACTATAATAACCACAAGGCCCCAGCCAAACATTAAATCACAATTTTATATGTAATCAAATCGAGCTCATCACATCTGCACTGATTGATTCTAGACTAAATTGCTGCCTGGCATTTGCAATTTCATTAACTCATACTGGCAGGGAGAGATTGTGTGTGTGTGTGTGTGTGTGTGTGAGTAAGACACTGAAGGCAGAACAGGAGAGCGCGTGGGGCAGGGCAAAGTGACTCAGGGAAGTAGTTAGAGAGAAACATGAGGGCAGGGGAGTGATTTGTTTGTTTTACGGGACCTGAATGCATCGTAATTCAGTGAGACATCTGAGCGGATGGCAGGGGGAATAAAGGAAGGTTGTGGTGAAGAGGAACGGTTCCATTCCAAACTGCAATTGATGTTTATTAAAAATAATAATACTCTATATTAATGACCTTAGAGCCAGACATTAAGATGATTCAATCCTCAGTCTTACATTTTCGTGGGTAAGTATTGAGCTCGTGCTGCAAAGTCGGCTGATTTCATTGAAGCGACACAGCCATGATAGGATTTGACACGATGCTGATCTACCTTATGAGTCCCGCTGCGTGGCTTTTTGATGTTTCATTCCGAAGAAATACTGCTGTACTTTAGTGTAATCATGGTTCACGGCTTCCAATATATTTCAAGGGGCGCTGAAGTGGCTTTGACAGATGTGGTCTGACCGCCAACTACAGGACCGGCTGCACATGGAGTGAGGACTCAGGGCACCTTGGCCACAGACCCAGACAGAGACACAGTGGTCTAATTAAGACATGTGGCACGAAGAAAGAGAGCAGACTGGCAGAAGTCCCAGTAGTAAACAGAGTCTAGGATGAGACAGATGTACAAATTTCCTTAGTGTCTGTCTGTCTGTCCATCTATGTATCTATCTATCTATCTGTCTGTCTGTCTGTCTATCTATCTGTCTATCTATCCATCTGTCGATCTATCTATCTATGTATCTATTTTATAAGCCTTCTGTCTGATACGCTCTGTTTACCACTGGCAAGACTGAGAGTCTGAGACTTCTTTTAGATTCCTCTCTGCCTTGTTGCCACTGGTCTTAATTAGAACACTGTGTCTTTGTCTGGGGGGAAAGGTGCCCTCAGTCTTCACTTCATGAGGCTGCTATAGTTGGTGGCTTAAAGTCTGTCCCGCTCACACCGAACAGAGGAGACGATCTGCTTCGTGGTCCCCGTCAGACCCAGTTAATGTGTTTACTGTCCTTAATGCTCTTCATGCGTTCAGCGCGGCGTCCTGGATACTCTTCCATGATGGGTTGGGCCGAAAGAGTCATTTTATTTAATATGACCTGCTGCGTGATGTCGATGTTTTGTCATCATATAAAGGGTTATTAAAACTCCGCCTGACTGTTAGTTTAACCATTGACATTTAAGAAATGAAGACATGTGGAAGACACATACACAAGGTCAGTGTTATAAGCTCGAACAATACCTTTGCTCTTTTCTTTTTTTGCTGGCACCAGGGGTGTGTCCACGAAGTGGCCTTCTGAAATCCGATTGGCCACCCTAGGTGCCACCCCATTATCCTAAACTATGATTGGCTATCTGCTCGGCTTTAGTTCGTATTTTTTATTTGCATTGTAGATTCGAAGTTTTGCACAATTTTGTTGGTACTTTATACTGTGATTTTTATATTGTGTATTTTTGAATGCGCATTGTTTTCTTTTGTACACAGCCGACTTTTGGAGGTACAATTTCTTTTTGAAGACATAAAGAATAAAGTATGGAAGCTTTATAAGATATCTGTATGGCGCCACTCTGTGGTGTTGTGATTGGTGGGCCTATTTATCTTTTAACTTAATTTTTTTAAAGACAGGAGTGTAAGAAGCACAAGTCAGTGCCCCCCTTGGGCCACCCCAGTCAAAAAAGCGGACACACCACTGGCTGGCACAAGATGGTAGACGTGCTGCACATATTGCTGGATTGCCACCAATGCCACTACTGTAACTATGCTTGTACATGGCTTTACACAGAACCTGCATGTTTTAAGATGGAAGGAATGGCCCAGCTGTGGGCCATTTCGCCATGTGATTTCATCTGTGTTTTACACCAGACATGCTTTTACCAGAAGTTACTATGGTCATTCTTGTGCTTGCAGAACACATCTCACATCATTGTGGTATCCAGTGACAGTGGACATTGCAGGTACATGCTTGTCGTGTGCTCCCCTGAGTTCTTAACTGCTTCTTCAGTGTGCATCAGTTCTGCTGTCAAGGTGCAGATTACTATTGACATAGTGATATGGAACATGGCTTCAGATAAAGAACCTTATAGCAGGTTTTTGGCCTGTGTTGTCTTTATGCCTTAGTATTTTTAGTCATTCCTGTCTGCTGCCTGTCTGAAATCAGTTTTTGTTTCTGATTTCATTTTGATGTCCGGCCTGCCTGCTGTCTCTCTGATTTTGGCCTGTCTGGCAAACTGTGAAGCCTGTACGACCAAGTAAACTGCCTTTAAATCCAGCTATTGTGCGTCAGTCTCTGTATTCGGATCCAAGTGCCTGCCGCAAGTTACCCCGAGCTGACCTGAGTCACAGTGAAATTTAAAATCCAAAGATGTAGTTGACCAATGATACTGATTCAGAGACATAACCTTTAAATGGAATTAACTCTTATTTGCACATTGCACAAAATTGTTTAAAATTGTTTTTTCTTCCATGAAAAAAGCCACCATGTTAACGTGACTCCTAGAATCAAAAATAACACTCACAGACATCTTAAACAGCACATCATGCTAATTGCACTCAAAAGATTCTGCACATAGGGGCTTTTAATACTTAGAATGTCTTGTTAGGTTGTGTCACTTTGGTACATCATTCATCATATTTTGCCTTGTTATCACTAATACGTGATAAAGGGGTCCAATTCTGCTTAGAGCCCCAAAAATTGTTGCTCTGGCCCACAAATGGCAGAGTGCTACTCAGCATCCCTCTGAATCTCAGTTCAAATCTTCTTTTGCGGGGCCTCAGTACATTATGCAATATTACACGTTCACCACACCTGACTGCTGCCAGGACTACACCTCTGTGGAAGCTATTGAAAGAGAAGTGCTCAGGAGTAAATGGTGGTTTGTTGTGATGGATAGGGATTGCATTCTGCTTTCCCCAGCCAGTTTTTCTGGCCCACTGCTACTGCCAGAGTTTAGCTTTGCTTTGGGACCCAAAAGACAAAGGCCCATTACCCAGCCTGTGCAAGTCCGAACCACAGATCTGTGGCATTGTAGGCTATTCCTGTTTCTGTGAAGGTTATTGTGAAAAAAAAATAAAAAATGCATCTTATCATTTCCTGGTATGAATTTCAGCAGAGCATTTGTCAAATAAGCTTCAAATCTGCAGGATATGAGCGTGCTACTGTGTTTTATGCACGACACTATATTGACCACTTTGTACTGTATTTGTCAGAAATAAAACAACATTTGTTAGAAATCATTCACTCGAATGTGTAGCGATGCAGACTTTAGTGTAGATTATATATAGCATATATATAGCAGTGTGACAAACAGTACAACACTCACAAACACACCTGTTGTTACTCCATTTATATTCAGTCACATCACATCCCTGTCTCCCTTCAACAACAACAGGATAATAGCGCCAGGGATCTGAAAGTCAACAGATCTTTTTTTTTTTCAGATGGAAGAATCAGAAAATTGACAGAAAATCACAACTTCGAAAAAAAAGGAGTGTGTGCCAAGAATCGCACTCAGAAACTATTTTTATCTTTGAATAGGGGATTTGGAGGATTGTCATCACTGACATACTTGATTGTACGGCGTAATTACTATAACTTGAATCGTGCCCTATCATGTGATCTAATCTTGGCTCCATTGGTGCTGTACAGTTAGCAGCTATTGTCCACAGTGACAACCGTTATCATTACAAATCTCTTGTCTGTCTTCTCAGCAGGCTGAATGCCACCTGGAGCTGTCCCCAACTACAAGTCACCAGGGTTATGCTACTCCCTCAAATTATGATGTACTGGTTTTATTGCATGTAATGGCAGCAATGGACCGAGTTTGTCACGCATGGTAAATAGGTGAGTAGTTTTTATATAGATACTATAGATCTGAAAAAAGAAGCTGGCAGTGCAGGTCGCTTACATTCACAATAACCTTCTGCTGCTCATTAAGCTCATTGCTGTGAGTGTACAATAGTAACTGAAGGCGATTCAGATTCGTGTATTAACATTTCTATCAGCTCAGATCTTCTCTCATCCGGACTGTGGTGAATGTGCAGTAAGAGAACAATATTTAGAGAGACTTTGTTTTAAGATAATCGACGTGAAACAATGAAAGTGAGGGGGACAAAAATAGGATTTTGATTTTGAAGAGTGAGATGTCTTTAAAGTGCTCCGAAAAATGGAAGTTTGATCATCAATTCCATGACAAGTGGCAGACTCCATCTGCTGAGGAAGATCATGTGATGCTATCAAAAGCTTCAGAACAGCTACTAAATAGACGTTTAAAGGTATAACGAGTAGGATTTGTAGGTTTCTGTTTGTAAATACAACATTCAAAGTTGGCCCCTCCTCCCCACCTCAAAGCGCACTGGTGCTTCTGGTTGCTACGTTTTTATAGAGTCCCACCCCTCACAGCTTGTGCGCTGTTACTGGCTGGGGGCTACACACCCACTGCCCATAGGTTGATGCCCTGAAACATCCCGAACACAGCAAAATAAAAAATACAGGCAGAGAGCAGGGTCTCTGCAGATACAGACACCGCCACACACTTCTAGTGGGTCATAAGTGATGATTGAGAAGGTTTATTTTTGTACGAGTCTACATTGTTTTTTAGGAAAATCCTGCTTGTTATACCTTTAAGTGAGATTGTTTTGTCAACTATCTTCTATAGAGTTTTAGTAATCCTATATAATAAGTCCATAGTAACCATGTAATAATCTTGTAGTTATAACAGAAACATGTGTTGTCCTTTTCATACCAAAGCTAAGCAGTGTCAGACCTTTGTAAAATCCCAGTCAGTACAGTAGCAATGTTATGGATCCAGTTCTACTCTGGGTCACTGTGTGGGTCGGAAAGAGAAAAGAGAGTAATGAAAAATCTGACTTTTAGTGAACATAATTTTCCAAAGGGCTGAGTCGGTCAACAGCTTTTTGTTTTCTGGGCCAGATTTACATTTCAATGGGTTTGGCAGAGGTCCTAGTTTCAGAGAGGTGAGAGAGCATTCAGAGTCGATGAGCGGGAGGAACACTGGAGACTTGCTTCCTCTGGTCTTTGCCCACATTTTATTGACAGCAAGCAAGAAACCAAGCACAGGATTAATTTTCTTCAGCCGGCGTTTGACCTTTTGTGGTTTAATTTAAGTCTGCGAAGAAGTATCCTTTTCAGACACACTCTCCTGGTTCCACGCCCAGGCTGCCATATGTGAGACAATTTAAAGATACAAGGCAGACAGTTTCTCTCTCCTGAGCAACACTGAATCCCCATATGCTACAGAAAAACTACAACTAGTAGAGAGATATTGGAGAGATTTCAGTCCCATTCACTGCTAAAGGCAATGACACACAAGTCAGAAAGAATACTAGTGTGTACCGTGGAGAATATTTGGTGTTGGTAATGATGCTTGTAGGGAGAAGATGATGGGAATTCTTGTCTTCTCTTCACTGCTGAGAGTTGCTGTTGCTGAATTGTCAATGAATATATAGTAGCCTGCTATTTGGAAGCTCAGGACAGCACAATAAGTAGGGAGGTTTTAGGTTGGCCGTTTTCTTATTTTCCTGCTGTGACTTACTGAAATTATAGTATGGATTTTGTTATAGAATATCATCAGTTTTTGTCAGTGCTTTCTTTGAAAGTCGCCGCTATTATTGACAATATGATTGCCATCCAATGAACTCTTACCGTCCTTTTTGAACTGTGCTCTAATTTGGGCCATGTCCACACTATAATGTTCAAAGCACTGATGCCAAAACTTTTACACCCACACAAGCAATTTCAGATTTTTGTAAAAGTACTCTGTGCCAACCCAAACCAAACCCAAAGCCCATACCATCTAAGACCATCTGCTATGCTGTGAGACCCTTTTGACAAACTGTTGATTACTGTAGGCTACCTGCTTTGTGTATGACAGCATTTTCAAAAGGTTCATTTTCCACATGCATGCTGTTGGGAGTATGCACAGTAATGTTTCACTTGAGGCTGTAGTCTCCTCTAAGTTTTCTTCTTGCTTTCTTCTTCTAGAAATAATGCTGTAAGATATGTCGTAATATGTATTTGTTCTCTATGCTCTCTATACAGTTTGTGTTTTGTCTTGACTGAATTTGACTACTTTGATATAGATTTCATACAAAATGCCTATATTATATGTCTGGAACCCCATATACTGTTTCTGTTATGTAAGACACAGTGGCGGATGAAGTATTCAAAATCCTACTCAAGTAAAAGTACAGAAGTATTATCAGAAAAAATGTACCTAAGTATAAAAGTACTCGTTCTGCAGTAAAATGTCCCCTGTAACTGATGTATTATTGTTCATGACATTATTAGATTGTTAATACAGATGCATCAGTGTGTAAGAAGCATTGTAGCGGGTCCAAGTGGAGCTGGTTTTAACTACTCACAAGATAAATCTGAGGGGTCATAAGAAGACTAATATGAGAGGAAAGAAGAAAAACGTTCTGCTGCACAAATTTGTATTTATTTTTTGGACTTTTCTCCAATCTTTGTTTTTTCTGTTAAATATAAGATCATTTGACCTCTTTTTTGCCTCAAACAGTAATTTAAACGAAACGTTTAGAGGGGAAATCACTTTTGGTGGATCAAATAATAACTCATAAACATCTGAAATATGACAAGGAACTCCAACCAGACACTGCTTTTATGTAAAGCGTCACAAGACAAAAAAAGTTGGGAACAAGTGGTTTAATCTTTAACAATGTGTTTTATTTTGTTAGCTTTTTATTTAAAATCTTAATCCGAACACTAACTAGTAAAAATTACAATATTTCAACTGAACAGTGGTGGAGTATAAGTGTCAAGTAGCATAAGATGGAAATATTCAAGTACAGTACCTCAAAATTGTACTTAGGTACAGTACTTGAGTAAATATACTTTGTTACTTTCCACCACTGGTAAGACATGTAGGTAATAATATATTAGTACTGTATGTGGGGGTCATAATAAACTGTCATATACTTACGAAGATGAATGTGCTGTGAAATGTGTGTAAAAGTGACCACAATCGTGTGTGGTGAACACTGTATGTTCACATCAAACAAGTACAAACTGTACTTTTTCAATCATAGGTAATGTTTGCAGTTTCTTCAAATGGATGAACTGATTATGTCACTATTTGAACAGACAGACATCTGTTGTCCAGACACAGGCACGCAATCATATGCAAACTATAGATGCAGACAACAATAACTTCCAACAGAATAAGAGTGTGAGCTAGCTGTGTGCCAATTTTCGCCCTGATTTCAGAAAGGGCTGCTGATTGCAATGTGGGGTGGCACCTAATTTCACCTGAGAGTGCACAGCATTGGCTTTTGGCATTGATTTTTCTGTCTTTAGTCACACATAAAGACAAGGGAAAAAAAGAAAAATGGAAAAAGAAAGTGGGGGGGTAGACACACAAGACAAGGAGAGAAATGTCCCACATACGGGAGAAAGACAGACATAAAGAAAATATAGCCCTCATTAGTGTTACATTAGGCTCATGCTGTACATCATCAGTCAGAATCAGCTTAATGTCCAGCAAATGTACAGAAACTTGTCTTGATGTCACTGCTGCAGAGGGATTGGCTGTGACGCCGGTGCTGCACTCGGCTTCCAGGGAGAAAGGAGCGGAGTTGTACAGTATATCAGTAAGGGATGGACACAATAACAAGAACACCTTACAATAAAATGCAATTCAGTACAATAACAGAACAAATTCAAACCTCAAAAAGCACCAGAATAAACTCCTCTCTAACAAAAGTCAACTGTGAGCTTCAAAACGTAGTATTTATTGCATAGATGTATCTTACTTACATAATATTCAACAGCTTTGTTATTAATCTCATGGTCGCACTCCAGAGATTATGTGTTGAAACTGTCAGAAAAATGACATATTTGAGAAATAGTTTGACTTTTTAAGACATTTTCTGACTTCCTGGAGTCTTGTCGTCACAGTGGGGTTGCCAGGCAACTAGCTCCAGGAAGTCCTGTCCTGTCTTCTGTCCAATACATGAAGCTGATCTTTTTCTATCCTTACTCAAGAAGTTTGCCTGAAGTTAATCAAATCACAGAACCATCCAATGAGTCATTTAGGTTATTTCAGAGGGGAAAAAACAGTTTTGTTGTCTAGGTGTGAGGACTTGAATATATCGACGTTTGCTCTGTCTCCCCACAGGTATAAAGTAAGGGGATCTGTCAACCTGCCAGGACATCTGCCTCACCTGCCCTTCTCTTTCCTTACACCCTTGCCAAGGCTTGGCATCTTTACCTGTCCCCCTATCTGAAACACCTCGGCTCTATTCCCACTCCTCCATGCTTTGCCAAATTACTACTTAGAAACCCCAGCTAGCATATTGACGTTGAAAAGGTGTTGACACAGCTGCCTGCAGAAATACCAGAGTTCTGTGTAAATATACTATAGAGTAAAAATCAATGTTAAGTCAGTTTGAAATAATGTGACTGTTAAAAATATTTCCCAAGATGATTTTTTTACTGTATAGTCATATTCTGAATTGTTATTTTAGCCTAATTTGGGAAGTCGAACCTGTATGTCACATAAAGTTAAACCGATGGGCTTTTGGCCACTGCCTGCCGGTCACTGTGCATCAGATCCTCATGAGTCATGTCGGTGAGTCATAAAATGTACTAAACATAGACATGCGCACTCTGTCGCGCATCCACACCCTGGTATACTTATGTATGTGAGTACAACTATGGACAGAGCAGAGCTTTATCTTCTCCTTTTTCTTCACCTTCTTTCTCTTCAGCATCTACTTAACAGCCAGCTGAAAATGTCTGAGTGCCTTCAAGTGTATGCTTCAATTGTTTCACTCCTCTTAGTGGAGCTACACTGCGGGGAGACGTCTACCCTGGTGCTCTCAAAAGCACTCTGTGCACTCTCTACGCACAGAACTTGGAGAACTTGGATAGCCATTAGTTTTAGTCCTTCACATATTTTCTTTTAGCTCTTATTATGAATGAACTTCACTCTTACTCATCATGTTCAGTGTATTTTCTAACCCTTGTCTTCTTTTTTTCTGTTCTTTCTTGTCTTTCTGACTATTTGTCCCGTTGTTGAACTTTGTCTCTCTTTGTATTTCCCCGTCTCCCTCCCTCTGTTTGTGTCTTCGCTCCTTTGTATTCCAACGGAAGATGCAGCCCAATCCATCTAAATGTGATTCCGGATAGCTGCAGTGTGTTTTTTTTTTTATCTGAGAGCACTTTTCTTAACGGTTGCAGCTAGATCGAATCTTGCTATGCATCCTATTTTGGGGGGGAGCTTTTGTTGTCTTTCTCCATCCCCTCTTTCCCTTCCCACGCAAGGAGGACAATCAAACTGTGGGAGAACACAGGGGGAAGGAACACTTGGGTTTTTGCCTGAGTGCGAGGACATCAGCAGCAGCAGCAGCAGCAGCAACAACGGTGCTGTTCCTGTTTTTAGCCCACTTCTATCCTCTCCTGGTGTGTGTTGCAGTCTCTTGGCCTGTTCTCACAGACAAATAGCCATGCTTCTCTGGACCCCACTCAGTGTAGAGCAGTCATTGTTCCCCTAAAACAGAAACTCCTTCATATCCATCCTCTCAGGCTCCAAACTCTGGAACGTGGTCAGAGCTGTCTAAACAATGGCCTCTGAATAAGCGTGACGCTGGATGTGCAGACAGTTCCACTGTAATTGGAAAAGACCTCTAATGAGTGAGGCTGAATGCCTGACCATGGGCCACCAAGCCTGAAGCCTGGGAGTTTGTATTGTCTTTCTTCTCTGAAGGCTTTGGATGGGACCATTTTGGCATTGTCTGTGCATGTCTGCTTGCATGTGAGGATTTGCTGGGAGAATATTCATTCGGGAGAGCAGGTCATTCCCACAGCGCACATCCTATCCTTTGGTCTTGCCTGATTTGCATTCACTCTCAAGGCTATACCCCTATTCACTGATCTGCTCTCCGGTCTCTGTGTGCATCCTAACTACCTTTCTTGGAATGCACATGCAAATCCTTTTTTTTTTTTTTTTTTACATTTTATCAAAGACTTTTTATATTCCTTTTCTATTTCTCTTCCCTCTCCATGAATAGACGTGGTTAAGGACAGCTTGCTGAGGTAATGCAGTTTTTTTGATAATGAGCTTCCAGTCAGCGGAACAGCCCAGTCACATCTAATATCTCCTAATAAAAAGAGAGTGGTTGCTTCCCTCTGCAGGGAGTGCTATTCAGCTCAAACTTGTTGGAGTGGAGGGTGAGGAATGCCTCTTAATAAGGGCCATTAAAACTCCAGAGGGAACACTAAGGATCCTTTGGGTGCCATGTGTTCATGCCTCCTATTGACCTCTGACCATAAATATTATATGATCCCGTAGACTTTTTCTTGGCCGCCAAATGATTGAAGTGAAACATCAACCTTTTCTCTTCCTTGTAACAGAATTTCACCCTCTCTATGTCAAGGCTTCTTTCCTTCGCAGAGCGGCAGTGGCCTCCTGCTTGCTCTGATATTGCACGCCAGCCTCTCCACATTCAACAAAGAGTGAGGTCGCAACCTGTCTGAGCTTCATTCTGACTGGCAGGCATGATGGCCCTACTGGGTTTCCTCTTAATAGTAGAAGCGTGCATTTGATCTGGCTTTTGACCAGCCGGCCATGTGTGCGTCTACAACAGCATAACCTCCACCACCAACGTAGCAGCAAAGCAATAACAGAGCTGTGACTCTTAGCCCCTCTGTGTTTTCTACAGGGAGTAAGGATTTTCTGTTTTTTTTTCTTTTCAATCTGATGACAGCTGTATTGACCCATTCCCCTGCTGCTCTCCCTACGTATTATTATTGTATAAATACACCTTGTTGTCCACTGTTAAGATATTATGATCTTACAGGAGTAGCTCCTCTTGACAAATCCTCAGCACTGCAGTGCCAATGACCGAGTGAGTGCTAAAATCAGCGTCCCTCACCACGAGAAGGCTTTCTACAACCAGCTGTGGTCTCCGAGAGAGAGGACCACTGAGAGTTTAACAGCCGTGTCAGTGCTTAATTAGAGAGCCAGACCAAAGGAAACAGCTCATGTTCCTTGTTAAACATGCTGAAGGCCGTAAGCTCTCCGCGCAGACTGTCTGGGGGTCAGTGGGTCAGACTGGGATGATGAAATTTTCCGTATGTGTTTCCTGAGTTCCAATGAGGTAAGTGTCTATTAGTGGCATGTGTTAGTATTCACTGGCTGAGATTATGTCTACATGAACTGAGTGGGGAACCAACAATACATGAGACAAATATCACCATGGCGACTTGAGTTCTGCCCTGAAAACTGTATATATCCACTTTAAATCATCACGTAATGTTTTTAAATCAGTATTTCTTAAATGTAGTGAATCTAGTCCGCGTTATTAACCTCTAAATTAAACTTTCAATCTCTTTTTGTGCCTTAATCAAATTCATATGGATCGATGGTGGGATGTATTGTTGTCGTGATGCCTCGTGCGACACGTGTAGGCTTCTCTGTGAGTCCCTCCTAAATTACCGTAGCGTGAGCCAGAGAGTTAGCCGTATGCAAAGCAGCTGAGAAGCACCGTGGCTCAGTGTAAACACTATTTTGATGCTGAGCTACTTCCATGTGCAGATTAAAAATGCAATATATTTTTATAAATTGATCAGAGGATTGTGCTGCTCCATCTGAACTCAATAGCTAATTACTTGCTGCGTGAGAGCTGATACAGCTCAGAGGTTGACTACTTATATAATTTATGTAAAGGTAAACAAGCACACATGTGGTATGTTTTTGTACCTTTACATTTAAAATCAAAATAAAATTTACATGTATTAAAATATTAATATATTTGAGGCACAGGTACAAAAGTATACTCATGGTGACATACCCAAGTATTCATAGTACTCTTACTTGCATTTTCTGACAGATTATTTATGTATTTATGTATTGTGAGTGTATCTGTAAACGTTCACTACCCAAATTGCCAACTATATATTCCAACAATATCTGCATGTAGTACTTACAAGAAGTATTGTTGAGGTTTAGTTACTTATTTAAAACCAGTGGATTAAATTTAGCATAAGATTGTGGTTATAAATAACAAAAAACCTACTATTAACTTCTATAACACATGCAAATTCACACTGTTGGTGACAAAGGCAAGTCACTTCCATGCACTCACTTTACACTATGTTATACAATACTTTTTATGTTGCCACCAAACAAGATTAAACTGCCCACAATGTGTGTTTACAGTGGCTAATTTATGCATGAAAAAGTTTATATTTTAGTCATCGTTGTATGTAGTTAGCAGCGCAGTTTGATTTTAAGTGTACAGTTCATGGAGAGTTCATTAGGTATGGACAATGACAAACAAACACGTGTTAACAGGGTGCTATGGTGCACATATGTTTGTTAGAGTGGCCATGCCACATTCACACACTCGCACACATTCACCTCTCTGATAGCACTCCTCCACTGTAGCTCCACGGCCCACAAGACAATTGTTGTGTGTAATGACCCGCTGTCCTGTTACTCTTGGCTGATCCCTTTCTACCATCCCTGGGGTGTTTTATTTTGCCAGCCTGATCGAGCCTGTGCAGTCAGTTGGATCCACCAGACAAACCCAGACAAAGAATCATAAAACTTTAATCTGGGATGAATTGTCATTTTGGTTCTCTTCCAAAGCCACAAGGATGTGTTCCACTTGGTGCGAATGTTGTTTAATTTATAGTTAATTGCTAAATGAAGAAAGGCTTTGAAAATACGTAGGTCAGATCTTACATCTATCTATCTATCTATCTATCTATCTATCTATCTATCTATCTATCTATCTATCTATCTACCCATCTTTCTATCTATCTATCTATCTATCTATCTCTTTTAGGATAATTGGTGCCAGTGCCATGGACAATTTGACATTATTCCTTCCTCAAACCTGATGTTCCTAATTTGCGTTACACTCACAGGGGACATGTGGTCTGCCAAAAAAAAAAACCTTAATTATTTAATTCCTGGCTGACTAATGACTTGAATGACATTCCTCACAGGATTTAGCACAAATACCCTCCAAAAAGGTTTGATGGATTGCTCTTAGCTGTTTTAATTCATTTTGTAGCCTTGACGGACAAATGGGCATTTCAGAACGTAATTGCTGTGCAGCTGTGCAGCAGACTACACGCTACAGACTCATAATCTGTACATTTTTAGATATCTCTCTCTTTGGCATCCAGATGATTCTCTTTGGCTAAAGCAATTTTAAATGAGTGAAACAGTGGAATAAGTTTAAAGTGATAGAATAGCAACATTTTCATTTGCTTACGGGAGTTCAATGGTCACAATCATGGAGAGCTGATGTAAGTGTGGGGTAAATGAGCTACAGAGAGACGTAGAGGAGATTTTTACAGCAATTAGAGTTTATTTGATTCTGTAGCAAAAGAGGAGCGTGTGGAGCTTGTTTTCAGGTTACAAGGGAAGATGAGGAGTGACTGTGTTGCTGTGAATAGAGTAGGTCACTTCTCTACTGGGGAGAAAGAACAGCCAGGGCCGACTAATCAGTTCATCGTAGAGAGAGACAAGTGGCTGATAGTAGCAGAATGCTGGTGTTTAAGACTGCACCATAGCCTGGAGGTTTGGGAATGCGTGCCACCACCAGAAGTCTAAACTTGACACAAGCAGCCAGTGGAGAGAGGATGTAATAACATGGGAGGCTATACAGTAAGATGCTGACATGCTGTAGTGTTCTTGAGAAATGGAAAGGGGCTGAATGGAGTTCAAAAAGTCAGATAGGAAGGAGTTCCAGTATGAATGGGAGGTAACTCGCTGATTATAACTGAAGGAAGAGCTGGGCAGCATCCCTGGTGAGTAAGGATCATATTCAATCTGTGGTGTAGAGTGCAGAGGCACAGTTAACAGATGAGATTGTAGCTGACATCTGGGGCTGAACTACAGTGTATAGAATCTTACTGAGAGGGTGTTTAGAGGTCTTGCATAAAGTGTAGAAACTGTAGAATTGGTGTTGTAGAAAACAGAGATTGAATAGAGGGTAGGCAGACATTCAACTGGTGATTTTGAGAGACAAGGCTGACAATATTCTATATTTTCCTTATTGTCAACAAACCCAATGAAAGGACGAAGACCAACAATGTGTTAGTCCATCTGTTGTCCATTTGTTTTTTGAAATAGTCACAATTTTAAATGAAGTAATTTCCTAAAACAACTAAGAAAAACATACAATACTGACAACTTTATCCTTTAATGTAGCAATTCAAGATAGTGAGCCTCAGTCAGTGAACGGAAATGAAAAGGAGAATAGGGTGTTATCAGCATAGTAATGGTAGATAAAGTTATGGGACATGATGACCGATCTTTATTCAACTGTAAAGTTCAGGTTGAGATAAGACCAGGAGATGACATTTCTTTTAAGCTTCTATTGGAATCGAAACATACAATACAAAATATGGTATAAATACAAATATCATGTTTACCATGGGAAGGAGTGCGCAGATGTCTGTTCTAAAGAATAATTTTCATCATTCAGTCAACTGAGATCAATTGTCAGTACATTTTAGAATCCGAGTCAGAAGATTCATGGTACAATTCCTGATTTGGAAATGTTATTTCCATAAGACTGCATTCTGCTCATGTTACCTAACTGAACATGTGTGAAAAGGATAAAGGAAAGCATCTTTTATCATCTCTGAGCACCCGGGACGAAGAGCCATCTCCTTAATATGGTGTGACCGTACCAGCAAAATTGGAAGGGAAGTGGATGTATTAGAAATGCAGATGTTAATACATAATACATCCAAGACGTCTAATAAAGTCATTGGATTTTTGTCGCAATCTGACAGGATGAAGGAGATTATCGTTTTATAATTGATGGATAAAAAGTTGTTTCAGTTTATATGTTCTTCATTTATTGGTGATATATGCATTTTTCTTTACATATTGGGCATCCTAATCTTGTTATGTGTCCATCCGAAATTCTCTCATCCTCATGCCCCTCTCCCCCCTCCCCTTTTCTTTTATCCTTTCTCCATCATCCCCACTCTTGCTCTCCCTCTGTCTACAGGGACCTCAGGGGACCCAGATGGAGCCTTAACACTTAAAAGCTGGTGCCCCCCTTGGGTTCCCAGATTTGTTCAACCATTCCAGCCAATGGCTTCCATACGTCACGGTCGTCTCAGTAAATGACTGAGCTTGTATTTCCTGTCTGAGGAGAGGTCTTTGTTAGTTAGTTAGTTATCCAAGCAGCTCTGCGAGTTTGTACTTTGGCACAGTGGTGCTTTGAGTTAAATGCTATTTACCATGTTCACCATCTTAGTTAATATTTGCTAATTAGCACTAAACACAAAGTACAACTGAGGCTGATGGGAATTTCATTAGTTTTGGTGGTATTTGTATTTGTATTTATATAACCCAAATTATTGGACAAATTAAAACTTTGACTTGATGATGGCTCTGGATGAGCCTGGAAGAGATCCCCAAAGTTATTACAAGTAATCCTGCAGGGGACATGAATGTATGTACCAAATTTCATGGCAATCCACCCAATAGTTGTTGCAACATTTCACTGAACACTGCAAATATCAGCCTCAAAGTCATTAGGATTCATTCTCTGGGGACCATGAAATGTCTGTACAAAATTTCATGGCAAGACATCCCCCAGTTGGCGAGATATTTCAGTTTGGACCAAAGTGGTGGACAGACCGACATTGCCATTCCTCACTATAAAATCCCCGTCCCAACACAAAAACCAAATGTTTTATGCAAAAAACACAAGTGTCTGTTTTTACAAGAGATCAGTATCCATGGAGCAGCCTGCATTATGTTGCCTAGAACTACCCCAGATCTGGCTTCTGTTGTGGTGTCTGGCAGGCAAGAGGGTGTAATTATTTTCAATTTTAAATGGAAATGTAATCAAAAGATAATGAAAGTATCACAAGCCTCTGTATGAATCAATCTGCATTTCAATCCTGTGTTCATGGTGCATTTGTTTAACAGTGCGCTGAGAGTAAAAATGATGTTGTGTTTGTGATTCTACTTGATTTTTATGAGAGCGGGAAACAGTTTTAGTCTAAGAACCAGGCCTTAATTAAAGCATTTTGTGTCTCTGTAATAGTTGTTTCAGAATGTTAAGTGCAAGGCCTAGGGCAGAGATGAATACCTTGGTTTTAATGCAGACAGATAAGCGCATCTTTACACGGACAGCCCTTGGAATGTCCTTGCAGATTCATAAGACCAATGAATAGCCTCCACTACAATAGCTCTTATCTACTCTGTGAAACAGGGCTGCATGCAGAAGTTGGCTGCCACAAGACCATCCCACCAGAACGGAGGGAAGGGAGAAGAGCAGTCAAATCCTCTCCTCTGATCCCATTGATGTCTAAGCTTAACTCTAATTGAGGAGGTGCTCACTTGACAGAGCATGAGTCCCTCCTATATTACTCACTTAAGCAGCTCTCCTTGAGCTGGAAAAGATGTCCTTTACTCCCTGGTGTCCTGCAGTCAACTTTTAAAAGATCAATTGTAATTTGGGCTGAATAACCTCAACGACTTCTGATGGATTGCTCACATGGGCTCGTGGGGATCAAGGCATCGATATATTTTAGAAAATGGAATAGGCGAATGAATGTTCTATGTTTACTGCTATTGTAGTGAAACACATACTCTGTTTAGCTAGATCCCCACTGAGGCTGGCATTGAGTTCCAGATGAATGAGTTCACTAATAACATGCTGGTATAAAGGCATGGCTGTTTCACGTGGGGCTGTGGGAGTTTGTGTTGCTATTTGTTGATTTTGAGGTGCTGCTTGTTGACACTCATGGTGATTTGGTTAGGTTGTTACAAAGCGCAGCAGATTGTGTGGAGCTTGAAGGGTTGTTTTTTTTTGCTTTTCGGGGTTTTACTGATGCTTGTGGGTTTAGATTTATATTGAATTGATACCTAGCTGAGACAGACAACTGCTTTTCCATGTTAATGGCCTGTGAGAGATGACAATATGACTCCAGTTATAGTAAACAGATGGACTGTGAATGTGAAGGTGTATTTCTATTGATAATTTTAGATGCATATACCATGGTTCAAGACAAATATGGAAGACAGTTTGAAGACTTCTAATTCATTCAGTGAACAAGAAAACTTCTTGTTCCTCAAACTCTTTAAGCCTGTGTGTGGCCGTTGTTTGGGAAAGGATCTTCACCAGAAAAAAGACAGCATCCGTTGCTTGTACAAAAGCTGTTTGTCTCTTAAGAGCAACCTCTTGTGGCCATGGAATAATGACTGTCCTCTCTCAGACGTAAAGCTGGAAGTAGTTTCACATCTCGTCTACAACAGTGAGCATTGATTTCTTTTGACGCTGTCCAAAATCTGTCCCTAAATTGTAACCTACCATATTTTTCGTGGCCTCTTGCGGACAGGACAAAAGCTGTAAACACAGCCTTGATGTTATCCCCTCATAAAGTTGATGTTGTTGGCAAACAGTTGCTTATTTACACATCCAGCAGATACTGAGTCGTGTTTATGGCCATCTAATGAATAGAAGTCCAATATTCACCCCACCAACTCCTGAGGGAAATATCTGCCTCTTTAGCCACTATATGTTCCACTTTCTTCCCCCACAAGTCACTAAGTTTGTCTGCTAAGCAGGTAGCATACAGGAACTTTTAGAACTTCTTGCTGAAAAGAACACTGATGAGTGTGGTGAGACTGAACCAAGCAGTAAGGTTTCACTCCATTAAACCAAAAAGAGTTGAGAACCAAACCTTAAAGGAAGACTACTTCACAACTTGGGTTTGTGGCTGGTGGATTTGTGTACCTCGGGCCTTTAGTTCTGTCAGTTACGATAACATTGTACTCAGCAAAGTAATTACTGAGATCTGGGAACATCACTAAAATGAGGTCCAACAGGGTAACAAGCACAAACGATCAGACAATCAGTAGGTTAGAGAGAAAACCCCGGGTTAGTCCAAATTATTTGGAAGAGAAAACAAAGGTGAATGGTAAAATTATCGCCCAGGTGGTGTAAACATCAGTCACAGTTTGCAGACTGACGTCTTGATTCAACTTTGACCTACCCTATTTGCCATAATTGTGCTGCTGTCTTGTGCAATGATGGATTATTACCAAAATTACAGGCGCTCACCTTCAGTTTTGCATCAAAATAAAGTGGTTTAGATAATACAGCTGAACTGTAGGCTTGTTTTCAATCTGATGGTCTGATCACTACTGTCTGTTGCTCCGTTGGAACAATTTTTAGTGATGCTGCAGCGTCCTGAGATCAGCAGCTACCTTGGTGAGTACAATGTTATCATAAGCAATGAAAATTAAACCCAAATTGTAATAAACCGTAGTTGTCCTTAAACCCCAGAGCTGGCAGATCAGAAAATACTCAAATATATATATGAATACTTTGTGGTTATACGGGATGTTTAGGTGTGAGGACTTGTTGGGTTGTGTGTGTACGATGTTCATTCTCTCTTACATATTCTCTCTATGAACAAAATAATGTTACAAATTCAGGATGAATCATAAGTCTCTGGTATTTTAATTATTTTCTGTGATTTTATTACCTTTATACTGCTCACCATGACACCAATTACCTGGGAAATAAATAAAAATGACACATTCACACTACAACCAGCCATTTGAGTGCCAATTGAACATGAATATGTGCAGAGCAGGAACACCAAATTCCCCCACATGAGTCAGTTATTACAAAGAAATGTCTTTTGCTCCACGGGCACGTAATTGACATAGCTTCGTTTAACAACTTGTCACAGGTAAGGGATTTTCATAGTTGCCTGCGGCTGGAAAAAGAACTCCTGTACACAGTGTACAAAGAGACACTTAATCACAGGGACTAGATCAGTGGAATATGGAGTGTGTGCTAGCACCAGGGAATAGGATAAAGGATGATGTATTCCTCTTGGAGCCTGTGGGCAACTGATCCTTCTGAGAGGAAAGCACAGATGCAATCATGAGCTTGCTTATTTTCAGATAAAGTCACAGTAATAGGGTACACGGGCACTCAAACACGAAATGACACATTACAAATCAAGGATCTTGTCCGGTGAACCATACTACAACTCATCTCAGGATTAAGGGCTTAACGGATCAAAGGTTGTGAGTGTGTATATGCCTGTTCGCTATATGTGTCCTTACAGTATGTGTATGTGGCAGCATCACACTCCTCAGACCTAACATCACCTTACTGTCTTATCACCGCAGAATAAGTGCGGATTCTTCGAGCATCTGCGGAACAACGATGGCTCTTCTGCTCTGCTGTAGTTCTCAGCAGATGCAGCGTGTAGCTGCATCTGCTGTAGCTGTTGTATCTCCGATCCATTCCACTCATGGCCAGTGATGCTAGAATAGTGGTGGAGCCACCGGCCCATCACATCTATTATTCACAAAACCATGTGTTAGCAGCTGTTTCCAGGCTCATTAAACAGAGATCATACAAAGACTAAGGATACAGTTTTAGTTGTGATCCGACTCATGCTTTCAGTCAGGCAGTATGGATGCCACAGAGCTCATCAACACCACCATGTAACACAGACTGAGAGGGAACGATATAAACATATGCAACCATATCCAGAGACACTGTCTTGTTTTGTCACATGCCAGAGTAATCAGTGGCGCGCACTGTTTCTCCAAATCTGAGAGGGATTGTTTGTAAAACTCCTTTGCTTTTTTTTTTTCAGCATTTTAATTCAATGATCAATGTGTAGCATTTGTGAATTGTAAATCTTATTTGTAACATTCTGACTGAGGACGCAAACACAGAAAATTCAATTTTGAGGTGAGCAGATGTTCTCTGTTTTAAGTCATTTTGTAAATTTGGAGAGGATCAGGATGTGTATGTAAGATAATCATTTTATTTGTATTGTTTTTTGTCCTGTTATAAACAAACCAAGGCATCCACACAAACACACACCCAGGATGCCACAAGAAGATGTGAGAATATATTCAGATTAAAATCTGCCACGCATAATTTATTAATGCCCTGTAAACATACAGTACATGTTTTCAGGCCTACATCAATGACACAATCTGTCTGTAATATTTAGATTAAGCGAACAGTGAATGCTGCTAACACTCTGATGGATTACTCATTGACTGAAAAATGTGATGTCAAGATTGCATAATGCGATAAATTTGAACCAAATTTGACCAAGATAATGTTTCTCCATACATCTCAAGCAGGATCCATCACACAAAGTCACACAGAGGCAACCCTGAGACCATAAAGAGAAAAAATGTTTCCAGACATGTCTCCAGATCTCTACCCATGATGAGAACTGGAGGTTCTGAAGCAAAATCTGCACTGCTGGTGCTACCGAATCAAGCATCTCCACGCAATGTTTCCAACGCCTTGTTGAATCTACGCCTCGCAGAATTCGGTTGTGAAGGCTAAAGAAGGTTTTCCACAGGCAGCAGTTTCTTAGTCTCATCTTCCTATTATGGATATGGCCGACTACTCTTCATTTTTCACATGAATAAAGAAAAAAAGCTTTACAGTAATTACCAATGAGATATTTATCTACTAAATTATGTACAATGTGCCACAAACTGATTAAGTTATCACAAAATAATAGTAAATAAAATTATGTGCTATTAAAAGGTTTAAAAATGAGTGGAACTACTGGAATAAATGTTTATCATATGAAAAGATTAAAGCGGCTTGTGAGCGAGGTCTTGATCGCATTCTGCTCACCCTACCAAACAGTGTTTTCAGAACTGGGATTATGCGTTTTACCCAGGGGTATTCATTGTCCAAAATACAGGGGGTCTTGGACCTTAATAACTTATTAACACCTAGGACCCCTTGAAAACCTCAAAATCTCATTCTTGTCACAATGAGAATAAGTGTCACATTCTGCCTCCCTGTCTTTCCCCTGAGCTACATCTGGGTACCCGGAGGCCAGAAGGGCTACAGAAACCTGGGAGTGGGAGGACTTTGGGGAAGCAATGGGGAATGATTGGCCTCGAGGAAGTTCTAGCAACGTCTCAGATGACAACAAAGATAAAGACTCATTGCCGACTTTGTAAAAAGCAGCCGCCTTACTCTACAATGACAATAAATCTGAGGACTCACCAACTAGCTTGCCACCCAAGTGGCAGCGGAGGCACCAGAAGTGAGTGGAGCAACATCAACTGTACAACCTCATCTCACTGCCTACTCAAGACACCACACTTTTTGAAAAAGTGACAGCCCCAGTTGACACACCTCTTCAGTGGCGTGGGGGTTGGGAACAGTGTCTGTGGACTGGCAAACCAGGGTAGTAGTTCTCATTTCTAAAAAGCAGATGCTGTGGTTCTGTTGGCTTCATCAAACCATGACGTCCAGCATGTATTGGTGCAGTTTGCAGCTGAGTGGGAAAGCAGTCAGGATGAAAGCCAGCACCTCCAAGTCTGAGGACATGGTTCTCTGCCTGAAAATGGTGGCTTGCTCCCTCCAGGTCAGGTGTGAGTAGCTGCTTTAAGTGAAGAAGTTCAAGTATCTCAGGGTCTTGTTCACAAGTGAGGGTAAAATGGAGGGTGAGGTTGACATGCAGATCAATGCGGCATCAGCAGTAATATGGGCATCGTACCAGACCGTCGTGGTGAAGGGGGAGAAGAGGCTGAAGGCAAAACTCTCAGGTGACTTGTCCAGCCCTCACCTATGGCCATGAGCTTTGGGTGGTGATCAAAAGGATGAGTTTCCTCCGAATGGTGGTTGGGCTCACCCTTAGAGATAGGTTAAGGAGCTCAGACATCCAGTTGAGGAGCCAGTGGAGGTGGTTTGGGCATCTGATAAGGATGCCTTTGGGTTTTCTGGGCATGTCCAAATGGCATCTTGCTTGAGAACGCCTCAGGATTCCCCAGGGAGAGCAAGAAGATGTTGCTGGGGAAGAGGGACATCTGGACTACCTTACCGAGCCTGCTGCCACCACGACCTGGCCCCAAATGAGCTGTGGAAAATGGATGTATGGATGGGAAGTCTTTCCCTCACCTTTTATTCTTATGCATTCTTATTCTTAAGCTCTCAGCAATCCCGTAGGATTTGTTTTTTCCCTCAGTTACCCTGAAATCTCTACTGTGTGGGGCAAGTTAATTGCAAGTGTGTAGTGGCTCGTGGAAATGCAAAACAGGAAAAAGCTAAATTACTAGGAATTATTCAGAAATAATTTACTATAATTTTCCCTCTTGATGATTTGTCTATCGAGTTCTATCATACACATGTAAACTGAGTTTACTAACGTACAGGAGCCTCTGCAACACTGAGAGATACAGTGGCTGCAGAAAAGATACAAATGATGGAGAAATTCTCTGCTTGCTTCTCAGGTTGTGTGGGTTATGCTCTTTATTACACATGCTCTTTGATGCCCCTCCTCTCTCCTCAGACGCTGAAGTAACTGCAGTGGGGTAATTAAGGGAAAAGCCCCAACCCCCCACTAGTCCTTTCTGGTACCCTCCGCCCTGCCATTTACTTGTATCCAGCTGCTAATTAATGAAGTGCTACGAAAGGGTTACCCAATCAAATCACTGGACACATAAATCAAAGACTTTTTCGTTTTCCTATGGGATGCTGGCAGTATCATCAGGGCAACTGTTCAGCAAAGAGATAAATAATGTTCAATTAGTGTACTTGGTTACTTGGTTACATGTGTTTGAATGTTCCTGGGAGTGTGCTTGAGTACAGGGACATTTCTATTTGTAAAGCTGTTCACCATGTGCATACATGCGTGTGCATGTACGTATGCATGTATTAAAGCAAAGGTGGATGTTTATGCATGTTTTTGTTTGCAGGTCCATGCATACACATCTTTGTGGTAATTGCTCTGCTTGGGTGCACAAAGGCTGGGCCCATTAACCAGATTAATTTGAGAAATTGGATGAAGGTGGAAGGACGGATGAAGGCAGAGGGGACAGAAACCATGACAGCAAAGAGGGAGAGGGAGGATGAGATGGGCAAAGAGAATGATAGACAGCTGTGTGGGACAGTAAAGAGACTCGAGAGGAAGAGAGAAACAAAGAAAGAGAAAAATAAAGAGAGATGAAGAGAAATAGCAAGAGGGAAGGACAGGCTCATGGGAGAAAGAGACAGAGAGAGAGAGTGAAAACAGGTAGGCGGCAGAGGAAGATTAAAAAGTGAGACAGAAGGAAGGAAGGAAGGGGATATGGATGTGGGATCTTCTTGTGGAGGATAATGGCTCCCTTCTCCTCTCTCCTCTATTGCTCACTGAAGGGCACATAAGTGTCTGTGGGCAAATATGTATCAGAGTCTGGGCAGCTTAGGCAATTTCATGGAGCTAAAGAAGATGATGATAATCCAGTTAAATTGAAAAATGGGAATGTCTATGGATCCTCGTTCATCCTGTAATTAATCCTTTCTTACATTCATGCAGCCAGATAGTTTATATGATTAGGATTGACTGAGGATAATACTTCCCTCAGTGCTGCCCTGCTGAAATACTACTCGCTGCCCTGTGATTTACAAATGAAAATTTATTTCAAGCCGTACATTCAAGAAAATAGGCCTAAGTTTGTATAGCAGGGTTTTAAGTGTGCTTCAGTGATGCTTGGCCATAAATAAATCACTACATTTTGTAGGCCCTCTAGTGTTTAATGGAATAGTTAAATGGAGTGTCACCGGGACAGACAGGAGAGCTATTGAGGTCTCACCCTGTGTGTTTTTGTGTGTCTGTGTTTGTCTGTTTTGTGTCACATTTAAGGACCAATTTTGGACTCTAAATGAGTTGATTGGGGAAAGTGTAATTGGGGGCAAAACCGGCCAATCCACAATTTGTTTTCACCGCACTTGTTTTCAGCATACAGTAAACAAAAATGTGCCTTTGCTGAGGATGAGGTAAATGTAGCAACATAAGTAAGTAAGTAGCCAAAGTAAAAGTTGCCAAGTATTAGTGGCAAAATGTGTTTGAAAATCAGTAAAAGTACTCCTGATGAATGGTTCTGTCCAGTGTTGATGCATGTAAGCAGGGGGGGAGCTTTAGATGTGCCTTTATGTTTAAACAGAGCCATGGCCAGTTGTTTCCCCCTGTTTCCAGTCTTTATGCTAAGCTAAACTATGTGTTTCCTGGCTCTAGCTTCATATTTACCCTACACGTCCTCCAAATTAAATAACAAAATATGTTGTTTGTGCCATGCCCTCTAGAACAACACAAAGAAGTGTTTTCTGATCTAACGCCCCATAATTTTCTTTAAAATAAGTTAGGGAAACATTCGGGTTAAAATGACTACTTTGTTAAGGTTAGGGGACCTTCGTTGTCATGGTTACAATAAAAAACACGTGGTTAAGGTTCGGGAACGATAGTGATCATGCTTAACAAAAACCTATGTTCACTCATGATTAGAAACAGGAAACAGCTGACACCGGAGTTAAAAGGAAAGGTTCTGGAGGAACAAAAACTGTATAAACATGCACTGCAAAAATACTCCAGTGTTCAAATTCATGACAATAAATTGAATTAGCTTTACATTCAATGTGAATGCAAATTCAAGAATAAATGTACTTGACATGTTTCAGATGGATTAACCTATGGATTACCTTTCTTCTTAGTGACACTGAACAAGAGACATATTGACAACATCACGTGTTTCACAAAAAAAATGTTGATGAACATCCAGTGGTGTTTATGCTGTGCATGAAATCTCCCCACAAATGGACTGAATCATCATCCTAAGAACACAATACTATTTGAGTTTTTTTAGAGGCTCAGGTCCTGTAAATGATCTGGGCAACATTAAGGCAGCTCCCCTTTCGGAGGTAGTAGCTGAAGGTGATGAGCTGTATCTCAGCGGAAACCTTTGCCTTACTAAACGTAATCTCTCTACACTCATTTGTGCCTCAAAGAAAGCACAGAGGACATTTTCTGGATTTATGAGGGACAACAACTTCTTAGAGAAGCTGCTTAAAGATTGCCAGTGGGTTATGCTTTACTAAATCTCAGAACTGACATTTTGAAGGTCTGACCCCTCTGAAGGGTACATTTATCTTTCTAAAAGCTTCACATGCTATTGTGGGGCCACTGCGCTCTCTATCTTACGTCAGGTTCTTCAATAATGGGAGCCGCTTGAAAATGCAGCTTTTCTAAATGCCATCTTTTAAAGTGTTTTCAACAAAGAATTGGCCATTCAATCTGAGTGACTGATTATTTATATATAGTGACCTCAGATACTGTTCTGACTTTTTACTTTTTGCGCAATTTCATATGTGACAGACAAAATCAAAAATGCATTATTTGCCACCAATCTGCACTTACAGTAATATCCAACACAAATAACGCTATATTGTGTCGACTGGATGATTTAGAAAGGCATAATGTAACAAAATGAAGTCACAGTTCACAATGCATTTCTAAGCAAAAACATGTCTTGCACCACAAATAATTCGTTGTAACCCTCTGACATGAGGCAGAGATCACAAACAAAGGGAATAAAGAAATGGCTAAAATATAAAAAGTGCTGAGGAGCACAGTGGAGTTCATTACTGTAACAATCATAAATGTGTAAAAAGTGTGGAACAATCAGAACTCTTGCTAGAGCTGACTGTCTGATTCAAACAGGACGAGAAGAGTGTTGGTCAGAGAAGAAAACCAAAACCCAAACGGCAAGTCTAACGGGGCATCTGGACTCCTCTGAAACACAGAACAATCAAGAAATTGCGGTAGAGTGGCAAGATTTTGAACACTCAATGGCACATGACAGCATAACTGGGATTGTTAAGGCACTTTAGGACTTGGAGCATGAGAGACATGATTTCTGGCTCGAGAGCCAAGCTCTACCTCTGGGGAATGTCAGGGTCCATGCATCCCTGAGTTCTGCAGTATCTATGGTGGAAGTATGGAGGACCCGGAGTCCCTCGAACAGGAAGAAGGACCAACTTTTAAAGCACCTTGTTGAGTGCCTTTCAGCACTATACGACAACAATGCTGGAGTAGCAAGTCTCTGAATGTCCTTGAGTGGGACCTGAACCTTCATAGCTGCTCTGGCAAAGGCAAAGACGAACAACTGAGTGAACACGACAGAATGCGGAAAAAGGTGAAAGGATCTGAATATTTTCACAAGCTGCTGTGGATGTGCCTGATGTTGTTCCACAAAGCAGTCTGTCTAGGCTCCGGGATGATTTGTCTCTTGCTACAATTGACTAAAACAGCCAAAAATATTACTTCTTTGCTCGTCATTTATCCCCATGAGCAGCCTGAAACAAACACTCATCCGCTGAGCACACACACACACACACACACACATAAACAAGCAGAATTTATAAGCTGGACTGGGGGGGAGATGAGGATGGGATGGAGAATAACATTATTTATTTATCAAGCCAAATGGAATTTCAAAATGAGAAGCTGAGTTGATGGTCGGTCAGTGCTCCCTGTGTCAAAAAAAACAAAAAACATAAAGTCTCATCAAATAAAGTTAGTTGTTTAAAGCCTTAAAACACTAAGATGATGGATAAACAGCAGAAAGACCGGGAACAGAGCCATGTGCACTCAAGCAGCACAGAAACGCTGCACTCTGTTTACTTGCACTCTGATGATTCCATTAATGTTAATTTAAGGGAGGAATCAAAAGAGGAAATGGAATATTTTAGAAAGCCCAGAGCAGGGCACATTTATCTGAACTGTGTTCATATGAATAAGTAATCAGGAAAAAGGTTAAGGTAGGTTATTCTTGTGTGCATGGGAGGAATCTCTAACGCCAGAATGACGAATTTCTCAACTGACAATCGTATCGATAATAAGACCCACTGTTGTTGGGAGAGTGCCTTGTGTCTCCAATGAGCATGCCTTTTTATAAATAAGCGTAACTTTTTCTCATCAATAAGTGATTAGGGACAAGGTTAAAACATGATTTTCATTTATTCATGAGATCGCTGTAAAACCCCAGATTGACAGACTGATTAATGACTTTGTACCAATTCTGACAACCTCTCTGAATCTCTTCCAAAA
>NTHP01000381.1:298895-310272 GCA_003416845.1 Oplegnathus fasciatus | reverse complement strand
TGCTGTTGGTCTCATTTGCTTATGTAGGTCATACAGAGGCATCTGTATTAAATTGACACTGTTTCATAACCAGTTAAAAACTCCATAGAGTGCTTTTAAATAAAAGTAGCAGTGCTTAAGTGTAAAAATACCCTGTTATAAGTAAAAGTCCTGCATTCAAACTCTCACTTACGTAAAAGTACAGAAGTATCAGATACCTAAAGCACCAAAAGCAAAACTACTATTATGCAGAATGGCCCATTTCAGAATCATATATATTATATTACTGGATTATGATTAGTGATGCATTAATGCGCACTAATGTCACTTTAATATTGGAGCTGGTAACGGTGTAGCTAATTTCTCCTTCTTACTCCTGGGTAGCTTAACTTATAATAATATATCATAATTTATTAGTTGATTTATATGTTCTATTAATAATCTAAATCTAAAGTAACTCGTAACTAAAGATATCAAACAAATTTAGTGTGGTAAAAAGTACAATATTTGCCTCCAAAATGTAGTGGAGTAGAAGTATAACGCAGCATGAAATACTCAAGTAAAGTACATTACTTGAGTAAATGTACTTGGTTACATTCCACCACTGTATTTATGAAATGTCTCAGTTTGTAAAATACTTTTAAAATACGAAATAAAATAAAAAATATAAATAAAAATATAAGTTTTTTTAAAAGTTCATGGATTGGGTTACATGTCTTTATAAGTTCCTGTAATGGAATTAGCATAGAATGGTTGAGAGAAGCATATCTACAGCTTGTAGATCTACACCCTCTTGACCTCTCCGGCGTTCATACAGACTCAAGTGAACAGAGAGGAAGGAGATAGTAGATACGTCGGACATTCATGTTGTTTTTTACAGTGGCAGTGTCTGCACGCAGCCCTGTTTCAGCCAGGATGTCAGATTTCATTATAGTGTGCTGTAGCTTGGCTGTAGCCACAGATTTAATCAAGCATGTAATCATACTACTGCTACTAACAACAAATAGAAATGCATTCTCTGATCAATATGCATGTTATGAGAGCAAAATAGTATAGGTGCACAGTGCAACATTAGTCTCTGCATAGTGAAAACTTGCATGCACATGCTCAGCCAATGAGCATCAGCCCAAAGGGGTCTTTTAGTAGTGGAGCAGCAGGGAAGCTGGTTAGAGGGGTCCACCTGTGTTCAGAGAACTAGGGTTGCACTGCATAACTAATGTTCCATTTCAAAAAGTCCTCTAATGGAGCTCTTTAGGATTAGAAGGTAAAAACTGATAACTTCCTCTGCGGCTAAACTAAATCCCAATATTTAACTTGTCACACCGGCGTGGGTCGCCACTCTGGACTCTAGCAGCTTCTCAGCAAAGGATGAGAGGCCAACAATCTCCAATTCCAGACAGAAACCTGACTCTCGCTGCACAGGACATCAGGCTGAACCGCCACATCCCACTTATCCTTGCTGCCACGCAGGAGCTGGCGGACTATCTAGCTGACTCAGAGCTGCCGGTCTGTGTACGTTAGGTTACTTCTTGTGCTGTTTTGAAATGGAAATAGGAAATTTCAGTAGCTCATAAAAAATGTATTGCTCAAATTTCAGCACCTCTTAAAAATGTTGTTCTCGCCTAGACATTTCAGGTATATGGTTCATTGTGTACTCATTATGCAATTTGGAAACATCCCAAACATTCCTGTGGCTTACACCACAACAGTATTTTGGTGGATATAACAGTCTGTCACAAATCTCTGGCCATGGTTCCAGACCTCTGAATCGCCGCCCACACCTCAGATTTGTTCAGCAATTCAAATAGGCTCAGTGCTGTGCTCACCGACAGCTATTTCCGCCAGTTGAAGACGCAGCAAACCAAGGTCAAGCAAAAATGGGGAGGTCATCTTCCTACGCAGCTACCCAACTACATTCATGAAAGTGTGACAGGAGTGACAGGAAAATGACAAAAACTGTGGATGGGGTCAATGCAGCTATACATATACATATATACTGTATAGTCTGCATACAGAAATAACAACAGTTAAATCAACATATTAACAGCAACCGCTACCGCAGCTGACTGACAAAGTACATCGACCCTGCAACAAGACATTGTGAACAGGCTGAATTAATGAAGTGAAACAAAATGGGAATTCAGTCTTATTATTAAACGTTCTCTTTCCCTGCAATTCAACCAGAAACATAACATGCATCTAAACGAGGTCATGATGTAAATGTACAAGATGTTAAATGTAAGAAATAAGAGCCTGTCGTCTTCAAGTGCATTCAGACAGAACGCACACCTTTAGGGTGGCCGAGCAATCTAGGATGCTTGGTGTGTAACCTTGATGTCCCAGTTCATGTCCCACCTTTGTCAGGTGTCATTTTGCTCTTTTTCTCCTAATGTTTCCTGACTCTTTATAGAACCAAAGGTGCACCCATAGGTCCCCAGCATTCTGTGGAGTCTGACAAGAATTTAACCAAAAGGCTTATTATCGAAAGAAAAATCCTTTTAATTACAGCTCATTAATTACACTCCTCTCAGCACAATGGTTTACCAGCCAGTGAGTATGATTGATAAGAAGATGTTACACATTGTTGGGGAAGCAGTGAGAGAGTGAAGGACAGTTGCTGGTGGTGCCACTGTGGGAAACTGGAGGAGAATTGATAATGCTCCAGTGATGAATGATAGTGCCAGCACACCTGCGGATCCTGTTAAGGAGCGAGGAGAGCGCTGTTGATCTAAATCATTGATGGCTCTCACCGACGGCTCACGTTGCGGTCCTACCGACGAGACGAACAAGCTCTTAACACAGAGCACGTTTTCTATTAGAGCAGTCACTGTAACAAGAAGGGAGCAGGTGTGGGGCTCTTCGCTGCTACAGCCGCTGTAACACTGACAGTAACAGACACCATCTTTAGAGGACAAGGAGGGAAACGTGTGCTGTTCCTCCTCGAAACACACCGCACATATTTCCCCCTTTCTAATGCTCACACGCTGAGTGATTATTTGTCTTATTGGTTTTGCAATCTCACATTTGCTGCATGTCTTGAATTTCTCATTTGCACTGTAGTATGTCCCAGTATATATAGGTTTTTATAACTTTAGAACTACCTAAAAGAATCAAGTTTGAGTTCTTTATTTTGCCATGTGCGCAACAATTACAGAGAAGCAGTCGTTGGCAATGCAATTCTTAGTTCTCAGGCTCCCTCCAACAAAGCTCATACGATGTGTATAAAAAGAAGAACATCACACAAGTTAAAGTAAAAAAAGAGATAGCTTTGTTGCCAAGAGTTAGATGAGAAGATTGATACCTTTCTCATAGCTATCCCTTAGAGATGGTTAGCTTAGTTTACCATGAAGACATACCATAAAGGGGAAACAGCTGGCCTGGCTCTGTCCAAAGGTAACAGAATCCACCTACCAGCACCTCTAAAGCTCACTAAGTAACAAAAATATCTAATTTGTTTAATCTGTACAAATTTAAGCATAAAACAACAATTTTATTCTAGTTCTATTTCTTGGCTGTAAGCAGTGACTTCCTGGATTCTCTGCTGGTTGCCTGGCAACCTCAAAGTAATGACAAGACTCCAGAAAGTCTTAAATGTTTTAATATATTAAACAAACAAGATATAATGTGTTCATTTGTGGGCTTCAGCTGTGCTGGCAGGCAGGCAGGCAGAGCCAGGCTAGCTGTTTCCCCCCACTTCCAGTCTCTATGCTAAGCTAAGCTAACTGTGTCCCGGCTCCAGCTTCATATTCAGCAGACAGACATGAGAGTGGTATCGATCCTCTCGTCTCGTCAAGAGAGTTAATGAGGGTCTGAAATGTCAAACTATTCCTTTAAATTACTGAAGCGTGAAAGATTTCATTTAATAAAGGAATTTCCAGAATAACTAAACAAAACTAAAATCCGTATTTCACCAGACGAAGTGCTTCAAACCCTGATTCTGGCCTCGAGTTGGTCTGTCCTTCTTTGGAAGTTATTAATTAAAGTCTCTTTGTTTTAGGGTGATGAGAAAATCTGACAGGTTTTCCCCTTATAAAATCTAACATAAACTTTATTGATCCCACGAGGGGAGATTTTAAAAATGACCCTCATGTAGGACTTAAATGGATACCCTGGTATTTGAGGGGACAAGGATATAAATGGAGCGATAAACATCCAAACTGATAGCTTTTATGGATGGTGTTAAGAATAATGACGATGCTTTATCATTATGGTAATGGATCTAACAGCTACAGCAGTTCGACATGGCTCGAATCTTATTGCTGGAACACACACATAAACACACTCTCATCACCGTAACACATGTAAAACAATGTCATTGTGGAACGCAGCTCTAGAGGGGTTTTTAAAATGAGGCCCTTATGGTAAGAGGAGTACAGTACTCCACATACTGAAGTGGCACTTCTCTAGCCCTGCATAATTCTAGCTTTTCTGTCTGAATAGAGCAGTTTTTCTGACTATGAAAACAAGTACTGACTTTTGCAAGTCGTATAAACACAGAAGAGATACTAATACATGCAACAATAGTCTGTGGTCAATAGATACTGATTTGCTGCCTGGTCTTTCACCATGTAACATTTATCACTTATCTATTGCTATCATTGATTCAGAAGCACTTTAGACAGAACGTTTTCCAGAAATACATTTGCAGAATGGAAGTAAAGTTTACCACATTCAAACTTCCCCCAGGGTGACAGATGTTGGATTTGCATTCATCAAAACTGAATTTCTCTTGACCCACGATAGACCAGTGACCTCTCCTGGGTGTTTCTCTGTATTCTGCCCAATGCATGCTGGGATGAATAAATTATTTTTTCTAATGCCCAGTGTTCCTTCTGTAGAGGACAGGAGAAAAACTGCATTTTAAAGATCTCAAGAAGACTCTTTTTTGTATAAGAATAATGTGTTTTTTTGTGTGTGCGCTGCTGCACCATAGGGAATGTGAACAGAGCAGTAGGACATGCTCAGACAATGTGATAAAAATGCACAATCTTTTGGGGGGAAATAGTTGAAAAAGAGTTTAGACAATATGACTTGGTCTCTGAGGATCAGTGCGGGAGAAGCTTTTTAATAAATCCCGTCTCCCATCCGCGTAAATAAATAAAAAACAAACAAACAAAACGATTGTTTGTTTTTTTATTTGCTTTCAACCTTGTGGCACTCACATATGACTGACACGGTCTTTCATGCCAGGACATCTGAGGTGACTTTCTACTCGATTGTGGAGCGTCATGGAAACCTGGTGAATGACATGGCTTCAGGGGAGAGATTTTTCACAACATACTCGAGGAACTCTACCAGTGTGTCTGCATTATATTGTACATTGTACTGTATTCTGAGTAGTATACATAATGTTTCCTTACTGTTTCTTAAGTGAGACAAAAGACAGATTTGTTCTATTCCATTCTAAGGTGTGACCAAAAAAATGTAAGCCAATTGCAGTTTTATCTGCCAAATCATGTTATAATTACTTAAATAATAATAATTTAGATAATTTGTTTCTGTTAAATAAATATGGTCTTGAGGAAATCACGCATTTGAGAAAAAAATATATTTTCACACAACATTAAGGTGAGAGCCTAACCCATCAGTGCACCTGTATGAACTGCACCCCAGAAAGAGATGCTTCAGAGCTCATGAAAGTTACTGTAAACTAATGAAGCTGGTGAACTAATAAATTGCTATACAGACCCTTCAACCAACAAAAAGCTTATCAGTAGTGTTTTTCACATGTTTTTATTACTAACAGCAATTAACACTGCTCCATTTAGTATCCTCCTAACATGCAGGATCTGCCAATAACGTTTCCTCTCATTTCTCGGAAGGGCGATGGTGCATTTACAGTCAGAGCCTCTAATCTTGGGAACAGTCTGCATATCTTAAAGCCAAATCTGTAGATCTCAAATCCAAACCAGTTTTTACTTTTAAATCCCCTTTTAATACCTTCCTTTGGGTGCACAAGTGGTGCAGAGGCCATCCACCACTCACGGAGGCCCAGGACACAATCCCTGGCACAATCAGTGTAGTCATCGAACCGGCCGTGCTGGTTGGATGCTGGTGCTGTTTTAAATCCTTGTAGCTGCAGTGACTCCTCGCACTGGTTGGTCAAGGTACTGCATGACCTTCCTTTATAAACATGCCTTTCACCTGATCCATTTTAATTTCTGTCAGTTTCTGTTTTCTGAATCCTTTATTGTGTGACTCCTTTATTTTTATCATGATGATAATAATCATTATGATTAATATTATAGCTGAGGACATTTTCATTCAGCTAAAGCTGTTTACACATACAAGGTCAGTTGAGACACCATCATAATCATCACAGTAAATGCTTTTCCATCTTTGGTGCAGATTATTTCAATTAACCCTCACCAACAACATGAGAAATGTATGGATTTCAACTTTGACAGTGCTAAAAACTTCTAAGATCACGCAGTGTGCATAACAAAAAAAAACAGTTTTAATTTAAGACTATAAAAACAGTCTTGATTTAAGACTATCACAACTAAAAGTGAAACACGCACACACACAAAGTAAATAAGACAAAAAGATTAATGAATGCTACGATGGTTTTTAACACCACAATGTTAACTTGACTAATGGGAAAGCACATTAAGCAGGGCTGACAGTGTGAATACAAAATACATTAGGTATGAATTATGTTATTATCAATTACAAACCATAATCAAACAACATCCCACTAAGCCACACAAAAACATTCACACCCCTCCTCTCTGATACTTCACAACATGATTCGATGGTATAGAAAGATATTTGACAATATTCATTTATCCTCAGGATATTAACCTCACCGATGCAAAAGGTCTGCTGCCAACTTGGCACAAAATGCCACAACAAATATTAAAATGCATGCGTTACAATAGCAGCCAACAAACTCAATTCAGTCCACGTCCACACTGGGCAATGGGCTTTCCTATAATTATACGATCTGACCAAAGAAAATGAGCTAAATTTCCCTGGGAAATAGTCTGAAGATGGTGAAATACTTCAGGTAAAAATGTGCACAGCAGACTGAGATGAGTGAATTGATGTTTTAACCTTCTGTTAATATAAAACTGAATGACTGAAGCTGCTTTTTGCCAGCAGACATGCTTTGAGACACAACATTCAGATGCTACAATTATCATAATGTTGTGGCTATATGACAAGTCTGACCGGGACTGGAAACAGTAAAGTCGAGAAGTTTTAAGCCTTCAGCGCTCAGACAGAAGAACTTAATGCTGCTGAGCAAAAACATATTTTCCGCGTGTATGGCCTTTTGTGGATTGACTGACTGAACAGCTGATTGATCATAAAATGTTTGTGAATTAGCCAGTGAGTGTTGATAATTATTATTATTATAAAATATATAAATAAATTAATGAAGCTCTCCCCAGAGGAAAAGCAAAGGGCTGATGGAGCTGCATTATGCATTAACTGCCAGCGTTTTCCTCATTGTAATGTTTTCATGCAGATTATCTCAGCAGTTCAGCAAAGTTTGTGCTTTTCTGTCATGTTTTCTAAAATATGTTGAAAATAAAAGTGTGACGAGGGGTACGAAATCTTTGCATTTCAGAGGCGAGTGCACTTTCTTCACTGCAGGGAGCGAGCTTCTGCTGATATGTGTGTTTAATTGGGTGTCAATTCATTCCTGAGCGTTTCCCAGCACATTCTGGGGCTCCTGGACTTTAATGGCACAAACAGCCACATCATGTAGCGCCAGTTGTCTTGACCTTCCTGAATGATATAACTGTTAAATATTACATAGAGAACTATTTGAAATGGAAATTCAACCCTTCCAGCAGTGCATCAACGGGATAATCTTAATTTGGTGTATGTGGGTGCTCGTGCCCATGCACTCATTATGCATTTCTTTGCAGTCGAGTCATGAGGCGGTGGTACAATAAAGGAGGGCTGTGAATCATTAGTGACAGTGCAGCAAGGTTAAGGAGACTGTCTATCAAAGTAGACAGAATAGTTAAGATGCTTGCATGTGGGTGCCTGCATGTGGGTGGGCAGCGAGGCGTGTGCGTGCATCTGCATTATGACTCAAGATCTGAATGGATAATTCACCTTGATGCTGTGGAGGCAGTTAACGGTGATTCTCAACAGTGCTAACAATAATGTTATACTGTTTAAAATTCCTCCCGGAAAATGTTCTTTTTACGTGCACCCTCCACAGGGAGGTCTGAGTGCAGTGGTGCAGGGTTGTCTTCGGGTCAGCACTGCGAGGACTAATAAGGATTCAGTCTGGCTTGAGGACGTTTCACGAGGGTGGATAATTGCCATATTGGGGGCTTGAACTTGGTTCCTCCAGATGAAGGATCTTGCTTGTCATTAAGCCACCATGATGTCCTGAGTTTCAAACTGAGAAAATGAAATGTTATTGCTTGCTGTTGAAGTACTTCCAACTTTAGACTTTTAATTCACAACAGGCTCCCTTTGACTTCATTTATTTTAAATGAGGATTTCATGATGTTTATTTAACCTTGGGCATGGCAATCATCCTTGTCAGGGTACAAAACTCCACCAGTGAGCAAAACTGTTTGGTTCTGGAGGAGAAATAGTAATTATTCTCACCATACCAATATTATTAGTCAACAGTAGCAGCAGTTAATACTCACTGATGTGTCATCTGTTTTCCAGCATCATATTACATAACATAAACAACATGGCCGTCCTTTAATTACCTTCTCTGGGAAATAACTGTTTTATCTTTTTGAAGAATCATGATTAAAGGCCAAAGAGATTAAATAAAAGGCGCCTCAAGCTGAATTCAAATTCTCTCACAGCTGTTTAAATAAAGTCAGAGAAAAACCTCAAAGGCAGCCTGCCGGAAGTGTGAAAATACCACTTCAAAATAAAAGCACGAGCAAAAATTTGCAGGCGGATAGGAGTGGGGGGGGCAGATTGGTATATTTAAACAGGGAATAGGGGTTATTCAACAGTATAGCAGGGAAGACAAATAAACAAACAAATAAATAAACAAAAAGCTGCTGTACAGTCTTTTTCAAATCATTACGTCTGTGGGGAATGATCAAGAAAATGTAGTGTTGATATATTTATGTGTTGGCCAGTCCACCAAAACCTGTGTGAAATTCCTGAGCTAAAGTCTAACTTCAACAAATGATTATTTTATTACCTAATTAATCTATCTTTTGTTTAATTTAATCGACCATTTAAACAATTAAATTCATCTTACTGAATTTGATTCAATAATTTAATCATTTAGTCTATAAAATGTTGAAAGTAGATTGATGCCTATCACAAGTTATTATGTTTTAAAATTGTTTATATTGAGAACAAACCTGATGTATTTAATTTACAGTGATAAAGCAGTGAAAAACAGCAAATATTAGAGTTCTTAC
This sequence comes from Oplegnathus fasciatus, assembly GCA_003416845.1. NCBI lineage: Eukaryota > Metazoa > Chordata > Actinopteri > Centrarchiformes > Oplegnathidae > Oplegnathus > Oplegnathus fasciatus. The sequence continues at coordinate 300,928 of NTHP01000381.1, read as the reverse complement.
TGCAGTAATCAGCAAATGTTTGGTATAAAGATGACTCACACAAATTCAACTGGGCTGAAAATTGCAATTAATTATTTTGAATCAATCATTTCAGCATAAATTAACTTATTATCTGAAATTACGCGTGTGTCATTCATTACTTATAATTTCAGTCCAGCATTGAGGATTTTATTTTGAGAACTGTGTCCGGAAGTCGAATAGGTTATTGTGTCGGGCTTGAGGTTGATCTCAGCTGCTCGCGACACAACAGCACGCAGCTGCTTTCATTTTCCAGCGCTCGAGACGTAACGACGGAGAGAGGAGCTCGCGCGTCTTGCTCCGGGGATCTTACCTCTGATGGACTTGATATAAGACCAGAATACGCAGTTTGCCTCTCATGGTGCGCACTTAGGCGGGAGTTACAGGTGCAGTTTTGCGGGACATAAACTGCTCAAATGGTCTCAAGTGTTTTTACCGGCGCCGGTTTTAATGTGTTTTATGTGTTTGCGCTCAACAGTGAGGTAGACTTATTCCGGCTAATTCTACAGGAGCGTTGGCGTGTGATTTATCCCGTGGATGCGGCTGTCGGGGTCGGTGTCTGAGCCCTGCAGGAGCAGCCTGTCATAGGGCATCATGATTTCTCTGGTTCTTCACAAGTGGATGAGGAATATTTCCCCGGAGATGCTGCTGTTGGTGCCGATGTTGTGGTTTTTACCTGTGACTGGAGCGGCTCCTTCTCTGACTACCGAGCAGCTGGACACAGGGGTGGTAAGTTTTCTCCTCTACCTACTTACAGACAAGAGGGGGAGGGTTGGAAGTTTTTCTACCTGCCTGCACCGGTGAATGTGGGGTGGGTTTTTTTCTATGAGCCCCTGCCTCCCTGTGGGGCCGTGGGGTGGCAGGTTTTTCCTCCTCTGTCTTGGGCTACTCTTGAACGTCCAGGAAAGAGCGAGCGCTGCCTTGTCCTGATACTTGCTCTGAATTTTAACAGCGCTCTGCAGTCCAGTGCGCGAGGCACAGTGACTGCATGATGAAGATCATTTAAAAATGTGTGTAGCAACTTTATTCACCTCATCAGGAGTCAGTCCATAAAAAAAAACAGATGAAATGAAAATTTAAAAAAGAAATAATAAAAAGCTCGTCAAGTTGCCTGTAATAAATAAATGCATGTGAAGGGATTTGCCTTGACGTTATATCGACCCCTTTCACAGTATGCTGGCATATCCTGTGCTAATAAGCTCACCGGGACACACCAAACCCATGAGACATTTTAGGTCATTTTATCAGGACTTGTCTCAGGCTTGTCCACAAAAGACCCGATGCCAAGTTGTTTAAATTAGAGGATTTCATACTGTAGTCTGGTAGAGCACGTGACTGAGCTAAAGCCAATCCACTAAAACAGGCAGCACAACTGATGAAGGATGTAAAGAAATCGATTTGAGCTGAAGTCTAAGCCCTTATTGATGGCATGCAGTGATTTTGTTATGTTCTGAAGACAGACCACCCCAAAATATCTTGATTAACAGTGAATTTAATACGTTATCTTATATTTTCATGTATGTATGTTTTGCATGAGTGGCATCACAGTCCAACAGCATGTACGGCATACAGTCAAGAGGTTTAAGGGAGCAAGAGTTGTAAATGATCTGGTGTGTGTAAGTGTGTGCGTAGTCTTGCCATTTATCCAGATACATGGATGATACACTATGCTGTACGTAAAATATGAGATTACTCACATTTTTCTGTGGTAAAAGCTGATTATCATCTTCATAATTTCATCCCTGTTGAAGCTGCATTTTTCTACAGTTTCCCTCCTCAGGGCAACATCATTTTTTTTTTGCTGCTCATCCCAACTTCTGTCTCACTTCCTTTCAGCGCTCAAACTCCCCTTTCTGAAACCTATGCTTGGGGATTGAGTTTTTCTTAACAATGCCTAGAACAAGAGCACTGAAATAGATCAGCTTCTACTTCTTTACTTTAGTTTTTGCTTCAAGTTTCTCCTCCAGCTCGAGGCGGTGTGCTTTTCCCTTTTTGACTCGCTGCTTCTTTTTTTT
>NTHP01000381.1:278645-296593 GCA_003416845.1 Oplegnathus fasciatus | reverse complement strand
TTTTTTTTTTTTGGGTGCCAAGAAATAGCTGGAATACAGACTCTTTCGTCTGTCCTTAAGAGAAGGCGTAGGAATAGGATGTCTTTGTAGAAGCTCGCGAAGCTCCAGGGAAAGGGTGTCCTCCTGCCTGCTGTTCAGAGGCGTCATGTGACTCCATCACTCTGCAGATCAGGGGCGGTAGAGAGAAAAAGTTAAGTTCATAGTCATAAATATTCCTTTAAAATAAGTGTCCATACGCTGAAAAGCCCTGTTAGAGGGGAAAACGTGTCAAGTAGAGCCCACTGCAGCACCTTTTTGGAAGAGGATACACCTGATAAAGGCGAGAATGTAATTTAGACATGCATTGTTCTCAATTACCTGAGAGATAAAGAGTGTTCCAGCTTTATTCACTGTAAAAACAGAGATTCTCATAGCGAAGACAATTTATCCAGACAGTGTAATCTAACTACAGCTCCTAGTTCATCATGAAAGACAGAGAGGAAGTATCGGTGTAGACAGCTCTGATGATGATTAGTTGGCCAATGACTGATTTTTTGCAGCAGGGAGCCCGAGCACACACAGAGAGCATCATTCTGCGCCACAGGAAGGCCTGTAAAGTACAGATACGGCCAGACGATTGTACGCATCTTTCTTTCTCCACAGTGGATATATGTTTGTGTGTGTGTGCCGGCTCATGGCTGCTATTCACTCAGGAGGACTTGAAACACTACCGAACCACAAAGCAATCCTCTCATCATTGCTCCTATCCCGTCGCTTTCCGCTTCATCGCCGCGACGCTCCATCACTTGGCATTTAGTTGAGATTGTGAATCTCATGTATGGCGTGTCTCCATAACAGCCATACACTGAGTCCTTAAGTAACTGAGCCGCACGCTCAAACACAGATCAGAGGTATTCATTTTATAGCTTTGCTGCTATCCAGTTTGATATACGACTGCATAGCGCCGATTTGCAATTTCAGCACTTGAGGGAACTGAGTCATAACAACTAAATCGTAATACGCTCTATGTTTTCTGCTCATCGTATTATGTTCCTCGTGAGGAGTATTTTCTCCACTGAAACAGAACGGCCAAGCTTCCCACAGGAACTATTCACCTGAACATTCAGGGCTTCCCTTTTGATAAGCAAGTGAGCTGACCAGATTAGCAGCTGATAAATTACCTAAATTACTGTATCTTCAGCCACCAGTGGAATTTTATTCATTAAAGAAGCACGACCAGTGATCCTTAAACCTGAAGTCCGTGCTGATATGTGTGTGTGTGTGTGTGTATCTGCACGCCTGGAAGGACAGCCATACTCCGCCAGTCCATTTCTCACTCTCATTTTCCTGTTTAATTTCTTCAGTGACACCACCATCTGGCATCAATTCCTCAGGAGCGGTAGGCACACCCCCCCTTCTGCTCCCATTGCACCGCCACTCACTCTCCCTCCCTGCTTAAAAATCTTATCAGAGTTCTTATCAGGTATTGAAATTGTGTCAAGGAGCAACGATAGAAACCAAAAACAAACTAATTATTTTCAGGAATATGAGGGAGGACGGGGTTTAACCCTGTCAGTCTCAGCAAAACGCCGGCGCCCCGTTCAACTGTTGAAGTGAGACTTGCATGAGACTGCCTATCTCGCTGTCAATCAACACATCAGTAGGCGTGGTCCTTATGAACAAAATGAACTATCACACTTGGTTGGAGCTCCTTTTTTGCATGTTGTTATAGCGATCCAAGCAACATTTGAGCATCACTTTTGGCCCATACTTCTAATATACAGAGTTCACTACATAGTCACCTGTATTAATCATTGGTCGTGTTGCTTTAACCTTGACCCTTATGAAGTCAGAAAAAGTAGTGACATGGTTTGATTTGAGCAAAACTTGAGTAAAAGTTACTGTTATTTATTAGTTATGAGGCTCACAGATTACACTGGTAGGTTGTGTTACTGTTCTGTAATGAGCTCTCATATTTGACACCTTCACAGTTCTAATAAAATGCATTTTATTGCAATTTTTCTTACCTAAGCTCTACATGTGTATATACAATCCATTATAAATATTGACTGTGACTGTTCACCTCATATTAATCTTCATTTTCTAATAGTCGTGGTTATTCTGAAAAAGAAAATGTGCAGACTTAGAGAGGGACATAACTGGAAGTAGTTAAAAAACACTGGCCTTGGACTGAAAGGGTGAAAAAGTGTCAGTATTCTGGAACAAAACTGCATTTTGATATAATGAGTTCGACCAGGATGCTTTTTGTGATTATTCCAACCCCAAGTTCCTCAGTTTGTAGTGCCTCTTCTCATGAATTCTGATGCAATTTACAATCCTTTTAGGATATTTTGCATGACTAATAATTGCAAGGTTGCTAGATAGGGCTCACTACAGTAATACCAATAATATGCTCAGTAATTAGGTCAATAATTTAAGTGCCTAAGAGAACCATAACAATGACTCAAAGAGCATTCAGCACCAAAATAAAATCCTAGCTCCAAACATTTTCATGGCGGAATATCCACTCACTTTCTCAACTCATTTCCTTCACGTACCATTAATCCTCCGTCCTCCACCCAACAATGGTTCAGGAGCTTTAAGATGGAAAGATGGAAAATGTTCATTTTAATAATTCAGTTTTTGTTCTGAAGGGTATAATAGGGAAATCATTTCAGTTCCAAGCCCTGCTTTTCACACAGACAGCCTGGCTCAGTACCACTACCCTCATTAGCACCGTGTTTGCCTGAAATTTGTGTACAATTCTCCTGCATTATATTCAGTCCCACACTCTCTCAGTCTATTGCCTTCCATTTTACTCCTGCACTTGAAGTAGGAGGCTTTCTTTCTACCAGCACATCATGGTTCTTCCGATTACACCCAGAGGCTCAGGGATACAGGAGGCTCAAAAAGAAAATGGGAGGCAGTGACGGTGAAGGGAAAGTGTGATGGAAAGATTCCTGCACTGAAATAATAGGTGAAAAAGAAGCAGAAGCATGTGTTAAATGAAGAGGAAGATGTTTCAGCCAAGAACATGAAATAAGAAAGTTATCATAAGAGAGTTATGAGTCACTACAAGCCTAATGAATAAGGTGATTCACACCTCTGGATATTATAACTGTGAGACACTGATTGGCTGATTGTTAGCAGTAGCTAAGTGTTAAACCGCACCAGAAAAACAATCTGGATGCTTGTTTCCATGTAAATCTGTTATTGCACTCTCAGCCTGGATCATTAGGATACTTTTAGCACCGCTGTCCCACTTCCATCACGCAGTGTGACCTTCTGTCTGCAGAAATGCATCGTGGGACTCATATTCAGGGCGAGAAGATTATTTCAGGAACAATGTCATGTGGGAGAAGACTTGAATGTTGGAGAGAGTATATTTCTCCGTAAAGATTGACAGAGAGCGAATGTTCAGCATGTAATATATAGCACATTCTCAGCTTCTCAGGAAGAGGGAAACCAGTCCTTCAATCTGCTCCTATCCAATCTGTCACCTCAGCCTTGTTAAGCGTAAAAGTTCTCCGGAGACATGCAAGTTTCTGAGGAGAATGTCAGCATTACTGAGGAGTTTATGATTTCCTCAGAAACCAATTCAACAAGGGTCTCAAGAGCCCTGACACCTCATTGGCTGCCACTGTAGCGTGGCGGTTTGGGACTGATGTGTGGCAGCTGCAAGACTTCTGCATGACGCTTACAGACAACGACAACACATCGATTTCTAGATAAAGTTTGACAGCTTGAATTCAGAACTTGATTTACTGTAGGCGATCCTCATGTTGACTGGTGAGTAGAATAAACAGAAATGTGGGGAAAAAAAGAGTCTTCCGAGACTTTTTGGCCGCAGACTCTCAACTTCAAATTGAAGCATAGCAGTTTGAGGTCAGAAGAACCATCAGCAGTCATGAGGCAAAGGTAATTTATTGTGTAAACAACAGAAGCCAGATGTATAAAGGATGTGTACACACAAAAACCATGCATACGCCATGTCCCACACATAAACTGGTATTTTAGAAAAGTGCTGAGATTGTGCACATCTCACACTTACTGAAGACCATCCGTACACATGTTTTTTTTAGACCAAGCAAGAGTGATATAGTAAATTTGAACAGAAAAATATTGCGAGAGACTGAATCTAATATGCAACATTATTCTTTAGGCTGTCACTACCTCTATGACTTCACACCTGGCTATCTGAACTGTGCTAGTTAAAGGCACATTATTACGTTTATTCTCAGGGCTGTTTCTCAATTTCATTAGATTTTTTTATGCTTTTGGTGTTTAGCCTTGTTTCATCAGTTCCCTGTGTGTATGTGCTTCTCATTTTATTCTGCCGTGAAGCATTGGACTCTATTTTGATTGTGAGTGCTAGAAACTTAATCTTTACCTCTCCGACATTTGATGACGTCGACTGAGATACAGTATTGCCGCCAATGATAGTTTACAGGTGGATGTGTGATGAATTATTTGATTTATTCAAGCACAACAACCAGCGCAGAAGTGGAAGGTCTTGAGAGCACGTACTGTGTGGGCGTCTTCAAGTGCAGCAACACAAAGTGCAAAAGGGCTAGCAGCGATTATACGATCATTATTCCAGCGGTATTTCGGTCATGATGCTCCTGTATCTCACATCTTAAAAGGTCACAATGTGCTTGATGTGATAACAGCGGTGTTCGCACCGCAATGCATTTCAAAAACTGGCCACTTTTGGGCCCAAAAAAAATGCCGGTGCACAGAATCGACGAGCTCCGGTAATCCAACGTCTGCTGCATAAACAGGCAGAGTTGTAAGAGACGTTTGTGGTTATTTTGTAGCTGCCTGGTGTCGTTTGCATGTGATTTAATCAAAGTAAATGGTCGTGCTTAATGGCATTGTGCTCTGGCGTGGCACTTCTCAGATTGGAGGCTGCAGATTTATCACATATATTTGTCCTGCTGCCTTCAGATGGCTGCAGGGATTTAATGAACTGAATGAGAAGGTATAAAGCATCTGTGGACAACAGATACTATTGTATACGAACCACCCACATCAACTTATAGATAAACGCATACTGATTTACCAACATTGCTGCTTTAATGACATTAAACTTTTTTTTCTTGTTTGGATTGTTTAATTCAAACAGTTTAATTTTTTTTTTGCATGTAAGTATATGCTCTTGTTGACAAAATCACCAAAGTGGCAGCAGATTGACTCCAGAAACAGATGCGGTTCTGAGACGTCTAATATCTGACACCCAGTTTCCACCAAAATACCAACAACTGTCTATGTGTTGCCTCGTTTGGATGAGCCTCCCGCATGTTTGTGGCTTTCCTACCTGTGCACCACACGCTCTGCTCTGGGCACCAAAATACCACACAGACGGGAAAAGCAAATTTCAAGGTCAGGACCAGGGCCGCCATGAAAATAGGGCCCTGTGGGTGTTATAACTAGCCACAGCCATACAGAGGGATCGCTGCTCTGGTGCTGATTGAGGACTTAGCCGATGCAATTCTGTGAAATTGTGTTTCATCGAGAGAGTGGAGGAGCAGACAGAAGCACTTTATCTGCAAACAGTCGATTGAGGGCATGTACATCCATCTATGGCTAACTGTGAGAGTGGAAATCAGGCTGGTGCTCGTACGCCCAGTTTCACAATGAGTGAGATTTATAAAACAGGCCCATGCATATGCACTGCTTTATAAATCCGACAAAAATAATGTGTTTGCATTATTTCTGCTTTTGTCTGTACACAGAGTTTTAATGCTGTCTACACAGAGTTTTGGCACAGCCACATGTCAGAGTAGGTGAGTTTACAAAAGTAATGGACCGAACTGTGTAAGCAGTTGAGCAGGAATTACTGTTTTCCTCAGCTGCATATGATTCTCTCTCTCATTGGCTCTTGCTGGTTTCATGGCTTACTGTAACCGTGGGTTGGAAGCAAGCTGGCTCGCTCTCAGGCTCCCCTTGTAGAAAACCCCAAATTAACTCCATGTGGCCGTCCTATTTTAACTGAGGCATCCCGTCCCCTTCTAGTCATTTACAGGATCAAGGTTTTGGTTGCCAAAGCTATTCAAAGGACTGACCAGGTCTTGTAATTATGGTGGTTTCTGGAGTTGTGCTGCTTGCATGTTAACTGAACTAGAGGAAACCCCAAAGCAAGAACAGAGCTTCTCTGAAGTTTGCCTTCTGAAACTGGCAGAATCGTAATAAATACAGTATGCATGTGTATTTGTAATGCGTGCGAGGTTGAAGAAAAAGGCTGTTGCTTCTCCAGAGCAAGATGCAGACTGATTTTAATCGCTGACATTGGCACAGGAGTGAGGGGCACGGCTGGCTTTTAGTTTTGATTTCATTTCACACTGAAAAAGGAAAGGAAAAGAAAAACTGTTTCTGAGGGTTGGATGTGTGCTTTGGAATTAAATTTCAGTACTGTATGCTCTCAAAATGAAGGCATATTTGTCTGGATGTCTAAGTGAAATGAAGAAAGAGGGAGAAAGACAGACAGAGAGACAAATTACACAAGTAGGAGACGTTGGGTGTTCAGCCAATGTCTGTGAGTTTATTAGAATTATCATAAAAGCTTGGATGCAATAAGCATTAAGGCATAAAAATCAGAGTTTGCTACTGAGAGCCGAATCACTTTGTCCCACCGCACAATACACAGCCCCATTAATTTGCAGAGTGACTGTTACATTCAAGATTGTATCTTGAGGTGCCCATTAGCTCAGCTATTATTCATTGGCTAATTGGGTATTTGCACTGTTTTTTCTCGCTCCAGCCCATGGGAGACAAACAAAAAGAGTTATTTCTCAGTATGCCTCTCCCTAAGTGACAATTAAACTAATTACATATCCTCCACAAAAGAACAAGTAATTTAGTGATCACACTGTTTTTCCAAATACTGTAAACTCCACTTGAATAAAGTAGAAGTGGCATCAAAGTTCAGGATCAGGAGAGGAGAAGTTACTTGGAGCAGGTAATCAGCATATTCATTGTATAAGCAAAATAGATTCCTGTTTGTCCTTGATCAAGGAAGTGATGTCAGAGTGCTAAGCTTTTTTTTTAGTTTACAAAGCCCTCATGCGAGGCTGGAGGGATGTGCCAATAGAGGTATTAATAGAGGTCTTCACGGGTCTAAATCTGAAAGGGACCCAAAGAAAACCTGCAGTACCTGAACATGAAGTACATAAATTAATTAAGAGAACAGTCAGACCCGACCTGAATAGACCCAAGGATAATTAGAACCAGTCCGTGCGGTCCACCTAAACAGACCCAAATACAGAGAGAACACCAACACTGGTAGCAATGTAATGCTCCAACTAATTAACGAGATGCCGCAGTTAAAGTAACAATCTCGAAGATCTCCCTTTCGTTCTCTTTGGTGGCACCTATGGCGATAAGCGGTAATTGCAGGTGTGTCCAAACAGTGTGACGACCCAAAACAATGGTGCACAATTTAGGTAGAGTAGATTTTATATTACCTACCAGTCCAAGAGAAAGAGAGCCACATCTGTATCTCCCCTGAGTCCCTTTTCTTCTTTCAATGCTCTCCACCTCGGCAAGGCAACGCCGATGCTAACTCTGGTTTTTCCTCGCTGACGGTCGCTTTGCTTTTTTGACTGCTTGCCTACGCTTGTTTTAGAAGTTTCCTCGTCTGTAGTCATCGATCTTTTCTTTGTTTCTGCAGCCATAGTAACCGTTTACTCACAACGCTAGCAGAGACCGGAAAAAACAGCACGCCGCTTCACACGCAAGTGAGCTGAAGAGCGAGTCTGTTGCGTTAGCTCCGCCTACCCTCTCTGGCGGACCAACCACTGCTGGGTGATGGAAAACACGTCACTAACTGTGCCCCACTCGTGATTTTTCCCGGGAATGTCGCCACAGACACCCATATCGTAATACTGCAAATGCAAAGGCTTTCATCAGTGGGCCACAGGCTCAGTCACCATTGTGTTACCGCATTCGGCGATGACTTAACAGACATTTAGTTAAATGAAAATCTTCAAGATTATTACTTTAAAAAGAAAAGCAATACATGTCATTTGTTCCTGCACTTCACAGTTAACACTCTCCATCTCACGTCAAAAAACATTTTTCTCCTCTGATGGTGGCAGGTCAGCAAGGATGCATTCAGGTATTAGACTTTGACACACAGACCGGCCGCAATACAAAGACACCCTGCCTGTCCTGTTTCGATGGAATATGATTTTGACCCTCCTCGAGTTCTTTGAGTGGTCTCAGACACTAAGAATGGAGTAACACTGCTCTCAGCTGCATATTTTTAGCAGTGGGGAAAATAATAGAATCTCCACTGTGATTCTATTGTGATCGATCGGTGCAGAAAATTCCTCAATACGAATTCAGAGAGCTGGCCAAGGAGCCGCCTACTCTCCGCAGTCTGTCCCAGTATTTTAATACACCATGATGAAATCATATTTAACTGATGATGATCAGGGACAGCCATTCAGCTCTTTTATCTTGTTTAGTTTAACCAAGTTTAATTAAATGAGCCTAATAAGTGTTCTTTGACTCTTCCAAAGAATTCTTTATTATCCTTACTGACAAAAACATCACTCTGTGCATAGGCACCATACATATAATCAGTTTATAATATAAGCTATCTAGATTAATTAATACTTCCTTGGTATTTCTTTTGTTGTCATTTTATGCAGTCGAAACAGAGTCTACAGCCGTTTCTTTCTGGCTGAGTCTGAGCTGTCATTTTAGATTTTCCAGCGATCCACACGGACACATTTTGGATTTCACAAAATTGAAGGGAAAAAATGAGCTGGATAAGAGCCATACAGTGTGCAAACTGGGTCATGGAAAGATCAAATATTTCAGCAATACAACAAACATTCACATTACACTTTCCCACCTGGAGCTGGAGGAGTTGTTGATGCCAAGAAGAGAACCCTGGAGCAAGTGTCAAAGCTGCACACATTTCTTTTGTCTATTTGAATATTCACACTGTTGGAGAATGTGCTGACTTTCCCACACATGCAACCCTAAACCACAACCTGCAAGTCGGCTTTGGCTGTGTTTTTAATCGCAGCACCGTCAGTTGTAATCAAATCTTAAGGATACGTGTGCTATAGTTCGCTGTCTTTTCACATGGTTTCGCGGTCTTTTCACAAGACGTCTGAGCATTTAAAACAGGCTATGACTGCGTATTGTTTTTATTTTAGATGCTGGCATTTATTAAACATGTAGGTGCAAAACAAATCCTCAGATCTGACAGCCTGTCTGTAATCCACGGTTGTTTTGACACTCACATTCATTATTATGAGCTCAGAGTTGAAGCTACACTCAGTGAGTAAATAGTACACAACGGCCTGTGCGGCTCTGTGTTCAGCCTGACCAGGGTAGAGTGTCTGCAGCGAGGCAGCAGAACTGACGAGACCAACAGATGTAAGCATATGTTAGCATATGTACTGTAAGAGCGCTGTATTCTGAGAGGGCAACCACCCTCAAGGCCCACATGCTTCTTAAGTGAACTCTGACATAAACTGTTTACATACTTTACATTTTTTCATATTCATGTGCTGATTTTTATGGTTCTTATGGTTTGAAGGATCAGGGAGTTACACACAGCAGCTATTTGATCAAACTAGCTGACCAAATCAAATTGAAAGACAACGAGCACTGTATACTAATTCAGATCATCAAAATTATCCAATTAAATGATTAATTATTCATCCTGTGATATGTCTAAGGTGTTTTGTCTGAACATAGTTAAAAAACTCAAAGGGATTCGGTTGTTGGTGATCTAAGATAAAGACGTGCTTTCATCGGAGAGGCTGGAACCTGTAAATGTCGGGCATTTCTAGTGATAAACTACTTAAAAGGTTGATTATATTCACTCAACTAATTGCTTAATCGACCAGTCATTTCAAAGACAACTTTATGTCCCGTGTATTCCTGTGTATGCTAGAAGCTATTGTCTATATCAAAGTGGGGTTGTTGGAGCACATTGCAATTTCAAATCCATTTTTAATGCATGTAAAATTAGAATGAAGGTGCATTTTTACATGACTGCAGAAGCAGCCAGATACTCTTTGTAACTGTGCTTGCTTAAAGTCGCTCTATTGTTGAGGTAACCTAAAACCATGTAGCTCCGCAGACTCAGTTACACTTCTTAGACTTCCATGTTTCTCCCCACTCCTATCTTGTGGTCTCATCGGATTTTGTCAGCATGATAAAAACATAGTCATTATATTCCAGGACTGTAGGGCTTTCTCTCTCCTTTATCTGGCGTTCTCTATCTTTGTCCCATGAACACAGGCTCAGTCTAAATCTTTACTTTTTTTATCCTCTGTGCAATTGTCAAGCAGATTTGGCTAGATAAGGAATTTGTGCCTAAGGCGACTATAGGAAACTGTTCAGTCATGAGTTATTACTGTATACTGTATATATATTTCTATACAGTATATGTGTATGTACTTGCTTATGCATGTATTGTGGCTGTTGGTTGTTTAGTTGGCTTTGTTTTGGCTGTTTTTGTGCTCTTTTTTGCTTGGATTTTTTTTTTTTAATTATTATAGTTTGGCAGCCTTTTGCAGGTGTTCTGTGGCTTCCTCACAAATGGCAGGAATCAGCAGGGATGTTCCTACGAGATCATTGATTGCCAACACGATATGTGTTTTGATTTTTATAAGTAACATATTTTTATCATATTCTTTTGTGTGATTTCTGGTTATTTTACTATTGGACGATGCAGAAGAGTTGGTTAATGCTGTCAGTGACTTTCAACAGCATAAGTACATTTTGAAACATGGGGCAGGGTGCACCTGTGTGTTGGTTTTGCTTGAATTAATGACAATAGTTTTTCTATCACACTTGTTTTGTTTTGTTTTTGAATAATGCCAGAACTTTGATTTAACCTGGTGGTCTAACCAGGTGCTGCATAAAGTTAAATCTCTGTTGGTGTATCGTGTCCTCTATATTTGTTTTCTTTTTCCCTCCAGTGTGCATGTACTTACAAGTGTGTCTGTGTATTATTTCAGCTGTGCATTTTTACTGCTGTTTTACCCTCTGCAGACATCGTAAAAAACAACAGTTATTGAACTCGAATATTTTTTTCCCCCACCACCAGACTGTCACGAGTGTAACACGAGCTCCACTTGGGTTTCTCTCGTACTACTGACTAGAATTCTCCTGGTATACAGTTTCACACTTAGCTATGCAGCTGGACTGTGCTCTGCTAGACAGGCATCTTATTACCATGTAGCATCACAGCTTTATCCACAGGAGGTGAGTTGAAAACGCACACACCACCACCACCACCACCACCACCCCCCTGACATCCAGCATGGAGAAAGAGATGCATCTGGAATGAAGACATAGAAGAGTAACTGATAGGCCATGAAATAAATTGCTTCATGCACATGCCTGTGCATACACAGACGAGTTGCCTGTGTCAGTCTGGAGGTGTGGCTATGTCACAGCACCCCATTTCGTTCTCAGGTCAGAAGTATTGCCAGAGTTTGAACTTTGACTTCATTTTCCGGCTACAGCCGTGTCAAATAGCAAAGCAAGCAAACTCCCCCTGCACCTCATTTTGTTCAATTTAACTTTCCATTCTTCAGCCTTGAAGTTTGACTTTGTTGTGTTCTGAACTCAACTACTGCAGGCTTCAGTGTCTTGCTGTGGAGGACTCGGGTGATCCACAGCGGGCCTGTCGCTTCTTTGCAGCGGTTTTATTGCTGTAGGTCCAGCACAGCTTCTCTTCCTAATGAAACAGCGCACATCCAGACAGTTTGTGTCTTTCTGCAGGTGCAGGATACACACACGCACACCAATATCCTACCCCTTCTTCCCTTCTGGTACTACTCCTCTTTTCTCAGATAACGCTTCGGTGGTGTCACAATAACTGCTCGTCACCAAGTGGTGTGTGTTGTACTTTTCACAGCTGGGAGCTGTGGGGGTTTCTAAATAAAACGCTGACTTCTTTGTTGTTCTTTGTTTGATGACCTTTTTTTTTGGGGTAAGCTACACCATAGCAGGTGATGAAGGTTCTGCGTGCTGGAGGGTGAAACAGCTTGTGTGTAAAAATGAACCAACTAAAGTTTGAAGCCTTGTAGGGATGAGAAGTTTGTTTGACAGGTAAGGAGGTGTTTTGCTTTTGTTGTCAGACTCACTAGCACGCATGAGGTATCACACAGACAGACAGCACACACACTTACGAAATGTTCGGCTGCATTCAGAGTGACAATATACCTGAGTTCAGGCAAAAACACTCCAGCTGGCTTAAAATGTAAATCTGCTTAGCTTTTGCCAGTTCAATTCATTGGGCAAAACAAATACATGCTAGTGCACATTCACAGGTAGACTTGGGGGCACCGTGTAGCATTGTGCAAGTTCTACTGTTTACCAGGCAATCTCTGGGACGGATCAGCGAATTGCTGCTGCCATTGTAACAATCTAGAATTATAAAATGCTGCCTCGACGGAGCACAACCCTGCTCTCACACCAAAGGCGCAAGTACGACAATATGCAGAGCAAGGTCAGTTATTTCAGTGGGGAGTGAGACTATGCTCTGATTTTCCGTTTGATTTTGTGGCCAAAGTTGAATTAAACTGAAGAAAGTTAAACAAGATTTGATGGGATACCTGGGTATTCTGACCTCCATGACATGGCATTTTGGCATTGACAGGCGGCAAATGTTATGATGTCCAGAGGTTGTGGCATCAGTTTCACAAAAGAGAAAAACGGAACGGTTAATTTTGTGCGCGTCTGAATTCCTGGAGTTTCGTACCTCTGCTCTTTGATCCTGCTGCGACTTCAGAAAGAGGATAAAGACACCAGGTCAGAAAATGAATATTGGGAGTGTCTGCTTTCTGATGCAGCCCGTAGCATCCTAGCTGTTTTGCAGAATGGCAATGCTTTAAGTAATGCTCATCATTTCACACTCTACCTCGCACAAACTATATCTAACATTTGGTGGGGAACCAGCGTAAACCTCTGTTTTGTGTCTTTGGTTTTGATAAACCAAATTGGTCTTCCTGCTTCGTAGTTTAACTTCTCAACGGTACCCAGAGCGACATGCCAACACCAACAGAGCCATTTTTTATTTTTTATGGGTTTTAAGTGGAAGGAACATCCAACATAGGAAGAGGTGTGGCGAGTGCATGTGTCTTTGTGTTTAACACCACTTGCCACCAGTTCTCAGTGTATGTTGTCACGCAGTGGCTCCGTAGCTAAACCCTCGGGCCTATAAATTACATACAAGATCCATAAATACACTCATATATATTCCTACAGCTTGTTTGAACTACGAGCCGGCAGAGATGCCATCGCTCATAACTTCACGTGAATGCAATACGAGCCAATAAACCTATAAATAAAACTAAATAGAAAAGAAACACATCTGTCTTAGTTCACCGGATTTATTTTGACTGTCACACATAAAACTTTGTGAATACTGTAACCCACTTGCAAATTCACCCTCTTGGACAACCACTTAAAAGTTAAGATTATTCCTGGCAGACGATTGCATATGTGACAGCAGATCTGTCACGCAATCAAGCGCGCGTGTGTGTGTGTGTGTGTGAACTCGTGCTTGTATGCATATCTGTATGTGTGTGACTTTGCGTATTTCTTCTTTATTGTGGCATATGGGATGAATGCCACAGCGGGGACACTGGGCAGGCGTTATTCAATCCTTGTGTTTGTGGGCTTTGGCTGGGTGCCATTCCACATTACCGCCCACAGAGAGGAACTTCAAAGAAGGTTTGGGGGCTTTTTCCCTGAGTGGAGCCACTGAATCTTCTGCCTGTTAAAATAAACTCCAGTTACAGGGGCATGTCCTAATTGGCTCCAAAAGCCATCAGTTTGTTTATCTTTAAACCTAGGCCGACTTATTTTTATTGCGTGCACTCTGTGTGAATCCCCTCTGGAGCTAACATAAAATATGCCATTTGGTGGATAATTTTGGCCTATATCCTCAGAAGTCCACAACACTCTGACAGCTGCGGAAAGACTGACACCTTTGTAGTGTTAGTGCTGTGCTCGACACTTTGATGGGACCACAAGAACAATTCATAAACCCACACAGAGCAGCTCAGACACGTAATATAATATAAAAATGTATTCTTTTCTCTATGCTAACTGCACTTTTTACTTCTAAATAACTACATAGGAACGCATAAAAGGGGCTGTTTCCTTCTTGATCTTGAACACGTGGAAATGTTGTTTTAGCACTTGTGTGGCAAAATGTTTGTTTAATTAAATGTGCATAGTAAAACAGGAAAAAGACCTCAGGTTTTCCAATAAAAACACTAAACTTAAACCACTGCCTCATGGAAACATGTAATGGCCTGCAGTGGGAAGGACTTCGTGGTAGTTTACGAGTGTTGTTTAAAGTATACATTTGGTAGGCATTTACACCTCGAATCAACACATTTAATGTCATGCATGGTGTTCCAGGTAATGTTGACAGCATTGCACACCTCTGCACACTTGCCCTGAACAGCTCGAGCTGCAACCTCAGATGAAGTGGGGAGAACCAGCCCCGCTCCTCGTGTAGTTCTCCCCCGTTTCACTGACAACAGAAACACCAGTGGAAGGTGGTGTTAAACTCCTGCAGCTGGTTACAGGGGTGGCTGTGGGCGGCTGTGACTCAGGTGGAAGGTCAGAGTGTCCTTGAGCGAGACGCTGAACCCAAAATTGCGCCTTGGCGCCTTGCACGGCGAGCTCCGCCACCATCGGTGTGTGACCATGTGTGCATGGGTAAATGAAAGGTGCTGTGAAGCGTATGATCCTGCTCAGCTAGAAAAGTGCTGTGTAAGTGTGGTCTATTTACCATTTACAGTGGGACAGATAAGGCTCTACCTCTGAGGCTACTACAGATAAGTAGTTTAAAACTGGTAAAATGTTCAATATAACTAACGGACACATTAAATGTTGTGTCTCTTTTAGTCACAAGATGTTCTCTGTCACCACTTGGTCACTCTGCCCTATAGCAGAGAGTCATTACATGCATTACATTACATTGTTAGATACCTCCAGCACTACTGCCTCTCAAATCAATTCCCAACTCTTCCATCTATCCCTCCGTCTTCCCCTCTTTCACCGCTCCATGTTTAACAGGACTGAACAAATGGCAGCCTCCGTTAACCAGGCATGTCTAGGTCACTTAGCGTTGAGGATCGAGGTGAGAGAGGTACCAATTTTAAATCTGTCCCTCCTTCTCTTTCAGTGTCCGTCTCTCGCTTTTTTTTGTCCTCCTCTCCCTCAGTCAACAGACAGGAGTTGCGTCTCAGCTCTCTGTAGAACCAGCTGTCTCTAAGCCAGGGATTAAATGATTCACTTACCAGCCGCATTTTAATCCTCGCTGTCACACTCTTGCTCTCAGACTCGCACACATACACACACGCACACTTTGTTGCTTTACGTGGGTCCACTAAATTGAATTATATTTGAATTATATCCCAGAGTTAGATATGTGTAATTAAACATTGACATTCAGCTGTGAGTGGAAACTGGGTGTTAAAGCAAGCACATCCAGCAGAACGTATCCTTACAACAAGTCAGCCATGTGTTCCATTATAAGCACATTAGATGGAAGTACTTGTCTAATGAGGTGATTGAGTGCTTCAGCAGGCTGGGGTGTGTGCCATCTGCTTGCAGAATAGTGGCTTTGAATCCAACAGATGACTATTGTTATATGTCACTCCTTGGCTGTCTTTACCGCTTCAGTCCACTGCATGTACAGTAGTGTAGTGCTGAGACGATTTTGATAATTGATTGATAGCTTAGGTCATTTATTACGGCAAAAGACAAAAACAAAGGTGAGGATTCACTGCTTTCCTCAGTTTGACATCACTGTAAATGTTATATCTTTGGGATTTTGACCGAAACAAGCAGTTTGAGGATATCACCTCCGGTTCTTTGAAAATTTGACAGATCTATAATTATACAATATATAATAAGTGTGAGCTGCAGCCCCGAAAGAAAATGGTAAAATTATACGGACACGATATCTTCATCATTGTCATCGTCTTCTGACTAAATATTTTCTAAGTGAAGAAAAAGATAAACATTCAAACACTGACTCACAGTGATTCTGGTGCCAACCTTGGCTCCCTGTGTTTTGGTGCTCCTGCTTATTCATCATTTCTTTCTCTGTTTGTTTTAACTCTGTGCCATGTGCTTTTCACTCATTCAATAAGAGCTTGTGAATGTGCCAGCTTGCGTGGCTGTTGATTTTCTGTGCTGTCCCAAGGATATTATAAGACTAAACCCCAGCATTTTGATGAGGAGGAATATAAGATAGAAAAGGAGAAGAACGAATGGTTGTCGTCTTCACTGCTGGAGGAAGTACAGATTTCGTGTGGCATCTGAGCAGCCGGCTCTGCTGCACCACAGGGCTGTTAACTCTTGCCTCTTCCTGCACTCTGCTGATTGTTCTTGTATGTGAAGTCTGGTAAAGTGTGCAGATGACACAACCCCACCAGCCTTACGGATGTGAGGTGGCCCACTTGGCGATGTGGTGCTCTGAAAAAGACTTTCAGCTCGACACACTTCAAACACTTGAGCTGGGGGCTGACTCTCACCTCATCTTTCCCTGCAAATCAACACCACAGCTGTGAAAGTGGCGGACTCCCTCTTATTCTTGGAAACCAACATTTCCAGCTCTCTGTCATGGGAGGAAACCAAGCCGCCATCGCCGGGAAAGCCGCTCTGTGGCTTCTCCACCTCTGTGAACGTCCTTGTGCGCACCAGCATGTACTGTAGTACACAAGGCAAAGAGGCTAACCGGCCACCAACTGCTCTCGGCTGAGAATCTGCATGAGGGCAGAGCCAAGAAATAAGCATGAAAGTGCTCGGCTGACCCTTCCCACCCAGGAAACCATCTGTCTCTGAAGCCCCCCCTCAGGAAAATGATACTGTTCTAGCTCAGCCAGCAATATCTACCACATCAACAGCTCCTTACCCAGCGTGGTCTCTTAGCTCAGCAGGGCAATAAGATTAAATGAAGTCATATGAAATTGTTTTAAGATTAGATTCTATTAATTGCAACTGACTACAGTGGAATGGATCACACAGAAGTAATGTTTTAAGCTATTTAAAGCAAAATCATAGATGTTATATAGTCTCATATCACTATATCAATAATTAATATACAGTATGGCTCAGGTTAAGCAAAGTCTTTTGTCAGTGAGGTAGTAGCTGGTCTGGTCATGCAGTAATGTGGCCAGCCCCCCCCCACACACACACATAATTGCAGCCCTCCTCCGTTTGCCATTTTACTGACTGGAAGGCACAGACAGTACAGATTCCTGCTGCAGTGTTAGTGATTATTTGCTCTCTGGTGTCCACTTGTAAAGGGACATAAGAGCTTATATGCATCTCTGGTGCCTACATTTTATTAGGTAATGACTGCAATATATCAGATCGGGAGCACTGTGGCTCTTGTAAGCATATAAGCGCGTGAGTGTGTGTTCTGCTTACAGTCAGCTCTCTCCGCACATTCACGCCAGTGTATAGTTTGCTTCATGAGGATAAGCGCGCTTAGTCAAAATATCCTCTCAACCTACTCTGTTTTTTGGGGTCCAGCAAACACACGGTGTCTCTATGTAAATTCAGAAAGTAATAGGTTGCAGTCCGCCTACATGGGAGGTAATGTTTTATTTATTTATATATATATATTTATGAAGTTTGATCTTTATACATATTTTTTTACTGAAGAACCGTGGCACAAAAGCAGAAAGAACAGTGGTGTTTGCATTTACATAACACAGAAAGACAAAAGTGAAAAATATTAAAACATGTGGAGACCCCCTCTTATCAGTAAAACTCAGCACTGAAATTCTAAGAGTGTGCGGAACAATCTGTAATTAGCTTCAGCAAACACCCTAATAAGCCCAAATAACAGCAGCAGATGTCAGTAGCATGTAGAGAGCAACAAACCTGGACCCTGAATTTGGCAGAAAGAGACAAAAACTAGACCACTGTCCCTGCGACAGGATGCCTCCTAAGTAAAA
>NTHP01000381.1:266896-277159 GCA_003416845.1 Oplegnathus fasciatus | reverse complement strand
TGGACACGGTTAGCGACGACGCTCCTCTATCCAACGCTCTCTCGTGGAGTCGTCCTCCAGCAGGAGTCAGGCAGTGCGCATTCATGTGTTTTGGGGGGGAGTGGCTTTGGGGGGAGACCTGGGGGCGGGTTGGATACTTTCAAAATCTAGCTGTCTCTTGCTGGGTTCTCCAACACTGCCTACCCTAGCTTTAAGAAACATGTCTTACATATACCATGGCACAGGGTGCAACATACCGCTGTAGTCTTGAGGATATTTAAACTTTGTTCTTACCTATGAACAAACGGAAAATAAGATGTTGATGAAAGTTGCTTGAACGCTAGGAATCAAATATCTCAGCCTCAAGAAATCTGAATCTGAAGATTGCCGAGCTCTGCATGGATGCTGAATGCCTCCTTCACAAAGCGTGAATCTTACTGGACCTCAGCTTGAATTTTATCTTAGAATAAAAAAGAAGTATGAAGCCGTGTCTGTATTAAAACTTGCAAGTGCTTTGGTCTTCGAGTGTGATTATTATCGTGCACATTATAAATGGATTTAATATTTATGTGAACTGAAGATGACGTTGAAATCAGGCCAGATTCCAAATCCTCTCCTGAATGAATGCCTGACATAGCAGGCCATTACCCATAATTCCTCCATTGTGTTTGTCTCTTTCAGAGCCAGAAGTGTCTTGCCCTCAATCTGTAGCCCACAGGCTGTGTCACTTTTTTGTGTTCCTTTTTTCTACTTCTATTTCATATCAAACTTTCTTATTTTATTTAACAGAGCTTTGCCAAAACCACCTTCCTGCATATCAAATACAATCATGCTGTCTCTTTTGAAAACGGTCTTCATTTGAAAAGTAACTTCAAATATTTAAACTACAATCTAAGATGTAGCAAGAGCTGCATGTACTTAAGCCTAATTATTCCCAGTGTATTAAGCCGAATGCCCTAGCAGTTTTGTAACAGTTGTCATTCTGCTACACCAGGTGTGTGCACAAAATTGAAGGTCCACAAACGTTTCTTCAATCCCATGTGGGTTTTTGGATGGCACTTTGCTCAAAAACAAAAGAGTTTAAGAAAAAGTTTGGCGATGTGATTAAAACAAAAGGGCTTTTGCACAGCTGATTGTTCTGAGTGACAGAGATGGAGAAATGGAAGACTTTTTAATTCAAAATGAAAACTACGTTTGTGCAGCTTTCTAAACATCTTAAAACATCATCAAGGAAATGTTTTTTTTATACCTTAAGAAGAACTTGAGTTTAAAATGTTACACTTTAGAAACACGTTTTTGAAAGCTATTGAAACCGGATGACTCGACACTGTATTATAGCCCACTGTAGCCTGTGTGACATTAATAACTTGGGATGGATGGATGAACCACTCCATTGTCATCAGCAAACAAAATATGCTTTCAAAAATGTTTCTTATGCTATTTTAATCTGTTACATCAGTCATACATCTTCCTAAAATGGGCCTGTGAGACATCAAGAGAGAGACTCACTATTTTTGAAAAGAGGAATGATGGAAAGGTGCAAAAAGACAGATAATGTCTAGACGGGCATTAACACTTTTTGTTGCCTGCTTCAATTTTATGTAGCGCTTAATGTGTCTCCAAGGCAGCACTCGCATCACCGTTTCAGACTTCACAGATGGACAATTTTCCGTACATTTCAATAACATCTACAAGTTGATGCGTGGCATGGATTGACAGCGTGCAGTGCACAAAAATAATGTGACCCGCTCTTTCAAAATAGTTTAAAATTCAAAAACTTTTGACAGAATCCATGTGTCAGTGAAATTCATACAGACATCTTGAAAAGGTTTCAAGTTCGACGCCACAACATCAATGGTTACATCACGTATCTGTGAATGTGACAGATGCAAAATGTCCTACCTATAGCTATTCAGCAAATGACAATTTGTGTAATATGACACTCTGCCTGTTTTAGATGCCTGTTTAGCTCATATCTGACAAAATACATTTACACAAATATGTTTCAAGCCCGTTTTTAAACATTAAATTATGCCATTTCGTGTCTTTCTTAAACGCTCCTAAATTTGTGTCGCTGCAGTGCTTCAATGTGTGACAGTGTCTATTTTCCAACCACTATCTATACCGCTTATCCTTTAAAGGGGCGAGGGGGGTCCCAGCTGGCATTGGGCGAGAGGCGGGGTACACCCTGGACAGCTCACCAGTGTTTCAGAGGGCCGACATATAGAAACAGACAACCACTCACACTCACACCTATGGGCAATTTAGAGTTGATTAACCAATTAACCTAACCTGCATGTCTTTGGATTGGGAGAACATGCAAACTCCACCCAGAACCGTCTTGCTGTGAGGCGACAGTGCTAGCCTCTGCACCACCGTGCCACCCGTGACAGATGTATGACTTGTTTTTCATTGTATACAGCCAGACTCACCCTCCTCCTCGCTCCTTTAATGCAACAGTATATCTGTAACAGTATCGACTTCTGCAAAAAGGAACCCGTTCTAATGTCTTTTCACTTAAAATTCTTTGGATTGGAATAGCAAGTTCTATTCGTTACATACATTTTTGTAAACATTATTAACAACTACGTGCAAAGAACTGAAATAAATGAATACTTGATTTGATTTTGTCTCTCTGTCAGATAGAGAAGCAGAAGTGTTAGCATGGTTGAGTGAGATTACTGTGAAGGCATTTGTGTCTGCGACCTGCAGTAACTGGTTGGATAAACGAGACTAAGGGTCTACAGACATGCTAGCGGCTCTGTGAGGCTGTACTTGAGCTAAATGCTAACGTCAGCATGGTAATGTAATGTTTACCACTGTTTTAGCATGCTAAAATTTGCTAATTACAGAAAGTAAGATGTGGGAATGTCATAAGTTTTGCAGGTAGGAAGTTAAATTTTGACCAGATGATGGCGCTAGATGGAAGGTCAGGGAATTTATTATAATTCATCCCCTGGGGACCATGCATGTGCACTGAATTCTGTAGCAACCCATCCAATAGTTTTCAAGATATTTTTTTTGATCATTTTTTATCATGCATAACCAAAGTTATTATAAAACATCATCTGGGAACCATGAATGTCTGTACACAATTTAATGTCAATCCATCCTGCAGTTGCTGAGATATTTCAGTCTGGACCAAAGTGGTGGATCAACTGCCCGACCAAGAGATATTGCCATCCCTGGAGCCACGACGCTGGCATAGCTAAAAGCTGAAGAAACAGGGTGCTAAGAATAAAAGTAGGGTCTTTTATAAGTATCGCTCTTTTCTCCTGTCTTCTTATATCTGTTGAAAAATTGCCGGTTCAGTTGTGGAGCCTGTTGTATTCTCCCGGAGCCTTTCCTCTGAATCAGATAAAACTGCATTGCCAATATTTCCATCGGGTCCTGACCGAGGCGGAGAGCTCATCCATCTCGCTCGCCATCTTTCCTGACCTTACGAATATTCCCCAAGACAATGGATGGAAGGTGGGGTTTAAATCTTCTGCGCCTCCCTCTCACCTTCACACCTTTCCTCTTTATCTCTCCCTTTCACTCGGTTTGAGTCTTTAGACACAGGGAGGGCCACAGTGTCAGGACAATCAGCTCACAAATGGGAGAAGACAGCATGGCGGGATAGATAGAAAAAGAAGTGAAATGGATTGAAATAAAGGGAAATGCTGAATATAAACAGTGGATAGAGTTGCAGTAATTGATTTTTTTGGGCCCCTTGAAGGCAGAAGAACTTGACAGCAAGCTGAATACACAGCCACAATATCATCACTTTCTCAAGTTGTGGCGAAAGTGTTAGAAAACATTCTCCTATTTACACATCCAGCAGACACAGAGCAACATTATCATTCATTTGGGGTCTTGTTTCTGGCCAGATGATGAATATAAATCAAATATTCACTCCTCTGGTTTGGGCTCCACCAACTCCTTAGAAAATATCTGGCTCTTTAGCTCTTTTGGTGCTTTGGCTCACTATGATTATCAACCAGTTGCTGACGTTGTTAGCTGTTGGCATGTAGCACACAGTGAGTTTATCTGTTTTTATTCGCTAAAAGAGGCTAAAACACTTTTAACACTTGACATATTCTCATTTGATCCCATGTTAGTATATGAATATTGATAATTCAAGCTTTACATTTCAGCTATTAAAAAGAAAACTTGTGAATGATAGCAGAAAAATTAAAATCAGTGCAAGAGCCCCAATAATATTCGTCCAGTAGTTCAAAGATGTGAACAGTCAGTTCAGCACAGTCCCTCCAACCATCCTCAGTTATTCTCTTTGTGCAGGATCTCTATCCTCTAAAGCACACATACCATTAGATGAAGCGAGAAATGATGCCCCTCTCTCCAAGTTTCCATTGAACTTGTCCTTCTTACTCTCTCTGACATCATGCTTGCAAGTGTGAATGTCACACACACGCACACACAGAGGCACATACTGTAGGAACATCTCGGATTAAGCATGACCTGGGGGTCAACATATGCTGTTAGTGTAGTGCACACACAGCACTACTGTTTCAGTTTCTCGCTCAGCACGCTGCATCACACGCTCAAACCAGCTACACACAAGGCACCCACAATCCCTCTGGGTCTAATACATCCGCTTACATTTCATTTACATTTGGGGCATTTATTTGTTTTCTTGAGATTGAGATCGAACACAGCCTTGTACGTTTAGAGAACGATAACAGGAAAATCAAGAAAGTTGGTACTACAGAGGAAATACATCACTGTTAAGATCATTATGGAGGATAAAGTGAAGTAGTTTAATTAATAAAAACAGTCTGTACCTCTGCAGTACACTTAAAGACATTAGGGCCTTTGTGAGTTGTTGACCTTTACTTTTCCAGACTTGGCTATGAAGTAAAATGACCTCCATTCTGAACAGAGGAATGGGATTAAGAGAGGAGGGAGTTTAAGTTTAAGCTTTGGCAGTTTATTATCATCTGCATTACAATTATGGCAGCACACTTCAACCCAGTGAAAAAGCCTACAAAAACACACAAGTCATCCAAGACAATGGTGTGTAAAAACTATGCACAATAATATGTGGACTACAGAAAATGGAGTTACTATATGCTCTATAGCATGTACACAAATATCCAATCTACCTCATCCTGAATCACAGCTAAGCTTTTTGCAACCTAAATTCAGGGAGTAACATTATACATTAAGTAGTAGTTAAAAATACACAACACATAGTAGATAAAAATAGTACCGTAGTGTACTTAAAGTTGACAAGTGGTGAGTCATATCTCTGACCCTGTTGGCTTACTATTAGTAACTCTTCCTGTGGTTAAACGTAAAGCTAAAATTAGTTGTTTTGGCCCCAAACTATGATTACAAGAAGGTGATTGTGTAAATAAATGATGGCCTATGTGAATGGGTTTTTTTTTAAATTGCCCTGCACTGCAGAAAAATACTGTGTATGTGTGAAAGCTATTTTTCTGAAAGGCAGGAACATCGTTTTGTTAAGAGTCTTCAGGTTATTTAAAGATGAAGGGAGATTTTAAAAAAAAATACATTGTCCAGGTTCTTGTGCTGTGCTTCTGAGTGAATGAATGTGTGTACCAAATTCATGCTGATACATCCAACAGTAGAAAACCAATCGACCATCATGTGCGTGCTTGACTGTGGAGATGTCTCTCCTGCGTTTCATTAAAGGAGATTCTGTGTATGAAAAAATAGACTGATCCTCACCAGCAACAAGAAGAGAACTACACACTATCGTTTTTCTTTATAAGCATCTCCTACAAAAGATCAGTTTATCACATCTCTTCTCAAAACCAGATCCCTGGACTGGCTAACTCTTGTCCCCCCTCGAGTAAATACTGAACTTGAGAAAACTGCCTTCCAGTATTTTTCACCAGAATAATGAAATGAATTACAAATGACTTTAAAACTTGAACGTCTCATCCAATTGGATGAATTTAAACTTTAAATTTTGGACACTTTTAAAGATGTGTTTCTGATACTGTCTGTATGTGCTTGTTTGTGATTGGCTGTGTCTTGTTGTTTTTCTTTCTTATCTCTAGTCTTTTTCTCCTGCTGTTCTATAAGACAATTGGAAACATCGTCTGGGAACCATGAATGTTTGTACAAAATTTCATGACAATCTATTAAATGGCTGTTGAGATATTTCAGTCTGGACCTAAGTGGTGGACATCACCATCCCTAAAAGCACGTTTTAGTGTTTATATACCAAAATCTGTCTTCCCATTCTCTTCTCAGAAACACGTCACATTACAGAAGCTAAAAATGCTCCATTTCGCTGTCTTTAAGATAACAAACCATGCTAAACACCTCAATTAGCTGCTAATTATGCTGTCAGCGTTGCACTTTTAATGACATACCAGGTTCTTTTAAGACACAAAATCGTTTATTGATCCTTTTATTAAATGCAGTTAGCGTAATCGGACTAGGTGAGGTCAATTTAGAAGCAATTTCCACAGCACATCGCGATTTACTGGAGTATAGGTGACATCCTGTTTACAGTCAGTGATCATCTCTTCAGTTTTGTCAGCACTGAGAAAAAGATTATCTTTACACCACTGAGATACTTCAGCCTGTAAGCATCCTTGTTGTAGATCAGACCAGTCATCTTCAGGGTGTTAAATCACAGATGCGGTCTGGCTCTCTATTTGGCGGAAAGTGTAGTTCATCTTTCTTTGACTGGAGAGCCAGGCAAAGAAGGAAGTCCTGTTTGGTGGGAGGGGGAAATGCAGAAAACAGATGATATCTAGGCTCAGTTTAATTCTCACTTTTTACTGCCTGGCAATCTAACAGCAATGTTTTGGTGCGATCAAACATGTTTCTAATGCTGTGCAACCGTCTCTGGATATGACCTGCAATTTCTCTCTCCCGTTATTTCTCATTTCTTTCACCTCCCACGTTCGCACAGGTGAGACGAAATCCCTCATTTCTTCAGGAAATGGTGTTTGCTTTAAAAGTCTGCCGTTGGTTTCCGTTTTTATGAGCTCCTTAGTCAAACACACAAGCTGTCATTGCCTGCCTCTTATATCATCTCAGTGTAATGCTTTAAGTAAACGATTTCTCAGAATAAGCTGGTGATATAAACTGGAAAGCTGCTCCAACTGCTTTAGAGAATGATAGCATCGCTGCAGCTATTGCATACGCTCCCTGGGTGTTGTGGAGGGAAACGGTTTGGAGAAATCTTCCAGGCTGAGAGCAGAGATTTTGAGGTGATTGATGCGACACAGAAGAGGCAGGCAACAGTCAAATCTTTTATGTGTGAGACTCTGGGTATTTGTTTGGATATACACATTGTTGAATAATACCATGTCACATATTTACATCTGGGCCTGCATCCATCAAACTGCTATAAGAAACGTAGAACTCAAGTAAAAGGTAAACGTAAAAGAGAGCTTGTGTGCTTATTGGCAGTGGTTGTGTAGACGGGGGCGAGCACACGCCTTGTGAAACATGGTTTGGAATGACTGCAATTATAGCCTTCATAACGACGAAGTAGGCGTCCTCTGAAGCAATATGTATAATTCAGAATAGGGTAGTTTTCGCTTACCAGTTGCAGCTGTTGCTTTATTGTAAACTGTCTCTGGCTCTAAATGCCCTTTGGATGAAGAATGCTTTCTTGCATTTCTCAGGAGTGCAAAGAATGAAGCTGGCATCGATTTTGTTTGCTTTCCCTGCATCTTTTTTTGTCTGCGTTTGTCACTGTGGTTGTAGAGTCCCCTTATTATAGAGTTTTGGGGGATTTTTTTACTGGTGTATCTCCTCAGCCAGCAGCAAATTTTTCCTCCACTTTTGCTCCAGTTTGGTTTTCTTTTTGTTTCCACTTTGGCCAGTTGTCTATCTCATCCCTAACCGTCCTGCCACTGGTTTCATGCTACTCCATTTATTGACAGTTTGTGGCAGGAACACACGAACTAAACGTAGCATTGCGCCAACAAAGGCAGCGAGGGAGAAGACTGCTAGCGGGCAAGCATCAATGTAAATAAACCAATATTTAAAATATTTACAAAATCGGCCTTGAAAATGTTTTATGAGGAAGGAAACACACATGTTTGTAAGACTGTTCGGGTAAGAAACGCTGAATGTAAACATAACTTCACAGGGCACATTTTAATGCTCCCGGAGACATGAGAAATTTCACCCAAATTAAATAAAAAACCTCAAAATCTTAAATGCTTTTGCAGAATAATCACAGAAGAAATATGAGGATTTTTGAAAAGAAGGAAAAATGGGGCAGAAGTGGGTTAAGTCCTTGTCTGATTGGCTCTTCCTCTCTGAGCATACACATGATTAATCATTTGATCACTTGAGAGCGGCTCTTACAGGCTACTCATAAACTTTGAGTTGTGAGATAGATTTTTGAAAACTTTTCCACTCCTTAGCTGGATCTTTAGAGAATATCTTGAATGATCTGATGTTAATGTAAAAGAACCATGTGAAATAGTCCCTGGATGAAGACTGCAGTCGTCCAGCACAACTTCCAAGTCTTTTTCGTTAAGTGCTACTCGATATGAACCCTTTTCTGTCTGCTTTGTATGAGCACTTTACTGCTCTATAACCTTTTACTGGAAAGGAAAGGAAAGGAAAGGTCTGCCCTCGTCCCTGAGGCATTAAAGAACAATGTAAACACTAAAGTGGCCACTGCTGCTTCATCGAACTTTGAGAGACAGTGAGGTCGTGGGGTTAAACGTCTCCCGGTGACTCGTTTCTTGTCAATAAGGCGGAGGTTGAAGGGACTCAGCAGCTGTTCATTGGGGAAAAACAGAGGGAGGTTTTGTCAGACGGAGGAGCTCACGAGCAGGGAGGAAGGAACAGATTGAGCTTTATGAAGAGGCTGAAGGGATGGCAGGGTGAACTTTGACCTTTTGGGGGAATCGGGAAGAGATTTGGTCCCATCTGGTAGGATGTGTCATATGATGCTGGAATGACTTTAATCTATAACAGGAGGATGAGGGAATGTCGTTGAGTTAAATACAGAATGCTCTGTTCAAGGGCTGTTTATAGGCAGGTTTTGTCTCCCTCTCTGGCTTCTGTGCCTTTCCGTCTCAGCGTCCACACTCTGTTTCTGTTCTCTCATGTTTATGGTGAGTATCACTCTCATTTTTCATCACAACGTGCCAGTATACGTGAAGCATTGCCCAAACATGCAGGGAGAAAGGCTGTGAGTGCTTGGAGACGGACGGAAGCGAAAATGAGAAAACAGCGGTAGGAAAAGAAAAGGGGGAGTGAAGGATGAGACGGAGAGATGAAAACAAACAAGAAATATCTACTGTAGCCGTTTTACCTGCTGTAGTCCTTACTGTATAATAGGATTACGGTGACCAGGGCTGAGCATTTTGGAGCAAACAAATTTTATTTCACAGATAACGTAGCATGAAATAGAACAAACAAAACCTTGGATGATTTAATACCCACTGACAATTTGTATGAGTATATGAGAGAGGCTGAGAAGCATGGAGAGTGTGTGCATGTTTATGTGAGAACTATTAAGTTATGGCAGAACAAAGCTGAGAATATTATATGGATTGATTTTCAACTCCTATTATAAAGAACTGTGGATAAAATACAAAGTGGATTTGTAGTTTACTGGAACTGGAGCAGCTTTGGAGCTGTATCAAAGACTTCAGAATTGTATTATACACTCTGGTGACTTATTTGTTGCTTTGCATTTTCTGGGATGTTTAAATGGGTGAGACCTGCACTGACGCCGACATTAGTTCCAGTAATGTTTCCGAGTAGATAACTGAAGTGGCAATATTCCCCAATGCAGTGGTTCCTGACCTTTTCGGCTCTCCACTTTTAAGCAAAACAGTGTCTCCTCACAGGCCCTCTGTCACAGGTTGCATTATGTTTAGTGATGTTCCCTACTCAGATTATTTCATTTGGATAGATTTTTGAGGCTAGAAGAGGCAAAACTATCCAGTATTTCAGAATAAAAAGAACATCCAAGAATTATTTCTTACTGTGTCTTGATAATTGTCTTGTGGCCCCTCATTTTTGTCTTCCAACCCAAAGAGAAGATCACAAGGTACTCTGAGTCCCGAGTGCGATACAAAGCCTTTAGTATTACACGACTGCCACCTACAAATTTTGGCTTCATCTGGGAGTTAACGTTGAATACAAAAAGAGATGCTTAAATGGCATAAGACATGACACAGATGAGTTACAGAGTATCTTGCAAGCCCTTGGGGGTCTTGTAACTCGGTTGGAACTTGGTTGGAAACCATTGTTTTAATTCATAAGAGTGTGGATGTGTACAATAAACACAGCATACCACATGCACCTTTTACACTGTAAGCC